>CM062818.1:1574637997-1574995394 GCA_031772625.1 Pinus tabuliformis
AATCCTTCTTTCGATGATCCTTGCCACAAATCCAACACTGCAATGGTTCTCTGCCACAATCTTTATTCTGATACTCTTTAGGCTGAGACCCATGTCCTTTCTCAACCACATTTATTTTTGTAATGAGCCACATTTTATTTCTCACCTGAATCCTAAGATCTTCCTCTTTTCTAAGACCATTTTTATTTAACATTCTCATTCCCTTTCCAATCACGCTTAGGCTTAGACTTGTTCTTTGACTACTCATAATAGTGCTTCAATTTCCTGATGGCTTCCTCTAATGATCGAGGCTCATCAAACTCAATTTGGTCTCTGAATTCTATTGGAAACTCATTGATGAACCTTTGAATTTTTAGTTTCTCATCCTTGAGGTAACACACATACTTCAACAATTATAGGAATATGATATGTTAAACACATACATCGCAAACACAGGATATGAAAGATAAACATGAGAGTGCATCTATTATTGACAATGATATACATTTATAGTACATGGCGTGACCCTTGGATTCATATTCCAAGTGGTCTCTTGGACTCCCTTTGGCTATTTGGCTTCCACACCAACCCTCAAAGGATTAGGTGTCCAACATTCCTCCCCTTAATCTAAAGGGTTATGTATGAGTCGAAGAAGAGAGTTTAATACAAAACGTGCAAAAATGCATGGCAACACTAGGCTGAATGTGCTCTCTGAAATGTTGGTATCAAGGGAGGTGGTTTAAGGATGACCACCAAAACTGGAACGCTTAGTGCAGTTCCCAAAAGTATTCTAGGTCTGGCATGAAGCTGAGGTCTTCTACTAGAGGAAGTGCTCCTGATGTTTGAAGAGGGAAACCTTCAACCATGAAAGGGAGGTCTCACCTCGCATAAAAGGGAGAACCTCAACCTGAAAAGGGAGGTCTCAACCTGTGATGGTTTAAGGATGACCAACAACTCCGAAATGCTTAATGCAATTCCTGGAACTCTTCCAAAACTGGCAAGAAGCTGAAGTCCTTTGCTAGAGGAAGTGTCCCCAACTGAAGGCATGCTCAGGGGCATCTTTGTCTCTGGCTACAACTTTGAATCTGGTATGACAGGTTGTGGCGCAGGTTCACTTGATGTGGCTTTTAAGCTTGTAGATGACCATCATTTCCCCCGCTTTCAGATACATGGTGAGATGATGGAGAAAACTCAACTGCAAGACTATTCAATACTCTAGAACAAGTTCTGACATATGAGTGAAATATCTTCTTGGCTATTGATGCCCATTTCCAAGAAGCAATCCATTTAAGATGAATGTTTGTTCTTGCAGGAGGCTTGTTTTTGAAGCATCTGTTTGAAGAATGTCTGGTTTTATGACAATTCTTACATGGATGAAGATCAAAACAATGATCTTTCAGATGGCCAACTCGGTCACAATGTTGACATTTAAAAATCTGTTGTTGTAGAGAAGGAGGAGCAGGTGAAGATGAACTTTCCTGAAGAAATCCATCACTTTGAAATTGGATTGGCTTGGAGTATTCTGGAATATGAAAGGACACATCCTTATCATATCCAAGACCTGTTATGTGCTTGTTGTGGACAAGCTCTTCCCAAGGTCTTATGATTTTCTTGGGAAGTGTAGTCTGAATTTCTGCATTTGCATGCAAATGTGCTCCTAAAATGGGCACATGATGAGAGTCAACCTCAATGTTACTGATTTGAGCACTTGCTAGCTGCTGATGGGTGTCATGATGCTTGCGTTGCTGTAACTCATCTCTCTGTAATTGTGATTCAAGTTGCATAAATTCTATCTTTTCATGTGCATTTTGCAAACATGTTCCAATATCTAAGAGAGTTTCCATACTGATTTGGACTGTGTTTTCAGTAGTAGATACTATCAGTGTGCTTAATAGCTTTAAAAAATCATTGATTCTTGCCATTGTCAAGCTCAAGAAATGATAAAATGAGGGGGAAAATACCCACTTGTATTCTCAACACATTAAAAATAAGAGAAGACTCCAAGTACCAAAAAGGCTATGAAAGGTCTTAATAAGTGCTAGTAAAAGGCCTTGGTCTTAAACCGACAAAGAGATTTTAGCTATATAGCATAGAGATGAAAGGGATAAAATAAGACCTCTTATATATCACCAAATCAAAATTTGTTGTGAGGAAGGATTTTAAAATGACATTGACAATATAATTCACAATTAGCACTTCAAATTCCACCCTCTTATACAAATAGAAGCTCAACTAGTGTGGTCAAATTCAAATTCCTTAAACATCTCAAAGTGATGGACCACTTCAAAGTTTTTGAGTTTTCGTTGTTTTCCTTGGAAAAATTTGAGTTTCGGCCTCCTTCCTTTAAAAAATATCAACTCAAAGTGATAGGCTAATGACATATAAGGATTGATTCCCTTGTTAAGGCTAAAGGGCCGAGCAACATCAATGGTGCAAAAAATTTTGTTCAAAGCTTCCAACACCTCTGAGAGCTTTGAGGGTATCTTTCTAGAAATGTTTGTAAGTGGAATAGTGCTGGTGGAGCTTGTATCCTTAATCATGTTCTGCAACCCTTTTTTTATCATAATTTTTATCGTATTCTTTGTCTGATGCTTCTTTATTGACATCAATTCAAATTTGAGAGATAAAATTTAGTATTGGACAAGTAAACATGGCATACACATGTCATTGTCATTCATTACAATTTCTCTTCTATTGACCATCCCGTTGTGGATCACACAGGTTCATAATCCATATATGTCAAAATATATGTCATTGAAAACTTTAAAGAACACCAGCACGGTCTTCAAGGAAAGAACTCAACACATACCACAAACCACTTGCATACCAACTCAGGCCTTCAATTCAACGTAGAATCCAATAGAGTGCACACTAGCATATGACATTTAGAACTATTCAAAGCACAAAGCCTTCACGACTTGCTGAGAATAGAAAACATACCAATGCATTGTTATGTTCGCACTAGATCAACCTCATCACATTCCAACACACTATCACTGAAATTAACCAGTTGAAGGAAACAACATACCAAGAGCTAGCTAATACAGTGGTTGCATGATGCACTGAGCATTGGGTATATGAACGACGACAAGTCATCAACAACCCTTTCGATGCATCTCAAGCTCACACAGAGATAGAGGCATTCCCACACTGCTTCTGGTCTTTGATAGGTTACTTCTTTCTTGTGTATGATTATCTAAATAAATGATGCTTATGATGAAGATGGACGCATTTTCCCAACATTAGCTCTTAAATCATCAGAGGCGATCTCCATGTATCCATTGCATTCTTCACGTATTTGCTTGACTTTCCATTGAAACACAAAATATAATTGATAAGGAGGTGATCTTCAAAGCAGACTCGAACCCTAGACGTTCAAAGGATTGTTGATCCCTGCGCCCTTGGACGTGCTTTTACGAGGTCTCAGTGTGACCACATCAAAATAGATGTGGTCCTAGTATTTTATGCCACTTGCGCTAGCTGTCCCCAATGGCTAATGTCACAAATTTCTTGGTGGAGAGTCGAACATGGATGGACATAGAGCAGGCCATTCCGTACCTGACTTCTTTTCATTCGAAATCTCAGCGGGAATTGAAAGAATGGATAGAGACTCTGGTGTCCGCATGGTGGACTTTATTTTTTGCGTTCGTGGGTTCCCCAAGGTGGAGTTCTAGGGTCTGCAACGTGGTTATGGCACAATGCAAGAAATCTTTGAGATGCCTGATCGTGAATTGCACAAAGGCGAAATGTAGTCACAGTATGGAAGCCGTGGTGAAAGTATTGCTTAAGGCTAATTTCTGGCTGCAACCACCTGGGGAATCTTTCACGTGACAGTCGATCTTTGATGGGATGATAGCAGGGGGAAAATATGTAGTAAAGAATAATGGTAGAGGCCCTTTCCTTTTTTTGCATGGGAGAATATACAAAGATCCTAAATGATATGAGCCGTTTCTGAATTGCTTTTCAGAACTATATGCAGCAGGGGCATTAAAATCGTCAGAGTCAGGTGCAGCGTATACAGTGTCAAAGGTCAGGTAACGCCAGAGAGAGGCTTATGGAATTCATCTACACATATAATGGTTCAGTAGAGAAATTGTTGAAGCCATTTGCATTTCCAGAGGAGGCTTATGCAAGAATGGCAAACTTGAAAAATGAAAGGAATTAGCATATGGAAGTGTTGAGCATGAAGGAATGACAGGCACTCATGGCCACATAATTTATATGTTAGTGCTAGAAGGCTCACCAGAATGGCATTTCTGAGCAGTGTAGGTCTGATAGCAGAATAGACATAAAGGGCACAAAACAAGTGGCTCACTTAAGATTAAGCAGGTTAGGAACGCAGTAGCTCTGATACCATGTTAAACACATACATGGAAGACACAGGATATAAAAGATAAACATGAGAGTGCATCTATTATTGACAATGATATACATTAATAGTACATGGTGTGACCCTTGGATTCATATTCCAAGTGGTCTCTTGCACTCCCTTTGGATGTTCGACTTCCACACCAACGCTTAGAGGATTAGGTGTCCAACATGATAGTATACTCATCGTATTTCATAGAACCCATCTTCAACTCATAAAACTCCTTGGCACTGTCATCATAGTATCTTTCAGATAGGTATTTCTCCTTGAAAAGTTGCTCAAACTCATCCCAAAATAGCTCTTCTTCTCTAATGCTTCTAACATTTTTTGATTTGATAACGAGATCTAAGACAAATAGTAAGGTATTACAGACTCATGTGCATGGATTTGTCTATGTTATTTTATGCAATGGATCGATAAGATTGCGAAATACATAGACAATGAAGCAGTAAAAAAAAACATAATAGACAACACATAACACAACAAATTTAATGAGGAGTTCACCCAATACTCCTGGGCTACATCTCCTGGTCCAGCCTTCAGTGGTGGCCTCTCTATTATGTCTTCAAGCAGAGTTTGACAACAATATGAGCTCACTTTTAGACTCAATACACAACATATATAACAGTAAGTGTTTGCTTGAACCTCTCAAGACTTCTTTGAGTACACAGACTCTCTGAATTCATTCTCTGTCTCTGTCTTGGCACTGCTCTTCTATTTTCTATGGCTTTAAAGTCAATTCTACGCTGCCTTCTCGTTTCCTCTTCTCGGCTTTCTATCTCTCGGACTCTGCCCACTCGAATCCCCCTGCTTAGCATTAGCAAGCATGGCATAACGCCTTTAGGGGAGGTGGCCACCTGTTACGTAACGGATGAATGCATTGGGCCCCTAAAATCCTTGAAATGGCCATTCTCTATTTACACAGAGAAATGCATTCGAACATAGGAAAAACCGCCAAACACTGTTCATCTGGAATTTAAAACTCAAATCCACCCTATTCTCCTATCGGGTCTGCCTGTAAGTCACCATCGCATGTTGCAATGGCCTATCCCTTCGTATTTTAGAAATACGTTAAAACTGCAAAAATAACGTAAAAATGGCTTGTGGCGAATCTGAAAAAATATATAATAGCTTTAAGGAACCCTTTCGGGTCCGGCTTATCGCATTGGTGCTTCACCCCTTGTATTTCGTTTAATAAATGAAATACACAAAATACATTAAAAATTCCTTTTCTGAGGATCTCAAAGCTTATGAGATAATATTTATATAACCGTCAGGTTCGGTTCATCGGATCGCATATATGTATATGTATAGGCCCTGCTCCATAAGGTTTCTCTGATTGTGATATCACGATGCGATTAGTCGCAATCGCATATCACGATAGCCCCGGGCCGTTGTAAGCGCTCTTTGTAATCTCTGATAGCGATCATGCGATGCAACATGGGCCATCGATCTTTGCGCTTGATTAACGGTCCTAGTTGACTCCGCCGGTCGCCATCACAAGTGTTATATAGTCTGCGCCGATATCCACTGATTGCCACCGCCGATTACGATTCGCCGATCAGATCTAGACCATTGATTGGCCAGATCTGACGGCTACTGTACATTCACTGTTCAGACCTTTGATACTCTGTTTTTCACTGCTTTCACGTGTTTTTGCCTCCCGATAGTGTTTTTCCGCCATTCTAAAAGGTTTTCTCATGCGATTTTTTTTTTGGTTTTTTAAACGATTTTAAGAGATTTCAAGACTTAGAGAGTGTTCTTGGATCCATTTGGATCATTCTTCACATCCTCCCATCTGATATTTGCTTTCCCCTTTAGACTGAAGGTAGCTATCTTGGCCTTCATGTTTGTTGCATTTAATTGTGCAAGGAGATATTGCTCTGTTATCTCATGCCCAATTGAGATCACTAGACAACAAAAGGAAATACCAACAGAGATATAATAATGTCCTAACCCAATTGATCATACATGCATCAGGCAATCAGTTTTATATACTGCAAGGAAATATGTGTGCACCTGGCCTCCTCACAGTTTAGGGAAGGAATTTGGCTCTGATGCAGATTTCTGTGCTCCACTCGAGTGATCTACCTTGTCCATACTTGATCTCAATCCCTACACAGAATCAAAAACAAACGGATATAACAAGTGACCTTCCTCAGAAGATCGTTAGATCAAAATATCATAGAAACAACTATAAATCATGCTGAATACAGATAGATACAGGGTATGAACATATGTTTCTATTAATCATATAAGTGAAAGTACATCAATATACATTCAACAAATAATATCCTCTCCTCCATCTTATAGTATGGTCTCCTCTCCCATTATACCAGAGCTCTCAAGCTCCCAATATGGCAGAGCTCCCACGCTATAGTTTGGATACTCTCCCCTTCCCTTTGCTCTTGGTGAAATTATATAGGCTCATTCTATCCTCTAGGAGAGTGTATCTAGACACCTAGGGGCTTGAGAAGTTAGGATACTTATACAATAATGGACCTCTAGCCAACTCATACACAAGTGGGTCAAGTTGATCTCCTTGGGAATGACAAACTCTAGAAAACTTTTTCACAATTATGAGTTTTTTTCTCAATTATGGAATAATTATTATCTCATAATTATAATTTTTTGGCAAATTAATTATGAGAAATAACTCAATCATGTAATTCCGCCCTTTTATCATGGCATAAATATCATGTAACTAAAAGAAAAGGTGAAAAGGGATGCATTTTATCTAAACAACTAAGATAAGTTGATATTGGGTTTCTCTCACTATAATGGAGTGGCAAATAGGGTTATAACAGATGTCCCCTAATGCATGAGATCAAAAGAGAAACTGAAGGCCAAAATGCATTATAATAATACTCAAAGCTCAAAGTGGGAGGAAGGAGCCAAGACCATAAAGATTGATTGGAGGAACTCAAGTGTTGAAGTCTCAATTCTGTTAATAACATCCCCGAGGCAGGCAAACCCATGCTCGGTCATAAGAAGATACTGAATGGGGCCACCATAAAATAAATTGCAAATCCATTACATGAAATGCTATAACATGGCCACGAAGACATACACAGTGAATCCATGCAACTCAACAAATAGAGCATAACCACTAAAAAATACAAGCATGGATCTATGTCACAGTATACATTAGTAGGACTATGGATACATGATAGACATAGAAGTGTTTCAAGATAGTCCTCAAAGTACATGAATGATACATAACTCCAACACAGCCTAAGAAGGATGCCATATAAGAGTGAGATGTCCCTAAGCAAGGGTCTTCGACATAAACTTGATGGTACGAATATACATCATGCGAATAAGTAAGCTTATGTTGAGCATGGTAGAAATTGCCTGATTACCAGCCAATGAGGTAAGCTAGTAACATATGCGAGGGAATCCATCAATGAGGAAAATGGACCCCAAGGTACCTAGTACAGTCCACTAAGTGTGAATAAATGAGCTGATGTCGAACACCATTGAAATCGACCAATTAGGAGCCAATGACATAAACCCACTGTCGATTGTGAGGAACCTTGCCACTGAGGTCTGCAAGCTCCAAGGTATTACTAGTTCCTAGATCAAGCTCCTTGATAATGAGTTGAAGTCGACAAGAGAAGATCCGTCGAAGGAGGGCCTTAATGTATACCCCATTAATCGACATGAAACATACCAAGATGATGTGATGAATGGATGAAGTACAACTAACATAGGGATGGCCAACTCAAAAAGGTCAATAGGCTACTACAGATGGCCGTCACAGGATGATACTTCCCTTGAACACATAGTGACACGACACAAGAGTGACTTTGAAACATGACTAATGAGCACCATGTGATATCATGCAACGATGCAGGAGGAATCGAAGCATGCTCCATATGACTGGAACAGTAACCAGTCAAAGGTGTAAAGAGACTCATATGAATGGTACGACTCTTAAGCAAGCTAAAACCCAACTGTGAGATAATGAAGTAGACATGTGGCACGTTCAAGGGTGATGCAAAGGATGCTGCCATTTGATGACTAATGGAAATAAATTTTCCCTCCTTTCTATTTTTGTAAGTTCCTTTTTCGTAAAGTTGTCCCCCAAGCCCGAAAAAGAGATAAAAGTATACAATGGGGAACCTCCTAGCCAAAGTAGACTAGGGTATTCCTTTTTCATAATTAGTCTTTCCTAGTCTGGAAAAGGGTTAAACTTATACTGGGTAGATTACCCTTCAAATACTTTTACGAACATGAAGGAGACAAGTTCACTTGACAATATTTTCTAAATTAAGGAGTCTAAAAAGAGCTTAAAGAAAACTCCTCTTGGAGGAATGAGTGGTATAAGGGATAACAACTGGTTCTGATTATGGTGGAACTACTCATGATAAAAACAGGACAAGAGGCTGGCTAATAGGATAGTGGTGTAGGTAAGTTCTCGATGCGGACAAAGCCAACACCTCTAGCCTGAGAGAGCGGGTCTAGCCACAAACAAACAATCTATGGAAAACTTCCTTAAGCTAGAATCAAATAAGAGGGCCTACCTCTTAGAATGCTATTCTGCTTGGTGATGATCCTGCTTCCTTACTCTAGCTACTTTTCATTTCCTTCCTTCGAATACCTGAAACAAGCAAACAAACAACAACAATAAATGTGATAACATACAAATTGCATTCAACCTACTTAACAGGTCAAAGAACATTAAGCCATCAAATGTAAGATAACACTTTCATGTAGGAAATCAATCAATAGTTGTATTCATATAAGTTCAGAAAGAGATTACAACCAATGCCTTGACATTGCTAGTCTCCTCTGACATATTCGGGTTCCCACACTTCTGCTAGCATCTCATGGATAACCCCAATAATGGAAGTTTTAAGGCTTCTTCCCTTTAGTTTCAAACCAAACCAAACACACTATTCTCCCTCAAACATAAACTAGAGAGCTACAAGCTATAATATCTTGTTGGTTATTCAAGCTCCAAAAATACTCAAACTGAAACTACATCCAAAAACTAGTTCAACTTGGGAAAGGAGGGGCTTATAGAGCTTTGATGGAGGGGAGATGGTTCCTCTTATCACGAGAGAGGTCTTATCTCTTGGGTTTGTACCATCCTAATAGGGTAAAGGAACCCAAAATGACTTCCTCGGCTCCATCTAGCCCAACCATTTACCGGACTTCTGTTACAAAGCTTCTAGACCTAGAAGCTTCGACTCCATATTTAAAAAAATTGCCAAGAGAGGATCGGAATGACTAAGTCAAGGCTCAGTAGCATTGATCGACACTAGTCCCAGTGTTAAAATATGTAGATCGGCGTGGGGGATGAACTGATCATTAGTGTCGGTCTTGTAAACTGGGGAAAAAGGAAGATTTTTGGGAAATGATGCAAAAGGGAAATGTTCTGCTCATGAAGAGGGACATAATGGGAGTTTCTTCATGATGGGAAAACACATGAGGGTCACTGTAGAGGTCCTCTGGGATCGTGGAACGGGGAGTACAGGGACAGTGACAAAATGTTGTGTAACAGATGCCCCCTAAAGCATGAAGGCCGAACTAGAGTGAGAGGTGAAATGCTTTACAAGTAGATGCGGGGAACTAGAGTCCGTTGTCGGAAAACTTGTAAGCAAGCATACATGTACATATCTAAAATCTGAGAGTCATGCCTGATAAACATGAGAGGCATATAACAATACATGAATCCATGGTCTAGGCGTATTTATCCATTAAGAAAAAGATCATGTGCATGGATCATCGACATGGATATAGCCATCCAACTGGAGAGATCATATGAAATAGATCCATGGCATGGGTGCAACGATACATAAAGAATCATTTATATAGTCATGAATGACTCATTACCCCTCATAACCTGGACTTTTGTAATCTAAGCTCAGGGTCTTGTGCTCCAACATGACCCGATCAAAGTACAAATTATAACATGTGAATAAATGTGTTGAAGTTGAACTTGTTAGAAAGTCGCTTGATTACCGGTCAATGATGTGAACCGTTAAAAAGCACGAGAGAAATAATGACAATGGCTCTTAAGGTACCAACAACACAATTCACGTGATGTGAATAAGGAACTGAAGTCGAACACCCGTGAAATCATTCGATTGAAGGCCAATGATGAGAACTTGTCGTCGAGTGCGAAGAACTTGCCATTGAGGCATGCAATCTCTAAGGTATTGGAAAGGAGTTTATAGATCAACTTCTTGGACAATGAGCTAAAATCGATAGGAAGTGATCTGCCGAAGGAAGGTAATAATGAATCCTTCATCATCAACTAAAAATGGGAACACCATGAATGAGAGTAATCCAGGATGATCAGACAATGTACAAGTAGGAAGAATTCTCTTGAACATATGGATGACACAACTTCGGAGTTTGGCAGCATTTGACATCATAGGATCAAAGGTCATGGTGACGTGGTAGAGATAATAAGAGAGGTTTAAAATGGATAACCCAAAACTCAGGGAGGGAAGTGACAGAGTGAGGATGTACCAAAACCCAACACGAACAACATATGAGTGTCAATGTTCAAGAGCGACAGGCTGCCTCAAGTGAATACAACTGATGAAATACTTCCAATTTTCCCTCACCATTTCTGGAAAGTACACTAGTTATTTTTACACAAGCTTGATGGGGATAACATATGCTTGTAATATAAGTCCATCCTTCAGATGAATCCGACCTAGTAAGATTAATGAGCCCTAGGAAGGAGAAGCTCATGTTCGTCATGGTGACGAATCTGATGTCGTTTAATGTTTTAACGAGTTCGACAAAGGTGTAACTCGGTATCTTTTTCATGTTTAGAGAGTTTGAAACAGACATGAAAAAGAAAACTCCACATGGTCCTTTTTCGCACATTTGTGTCTCTCGAGCCCGAAAAGGTAGAAAACAATACTTGAGAGAACCGCTTGACAATTTCAGTCAAGGAGTACCTTTTTCGTAAATAGTTTATCCTAGCCCGAAAAAGGGGTAAATGTATACTCGGTAAACAACATTTCGTAGCCTTTAATGAGTTCAAAAACAACAAGAGCTCGACAACCTTTTCATGTTTTAAGAGTCGTAAAAGTGCTGAAAGCAGACCGCCCGTTTTTATTCTCTTTAACGAGTAAAAAAAGGGAAAAAAATACTTGACAATATTTTCATCTTTTACAAGTTAGAAAAGAGCTTAAAGGTGACTTGTCCTGGAGGAACGAGTGGTATAAAGGGTAGCAACTGGTTCCAACAATGGAGGAACTTCTCAAAACATGTAATGGTCAAGAGGCTGGCTAATAAAACTACTCATTGTCGCGGTTCCTCAGGAAAAAACAACCAAGTGAAAGCATGTGATCGGCCAAAGAGATAGTGGTGATGGAATAAAACAACCAAGGCTCATCTTGCACAAATCAATTGATTAAAATGGAATCAACGAGATGTAAATCGGGCATGAGTTCATTTTTACACAAGCTTGAACCATGGAGAACTCTGCTTAAATTTAGTTTCATGTTTACACAAGCTTGAACCATGGAGAACTCTGCTTAGATTTAGTGTCATGTTTACACAAGCTTGAACCATGGAGAACTCTGCTTAGATTTAGTTTCATGTTTACACAAGCTTGAAATGAAAAATATGCTTGAGATAAGTTTGCATGCCCCTGACATAATGACTCAATTCGAGGTACATGCACCCAAGCTTCATTTCATTCAATTAGGTGAATGGAATGAAGGTTCACTTTCAATATCTAGGAAAGACTCGACTGGGATTTTATGAGATCTTAATCAAAGACTCGATTTGGAAAGGCCAGGTGCTTCATTTTTTAATGAGGTTGACACAATAAAAGAACTATCCTCGAGACCCTTGTTTATTTTTTTAACGAGCTTGACACGAGACAAGGAACTATGTTCACACTCCTTGATTCATTTTTTAACAAGGTTGTCACAATACAAGGAACCATCCTCATGACTCCTTGTTTCATTTTTTAACGAGGTTGACACAAGACCAGGAACTATCCTCATGACATCTGTTCATGACCCATAAGAGAACATGGCTCCCAAGAGGTATTCAGTAGACGGAAGAACCACACTCTGGGAGGAATACATGTCATTTGGTACCAAAGACAGATCGGGTTCCAATGCCCCCAATAGATAATGTACAATACCATCTATGTGATCATCAGCAGATGCAAAGACGGAATGGGTAGCCACATAATTGATCTGTGGTGGGGAAGGTACTGCTTGCAAACAAGAGCTAATAGGGGACGATGGTTGCAAAGGAGGCGCTTGGTGACCAACGAACGACAGTTTATCAATGGTGACAATTCTCCCTTCATGTGGAAAACAAACCACACTGAAAAGTGAAGAAAGAATAGCTCCCATGACATAAACATATTCATGTCCAAGGAGAATATTGAAATCTAAGGGACCTTGGACTACCATCACGTCTATATAGATGATCTTTCCTCCCAAAGTAATAGGGAACTTTGGAAGGACCCCGAAGGGTTGACTGGTTCCTCTGTTGAAAGCCAACATATTTTGAGTGACAGGAACAAGCTGTGGGGAGCCCAAAGCTTTCCAAGTAGTAGAAGACATTATGCTAACAAATGAGCCTTCATCTAATATAGTTCCACGTACTACCATATTATAGGCTTGTACCATGATCTGGAAAGGCACATAAGATGGGAGGCGGAAAGAAGTCAATTGACTCCAATCAAAAGAGAAGACAAAACTACTTGGTGGGGGTTTCATTTGATTGCCCCCATGCTCTGCAGGAATAAAAGAAAGACTCTCGTGAACAACCAGGATGGGAGGGTCACTCTTTGATTCATGAGAATCTGAGGAGATGAGAAGAACATGAGCAGTATGATCACCACTCTCTTCGGGAATAGAGTGATCAACTAAAGGCGGAGATAAGTCGACACTCTTTTCGACCAATGGTTGGTCGGGAACAAACAGAAGAGAGTCTTGCTCAGGAAGAGTAGGATGGGCAAGAGATGAATCCAAGTCAATCTCTTTACCAACCGGGAGAGGGTAAGAAGAAAGCCTCCGATAACCAACAAGGAGTTGGGCCTGAGGAGCTGTAAGGTTTTCCAAAGCTTTGGATGCTTTATCCATAAGAGCACAAAGGTGAAGAAGATGATATTCTTCACATAACCTACAAGGGAATCTAATTTTTCCTTTTTCTTACCATTGCTAGCTGAGGGTGTAGCATCGACATGATCTCTAGAGGTCGATGGGGATGGTCGATCCAAATTTTGAGACCATACCTCTAAGACTCTGGGAATTCCAGGATAGTCTCAGAGGAGATGGTCACCCTTACATAGCTTGCAAGGGAATCTGACCTTCCATGGAGGATCATAAGGTTTGTCTACAGGAGGTGAATTTGGAGTAACAACTACATGGTTGGCCTCTCGCTTATCTGATTTCTTCTTCTTCTTCTTCTTAGCCTCGTGGTTATTGGATTTAAAACTTTCACCAGACGAAGTAGAAGGGGAAGATGAAGGAATAGGGGAATAAGGTAAGAGGTCAACCTTAGAATCAACGTGATCTGGTTCAGATGAAGGAGATGGCTGGACAGGAGTTGGGACACTCGGGACCACTGAGGTAAGAAAAAACCAGATAGGTAAACCAATGGTTAACCCAGGGAGGGACAACGTTGCCATATAAGGAGCACCAACATTTTCAAAAGAAGGAAAAGGACTAGGATTCCAATATGAGGGGAATACTTGACTGGTAGACTCTGGAAATGTTGTCATTGGAAATGACCCTAAAGAATCACTAAGGAAGATAACTTTAACCAGGAATATTTCATGGGTAATTAATTTTAAGACACTGAAATAAAACTTTGCCTTTTCATATTTTAAGAGTCAAGAAAGGATGAAAGGTGAATCTAGTCACTTTCAGATTTAAAACGAGCTCGAAAGGACAAGCGCTCAGTGATATTTTAAATTTAAAGAGTCAAAACGACTACTCAGGATAATCTAGGCAAAAGGGATTACCAGGTAACCATGAACTGCAAAATACCTCCAGGTGAACTGAGAAGTACGGGCAGGCAATCTCCCCGAATGCTGTGTTCGGTGTATCACATTTACAAGGTGGCTGACTTGGATTCCTATGGATAAAGGATTGCAAACCTAGTGGGGTCTCCCTTTATATTTATATACACAACGATACAGGGAGCACAAGTCTGTACTAGCGCTGTCTAGTTTTAAGACATCAGAACATGTCTCTAGCCTAAACCTCTAAATATGAGCATTAAGTTTCAATGCTTCTTTAGGTTAATCCAATAGATTTTAATGATTGATCTTGAATTAGGTTTCAGTTACAAGGCCCTACCACTGTCATCTGAAAAAACTCCTACATGTAGCTCTATGAAAAAAGAAATCTTTGTTTTCGATGAAAGTTAACACTAATTGAGAGATAGAGAACACACAATCAATGCAACAATTAAAGAATGAAATCTTTCACTAATAAATCTCCTAAATGCACTAAATCTTCCTATCGAATGCGCTTCAACTAGTTCTTTAAACAATAAAGAGAATTCATTTCTTTTCGAATGCAAATGATGATGCAACTCTAGTCTTCAATGATGATAGCTAATGTAACATATTGATTCAACAAACTAGAATTATGTATTTTCAATGGAATGATAAAATGAATCTTTCACAAACACTTTAATGAATTTTTTTCAAAACAATCAACATCAATCAAATGGAAAGCACGAAAAGAGGAATCCTTCCAAACCAATGATGCAACGATTCAATCAAGAACAAGATGAGCAATGTGATCTATGCCCGAAAAGAGATGCTTAATCAAGAGAAGAACAAACAAAACTTTTCAAACTTGTTTAATTGAAATCAAAGCAATAAAAGGACTAAAAAATGAAATGCAAAGGAGCAACTAACCAACAACTTGACTTGTTGAGCACACAAACAACTGAATGGATGATGACCTAGATGCCCTAGGGCCACAAACCATCCAAAGGCTCAAAAAATCAAGTAAAGAGAAGGCAAACCAAACAAGCACACAAACCAAGCTAATGAAGCTTTCCAGTCAGGGAGAACATAGACAAAACAAGCTAAGAGGTAGAAATTAAGAGGGCAAGACACATTGGTTATGATCCAGGAGAAACCCTGATCTTCACCTATAGGAATCAGCGTGACTGCCTAACTGACAACAAGTGCCAGAAGGGAGTCGGTGTGACTGTTTTTGAGAAACTTGCGTTGATCGGTGCAACTGTTAGAAAAATAAACGCGTTGATCGAGGATTCAAGGAAAAAGATAAAAATATTCAAAGGCTAAAACCAGACTTGCCATTGTAAATTTCAGGCTTAGAGTAGTAAACTAGGCAAAGAAGAGGACACTAAAGGGAAGTGGTGATGCTAGAAAAGTTCACTCAAAACCATAAAATGACAATCAATCAAACAAAAGGATTGGCTCCCCAGTGGAGTTGCCAATTTGTGGTGTAGGTAAGTTCTCGATGCGGACAAAGACAACACCTCTAGCCTGAGAGAGCAAGTCTAGCCACAAACAAACAATCTATGGAGAACTTCCTTAAGCTAGAATCAAATAAGAGGGTCTACCTCTTAGAACGCTATTCTGCTTGGTGATGATCCTGCGTCCTTACTCTAGCTACTTTTCGTTTCCTTCCTTCGAATACCTGAAATAAGAAAACAAACAAAAACAATAAACGTGATAGCATACAAATTGCATTCAGCCTACTTAACAGGTCAAGGAACATTAAGCCATCAAATGTAAGATAACACTTTAATGTAGGAAATCAATCAATAGTTGTATTCATATAAGTTCAGAAAGAGATTACAACCAATGACTTGACGTTGCTGGTCTCCTCCGACGTATCCGAGTTTCCACACTTCCGTTAGCATCTCATGGATAACCCCAACAATGGAAGTTTTAAGGCTTCTTCCCTTTAGTCTCAAACCAAACCAAACACACTATTCTCCCTCAAACATAAACTAGAGAGCTACAAGCTATAATATCTTCTTGGTTATTCAAGCTCCAAAAATATTAAGACTGAAACTACATCCGAAAACTAGTTCAGCTTGGGAAAGGAGGGGCTTATATAGCTTTGATGGAGGGGAGATGGTTCCTCTTATCATGGGTGAGGCATTATCTCTTGGGTTTGTTCCATACTAATAGGGGAAAGGAACCCAAACTGACTTCCTCAGCTCCATCCAGCCCAACCATTTACCGGACTTCCGTTACAAAGCTTCTAGACCTAGAAGCTTCGACTCCATATTTAAAAAACTTTCCGAAAGAGGATCGACGTGACTGAGACAAGGATCAATAGCGCTGATCGGTGCTAGTCCCAGTGTTAAAATATGCAGATCGACGCGGGGGATGAACTAGTCATTAGTGTCAGTCTTGTAAACTGGGGAAAAAGGAAAATTTTTGGGAAATGATGCAAAAGGGAAATGTTTTGCTCATGAAGAGGGACATAATGTGAGTTTCTTCATGATGGGAAAACACATGAGGGTCACTGTAGATGTCCTCTGGGAGCGTGGAACGGGGAGTACATGGATAGTGACAAAATGCTGTGTAACAAGGACCACTCATCGCAACGGTTCCTCCAAGAAAGGATGAAACACAAAGTGAAAGTAGATGATAGGCCAAGCAGGTGATGATGATGGAATGAAGAAACAAAGGCTCATCATGCAAAATTAGGTTGATAAAAAGTGGCAATCATAAGGGATAAAAATGGTGGAATCCTCTCGGGGTATATCCAGAAATACGATGAATAAGAAAGAGGGATTCTAAGAAGAGAATAAAAACGAATGCATGGACACCAAGACGACAAAAAGGTGCTAACTAGGGTATCCATGAGAAGGTAAGCTCTACCGCTAAGTGATGACATGCATAGAAGAAAGTGGCTAAATTTGCAACTTGATGGGGTCAGACCTAAGGCATAAATAAGGCATTGACAGTTAATAATGCATTGGTGATGGTGATATATGACCTACCCTTATATGCTAGTAAGAGGAAACATACCTCAGACCCAATGGATGTCACAATAGAAACACCACCCTATCCTGTAAAAACTGCCCAAAAAGACTAGACCCATGGTTAAATCACATAATGAAAGAAATAAACATGGATGAGGTAAAAACATTACCATATATATATATATATTTTGAATTTTATAATTTTTTTTTTGGATTTTTGGCATAACACATGACAAATACTCGCATCACACACCAAACAGAAAAGAGATAACCTCCAAGGCAGACATGACACAAGGAGCCTGGGCAAGATCTTCAACAATATTGTAATGATGAGTGGACCTAGTAGAAGGATTGTGTGTTATATTATGAAGAACACCCTTGAGGGGGTGATAGATAGGTTTTTCCAGCTTATCCAAAGTGAGATGTCCAGTGGAGGTAGGTGGAGCTGGTGAGTCCTTAGAGAGAGAACTCAACTTAGGAACATCATAGGGTTTAGCTCCTGTAGTCACATCTATATATTCCTTACACATAAAGACAGATGAACTATGGGGGGATGAGAAGAATACCCCTCATTTCCCCCTTGTGAAGGTAGAGGAGGATGAGAAACCATCTATTGTTGAGGTTGTGCAGGGAACATATGAGTCAAAACAATAGGCTATTGAGTAGATGGTGATGAAAGAAGCTTACAGACTTCATCCATTCGAGGGCACTCATGAGTGAAGTGGTCGCCTTGAAATTTTTTACAAGGTAACCTGACTTTATGACGACGTTCACTGGTGCCCCCCTGATTTTGAGGGTTGGTTTGGGATTCCTGAGCATTTTGGTTCTTTTGTTTATTTCTATTATTATTCTTTTTACCACCAGATTTTTTGTTGTTCTTCGGTTGAGTGGACTTCACCGTTAAAACATTGGTGGACTGCTCAGGAGAGGGTGCTTTAGTAGAGCTAAGCGCACTTGCCGGGGCTTGAGATGTTATAATAAATTTCCCAATATGGGTAGCAAGTTGGCTCATTGAATCAGAAATAGACCCGATCACACCATCAACATGTGGGCCAAGAATAAGTTTGGGAGGGTCAATAGAAGGCCTAGGGGAATTAGGAAACACTTCGTGAAGTGTACCCCACTGTGAATAGATAATATCCAACTATGGGGAAGCTAAAATGTCTTGTTCCTCGGTAACAACTCGAAACATGGACACATCTTTGGCAATCTGTGGTCGGAGAGAACGAATGAATACATAATATTTCATCAGGTAATTTGTTTCTCGCTAAGATCTTGCGACGACGCCACTCATGAATGTTATCATAAATTAATGTGCCATCATCTTGTTTGAAGTTGGACAAGAGGTCAGATTCAATATCATACCAGGTAGGCAACTGGAAGTGTGTCAAGAAGGTTTGATTTAGGGAGGAAAATTCACTGTAGGATGCAGTATCTAACTCGATATACCGCATAGCGGCATCCCCAGTTAACATACATTGGAATAAGTGAAGGTTGATATAATAATCCACAAAAGAATTAGATGAGTGGTGAGCTCCAGTATTGTAGCAATAATGCTACAACTCCTGGGGCTTCCTGTCTCTTAATTTTATCAACCCGGTAGTTCGTACAAACTTGGAAGCGACGGTGCTGTATGCACAAGTACTAGCCCTTGTCGCAGCTGTCACTTGGTCAGCTGGCACAAGTCCGCTAGGGCTTAAGCCAACTTCTATAGGCTCACAGAAGAAGCTTTATCAATGATGGACGAAAGCTAACTCAAAGGAAGGCTACGCTGCTTGACAAACTGAATCAAAAGCAATTTAAAGCATGTAAATCCATGAAACCCTAATTTAACTAGTCTATCTTCTATAATGCAAAGAATGTGGATGCAACTCCTATGAATGCTGTCATTACCTCTAACAAGTGTAAATGCATGGTTCTAAGCTACTTGCATCATGAGAAATGTGTTTTTGTGTTTTTCCTTTAGGTGTGTGGAATGAGTGTGAACTTGGCCTAATTAGGGTTTGATTGTGCAGGTGGGATGGAGAAGGAAGGAAAGTGTGGGACAGGTTGGGGAGGCTAGGAGAGGTTCCTAAGGATCCTTAGCACCCATCCACAGAGGTCCCTCACGTTCAGAAGCTCAGCAACGAAGTGAATGGCCTCCTACAGGAAGGCTGCAGGGGATCCTACAGGATACTCTGTTTTCTACAGGATGGCTGTGCACGTCTACAGGATGGTTGGCCGTGGAGGTTTTTAGGAGTTGATGGAGTGTTGGAGTGGTGTGGGAGGCTAAGGGAGATGGAGATGGACCTAATGATGTCTTAGGAAATGGCAAGTCAGACTAAGGAAGGGTGCATGCAATGGGTTGATGTTTTGGAAGGGTGGAATCAACGAGAGTGAAGGAGATGGAGCTGTACGTGAAATGAGAGAGTTGGAGGGCACGTGAGTGAGATAGAGGGTGAATAGAACTTGCAGGTGGATGAAGAAAACGACGAAGGAAATCGCTTGAGCAAAAGCAGTGTAAATAAAACAAATGACCTGTGCATGAAAACAAGGAATTCATTAACCTATTATGCCATGAAACCTATAAATCCAAAATGGAAACCAAGCAATAAAACTAATGCGTGAGAGTGCAGTATGGATCAATGTCGAGAATGTATGAATAAATCCTTAATGAAAAACGTTCATGTGGCAACTTGCATGGAGATGAAACGACTGCTGTTCTTTTTGGTGGCTGATCATGGTCTACACCCCAATCCCAAACAGTGAGATGGCAGTGAGCTTTTACAACCTATTTTTGTTGGAGCTCCAAGAGATTTATTCTACCAACCTATCAAACTTGAATACTGAAAGCAAAGCATCCTACCAGTCCTATCTATGCTAATGAAAACAATTAAACTAACAAGCTGGAAATCCGAATTGCATAGGAAACTAAACAAACTCAAGTGCTGGACCTAATTGTAAATGCATTACAACACTGAGGAGGTCTATGGCTCTCAGGTTGGGCCCTAACCTGAGAGCTATAGCTCCTTGAGAAAACTCAGAACTAACTCAAAAGTGGCCTTCTTTATTCATAATCTGATAACATGCCAAATTGGCTTACAAAAGAGAACGAAACTTGAGCTGTGCTCCAAAATTACAATAGTAATACGAGAGTTTCAACAACCTAACCAAGGCTAAGGCCTCTATACTTATACAAAACGATGATCCAACAAGTATCCATGATTCTAGGAGCTCGACTGTTTAATCTAGAGTTTAACTGCTGATCCTGTAGGATGGTCATAAATGCTGTTTCCTGTAGAGCAGTTTTGAACTGCTGTTCCTGTAGAACAGCTGGCCGTGTATTAAGCTCGGAGGGAGGATGGAGTGGGGCTCGGAGTTCTTGGTGAGGATCACGAGGAATGTCCCCCAAGACCGTGGACAACCTCTCCTTACGTCAGCAGTGCCAACTCGTTGTCTCCTTGCCACCTTTTCGTTGTCTTTTGCTCCCTTTTAATGCCAAAACCTGGAATCACAATGCATTAGCTACGTAGATAAAGTGCCTATCCTTTCTCCTACAAACAACATGAATAAACTAAGAAGTGTATGCATAAACAATAAAAATGAATGGTTTGAGCAAGCAAAATAGGCCAAAAATGAGCCCAAATTGTACCAAAATTGGGGCTCATCATCACCCCCCAGCTGAACCATTTGCTCATCCTTGAGCAACTTAGTCAAGATCCTCATCCTTCATGGCCTTTACTGCTCCCCTTACATCCCAAGCTTCTGTGGTGATGTCTTCATGGTTGATATGAAACCCTGCTGTATTTTCCACTTTTTCCCATTGTGCCCTTTCTTCCTTTCCTGTACCTCCTTCAGCCAATCCTAGCAACAATGGAGGGCTGAGTTTGAGGCCAATCCAGCTGGCCTGAAGTCTTTGCACTGATTTTTTGTACATGTCCACCCTTGCAAATGCTTCCCTCATTCTGGTCGGGGTATGGTATTCCCTGATTTTCAAGCTATGTGCCAAAGCATGCCATCTACGTGCACAAGCATGGCCAGCAGTTTCTCCCAAGAGTCTGTCCATGTCTTCAAAATGGGCTATTGCTTGGGCTTGCTGGTCTATAAATCTCAAGGAAGCTACAGGATCATTGGATAACTGTTGGCGGGCTGAGGTGAGGGCAACCGGATCTTCTAGTTCTGCCCGAATATACAGTGGTTCACTCACTTCCCGGTTCATGACCGATTTCTCTTCAGTGGCTCTCTGATCCTCATGATTCAGCCATGATGCAAAAGCCATTAGTTGCATATCGCCCAAGGCGATATTGGGATCCCAAGAGACCTCATTGGGCAGAATTAGATTGTGGATATAAAATTCTGCTAGCTTAGCTTTATCCTCTGCTGAGCTAGTGTTGCATACTTCAGTAAACTGCTGTGGGTCATGAATTTGCTCAATACCTCTTTGTGCTAGGGTGTTGATCTGGAATTGTAGCCACTGATCCTTTAAGTACAGCCCATAGGACTTTGCAGGATGTCTGCACTGCAAGGCTTCCATGGCCCAACTAGCCATGCAAGCCAATTGCGTCCCCTTTTGTTGCAGCTGCTCCTTTAAGGCTTGCACCTCAATTCTTAGCTGCTGTTCTTCTTCCTGTAGAACTGTTTTTGGTCCTTCAATATTGGTGGTCAGCTCCTTCTTGCCTTCTTGTTCAGATGTGATGCCCTTGGAGGATAGTCCTGCCTTTGCCTGGAGTTCTTGCAGCTGCAACCGTAGCTTTTGGTTTTCTTCCTGTAGAAGTGCCTGCTGGCAGCTAGCCACATGTTTAGCCATAGTGAACTCACTTCTGACCTCCCTGAGCTGATCTTGTAGAGGGCCTATGTCCCCCACCCCCTTTGATTTGGAAATTTGCATCCAGGTATGGGAGCGGACTCTTTCTTTCTCCAATTCGAAGAATAGAGGTACGGTGAATTTTTGTGGGATGATCTTGCCTGCCTCCAAGAAAGTGTGCATCTGGCCCGTTTATAGCTAAGTTGGAACCTCTCCTCATAGTCCTCTAAAGACTCATCATTCCCCATGGTCATTCGAAAGATCTCTCCCTTGGTTTCCTTGGACCTACAATAATCCCTATACTTGGTATTGAAGGCTTGCTGCATCTGAGCCCAAGTGGTGATGCTATTCCCAGGTAATCCCATGAACCAGCGTAGTGCTGTATCCTTAAGAGTGGAAGGGAAAAGCTTCAACTTTTGCTCATCCTCAGTATAGTCATAGGTTCAACAAAGGACAACAAACTCAAACAAGAAGGTATCAGGATCCTCAGTGGTCAGTCCATGGAAGTGAGGCAAGGCAGAGGGGCTAATGTTTTTCATTTTCATATCCCCATTGGTCTCTCGGATGGGGAAAGCTCCTTCTATTCTCTCATCTTCTCTCATGTTATCAGCCATGGCTTCAGATGGAGTGGTTTCTAACTCTTCTTCTTCTATAGGGTCTTGGTATATCTCGGGATGTTCACCTATAGGTTCCTCTGGGTCGCTGTCACCAAAGAAGAGAGAAGGGTGACTTAGTGATGTGGTGGGGGTGTTTGGTAGGAATTTGCCTGATCTATCTCGGTTCCTACGAGGCATGAAAGGGAAAGGACTCTTCTCTGTTTTTAGTGCTTTTGTTTTTTCTTTGTACCTGCAAAACTAAAACAAAGTGATCTACAACTAACTAGATTACTCAAATGAAATTTGCGGAATTGGAAATATTAATCTAGGAAAGCAGGAAATATTAATCTAGGAAAGCAGGAAATATTAATCTAGGAAAGCAGGAAATACTAATCTAAGAAAGCAGGAAAGATTAATCTAGGAAAGCAGGAAATACTAATCTAAGAAAGCAGGAAAGTCTATGCTACTTTTGCAGAATGGAAATGAAGCAAACTACTTAGCAGAAGGTAAGAGTAGGAAAGTAGAGGAAAAGCAATAGGTGCTAATACTCTGACGCTTCCCCGGCAAC
Source organism: Pinus tabuliformis (assembly GCA_031772625.1). Lineage (NCBI taxonomy): Eukaryota > Viridiplantae > Streptophyta > Pinopsida > Pinales > Pinaceae > Pinus > Pinus tabuliformis. The sequence continues at coordinate 1,574,661,217 of CM062818.1, forward strand.
GGCGCCAAAAAGATGGTGAGCTCCAGTATTGTAGCAATAATGCTACAACTCCTGGGGCTTCCTGTCTCTTAATTTTATCAACCCGGTAGTTCGTACAAACTTGGAAGCGACGGTGCTGTATGCACAAGTACTAGCCCTTGTCGCAGCTGTCACTTGGTCAGCTGGCACAAGTCCGCTAGGGCTTAAGCCAACTTCTATAGGCTCACAGAAGAAGCTTTATCAATGATGGACGAAAGCTAACTCAAAGGAAGGCTACGCTGCTTGACAAACTGAATCAAAAGCAATTTAAAGCATGTAAATCCATGAAACCCTAATTTAACTAGTCTATCTTCTATAATGCAAAGAATGTGGATGCAACTCCTATGAATGCTGTCATTACCTCTAACAAGTGTAAATGCATGGTTCTAAGCTACTTGCATCATGAGAAATGTGTTTTTGTGTTTTTCCTTTAGGTGTGTGGAATGAGTGTGAACTTGGCCTAATTAGGGTTTGATTGTGCAGGTGGGATGGAGAAGGAAGGAAAGTGTGGGACAGGTTGGGGAGGCTAGGAGAGGTTCCTAAGGATCCTTAGCACCCATCCACAGAGGTCCCTCACGTTCAGAAGCTCGGCAACGAAGTGAATGGCCTCCTACAGGAAGGCTGCAGGGGATCCTACAGGATACTCTGTTTTCTACAAGATGGCTGTGCACGTCTACAGGATGGTTGGCCGTGGAGGTTTTTAGGAGTTGATGGAGTGTTGGAGTGGTGTGGGAGGCTAAGGGAGATGGAGATGGACCTAATGATGTCTTAGGAAATGGCAAGTCAGACTAAGGAAGGGTGCATGCAATGGGTTGATGTTTTGGAAGGGTGGAATCAACGAGAGTGAAGGAGATGGAGCTGTACGTGAAATGAGAGAGTTGGAGGGCACATGAGTGAGATAGAGGGTGAATAGAACTTGCAGGTGGATGAAGAAAATGACGAAGGAAATCGCTTGAGCAAAAGCAGTGTAAATAAAACAAATGACCTGTGCATGAAAACAAGGAATTCATTAACCTATTATGCCATGAAACCTATAAATCCAAAATGGAAACCAAGCAATAAAACTAATGCGTGAGAGTGCAGTACGGATCAATGTCGAGAATGTATGAATAAATCCTTAATGAAAAACGTTCATGTGGCAACTTGCGTGGAGATGAAACGACTGCTGTTCTTTTTGGTGGCTGATCATGGTCTACACCCCAATCCCAAACAGTGAGATGGCAGTGAGCTTTTACAACCTGTTTTTGTTGGAGCTCCAAGAGATTTATTCTACCAACCTATCAAACTTGAATACTGAAAGCAAAGCATCCTACCAGTCCTATCTATGCTAATGAAAACAATTAAACTAACAAGCTGGAAATCTGAATTGCATAGGAAACTAAACAAACTCAAGTGCTGGACCTAATTGTAAATGCATTACAACACTGAGGAGGTCTATGGCTCTCAGGTTGGGCCCTAACCTGAGAGCTATAGCTCCTTGAGAAAACTCAGAACTAACTCAAAAGTGGCCTTCTTTATTCATAATCTGATAACATGCCAAATTGGCTTACAAAAGAGAACGAAACTTGAGCTGTGCTCCAAAATTACAATAGTAATACGAGAGTTTCAACAACCTAACCAAGGCTAAGGCCTCTATACTTATACAAAACGATGATCCAACAAGTATCCATGATTCTAGGAGCTCGGCTGTTTAATCTAGAGTTTAACTGCTGATCCTGTAGGATGGTCATAAATGCTGTTTCCTGTAGAGCAGTTTTGAACTGCTGTTCCTGTAGAACAGCTGGCCGTGTATTAAGCTCGGAGGGAGGATGGAGTGGGGCTCGGAGTTCTTGGTGAGGATCACGAGGAATGTCCCCCAAGACCGTGGACAACCTCTCCTTACGTCAGCAGTGCCAACTCGTTGTCTCCTTGCCACCTTTTCGTTGTCTTTTGCTCCCTTTTAATGCCAAAACCTGGAATCACAATGCATTAGCTACGTAGATAAAGTGCCTATCCTTTCTCCTACAAACAACATGAATAAACTAAGAAGTGTATGCATAAACAATAAAAATGAATGGTTTGAGCAAGCAAAATAGGCCAAAAATGAGCCCAAATTGTACCAAAATTGGGGCTCATCAATGAGCACCATAAGTAATAGGTGGTAATCTGAGTGGTTGGATTCTCCTAAGTATTCCCTTCAAACTTGGGAATATTCGATGACAATTTGGCGGGCATGGGTGGCCACCAGGGATCATGACAGATGGGGTCATTAGTCAATTTCTCCAAGTATGGTAAATCAAGAGAGGATAGGAACATATTTTGGAGTTGAATAAATGGATCATAAGCAGGATAAGCCCCTGACCAATCTTTCAATTCCCCCATGTAAGGAGTATAATGATGCATTTGTTGGTTAAAGAAAGGGGTCGCCCTAGCCTAAGACTGCTACTGGCCAGAATGACTGGTAAAAGGATGTTGCCCCCCGAGCTATGTACCTCTAGAGAGAAAAGGACCCCCAAGAGCATGGTTTCTTATGGGGTTGTACCCAAGAGTAAAAGAAGGACCACTCTGCATAGTAGGACTGACATAAGGAGGATAAACCATGTGAGAGACGACACTGGAAGCAAGGTTGCTCCCATGTAAACTAGCCCCTCTAGGAAAAGTACTGGTAGGTGGTGCCCCTCCAAAGAGTGAACTATACCAAGCTTGTGACATACTAGAAGCAACATTGCCCCCAGGCTGACTAGGAAAAACTGATGATCCCCCTCACATATTTCTATAAGTAACCATGCTTAAGTGAGGAACAAGAATTGTTGGTTGAGAAAAACTTAGGTGAAATTCTCTTAATCCTACGAACTGACTAGGCTGAGGCACCATGGTCGACATAGGAGATGGTGTGGGCATGGAAACATTTGAGAAATTTGCAGGAGTTATAGATGAGACTGGTGGAATGCCCTAAGAAGAAGTGAGAGGCGTGGACAAAGGAGTAGGTATAGCCACATTAAGAGGTGGAAATGATGACATGGTAGATGACACTTCGGATGCAGAAGGTAAGGAGGTCTCAGACTCCGCCATAGGATAGATAACTGAAAAAGGTACGTAAATGTAGGCAGGTGTAGAACTATCAGGGTTCGGCTGCAACAACACAGGTCTTAATGGATCAGTCAAGGGTGGATTGGTAAGAGCAATATAATCATCTGCCAAAGTTTCAATAGAGATCATATCACTAACATAAGGACCAGATATGTACTCTAAGACTATGTGTTGGTCTAAGTCTTGAGCACTAACATGCACTCTTCATGCAGGAGTAATGAGTCCACCTCATTTAGGAGGAAAACTGTGAAGAACATGTGATTGTTGACGAACAAATTCATCCATGGTGATAAATTATAAATTAAACATGATTATGTTAGTGCAAACACCTAAGGCCAACACTACTGACTCAGACCAAACAACACACATTTGAAACATCCTAGAAGATAACACACGCAAACTAGAATATAAAGAAGCTAGCAGTGGAACAATTATACTAGCGACTTGCTTCCCAGCCCTTTTAGCTACGAACTTGGCACAAGTGCTGTCACAAGATGTGGAACACCCCCCTAGAATACTGAGAGAGTATGACTAAAATCTGTCCCAAGTAAGAAGATGACCCCGACCCTGCGCCTGTGTATGAGCCCTAAGAAGATAGGCCACTATGCTCACCACTGACAGTAACACGACCTAGGGGGGCAGTTGCAAGACAAATCCACATGCAAGGGCAGGACACTTGAATCCCAAAAAGGAGCCAAGATCAAAACCTCCTTAAGAGTTACCTCCTAAGTGGTCCCCATGTGCTATAGAAAACAATAATCACACAATTTGTATGCGTGCAAATTCCACTATATTGCGCCATCCGAAACTAAGTGAAATGGGTCATGTCACCCCGCCTAGCCCAAGTCTGACCTCGTTCTTGACCCTTTTATGAGGAGGGCTTCCTAGACCACAATGCTACAAATGGATTTAACTCCCTTCCACATGCTATTAAGTTTGTTTTGTAGTCTTGGAGCAGTTGACTTACACACCTATCTACAAGACCCTCGCCTATGCTAATGTTGGTGTGCTACTAGTAAAAATAAAAGATGAATCTAGTTAATTTTATCATCGTGTTGATTTTAAGTGGTTGTTATTTACATAGTTGGGTTGCAGCGTGAAACTGAAATGGTGTGAATGACTCTTTGTTAGTAACCCTGATGTAGCTATATGAAAATTCACATTTTAGTTTGATGAATTCTAACTATAGGAGGGTAAGAGTTTTTCCACACAACACACCAATGCCTATTGATGCACCTCTCACTAAATTCTAATATGCAAATTATCCTTTTTTTTTTTTAGATTAATGACCCAAAAACAAACCAAAAAGGAAAATCAAAGTAACCAAGAAGAGACTAAGGAAAAGTTCCCAAGCAAGAATGCAAAGCACTAAAAAAGAGTTAAAGCTAGGAAAACAAAGCCAAACAAACAAACACACTCAAAGCGATCAAAATGAAAGCCAAAAGTGGAAAAGGAAGGCAATGTCAACAAGCTATGACTGTAGCACAATGGATCAACTAAGGCCAATGTTCTACAAAGGTCAAACCCAAATTCTAGAGGTAGGAGGGTCCAAACAAGATCAAATGAGAGTGATATAAAGTAATAGAAAACACACTCAAATGAACTTTTCTAGATGACAGTTGCACAACCAATCACAACACCACCAACTGTGACAAAAACTAACAAGAGAAGAAAGAGATCACTTAGAAATAGGTGACAAAAACCAAACAAAGACAAAATTTAAATAAAAACCAGATTTTAGTTTTTACTTAATCAATTAAACAAATCTGAAAAAATGGATCCAAAGATGAGGACAATAGCCCCAACCAAAGCACACCAAACCTTCAAGGAAAACCTTAGATTGACACTAAAGGAAGGATAAAAAAAACAAGAGTATACTCAGATATGATATGTTTCACCTTTCAAAGCAACAATAAGAAATAGATCTAACAAATAGAAACAAATTTTGAAGAAAAACACCTGAAAAATCAGACAAATAAGTTGAAAGAAAACCTGAAAATTGGGAAAAAAGGATAGAAAGTAGGTTGATTTTTCAATCAGCCATATCTTCCTCATACAGAATCCATTTCAGGTGTTTTTGTTTTTGCTTTGAGGTAAAATTTAAAGAGGATTACAAATATGTAATTAGTTCTACTTAGTTATGTGTTGAAAATAACAGAAACAAATTGAAAAACAGTTGTGCGCGAGGGTGGAAGAAAAACAAACTGGCCGATTTTCAATTGGCTATAACTTTCTCATACAGAGTCGTTTTCAGTGATTTTTTTTTGGGTAGAAATCTAAGAGGGATCCAGATCTATGGTTATTTTTATCAAATTTTGTACAAAAAAAGCAAAAAATGATAAAATAGTCACAAATTGTAATTCTCTTATAAAAAAAACAAAAACAAAACTTTAGATCTAAGACCTGCTCAGATCTAAAGCAAGTAAAACCAATGGAGACTAAAAATAATCCAAAAAGCCACAAAGAAATCAATGGGAGACCAAAAAATAACCAGATCCAAAGCAAAAGAGAAGAGATCTAGATACAAAGAGGGCAAAATAAAAATGCTCTCATTAAAAGCACCAATTCTGTTACATTTAATTATTCAAGGAGCTATTACTTTGCGATCTCATGCCCAATTGAGATCACCAGACAGAAAAAGGGAAGACCAACAGAGATATAATAGTTTCTCAACCCAAATGACGAGATGTGCATAAGGCAATCGATTCTATATACTGCAAGGAAATATGTGTGCACTTGGCCTCCTCATAGGTTGGGGAAGGATTTTGGGTCTGATGCAGATCCCCACACTCCACTTGAGAAATCTACCTCGTGCACACCTGATCTCGATCCCTACACACAACCACAAACAAATAGAGACAATAAGTGACCTTCCTTGGAATATTGTTAGATCAAAATATCATAGAAACAACTATAAATCATGTTGAATACAAATAGATACATGGAAGGAACATATGTTTCTATTAATCATATAAGTGAAAGTACATCAATATACCTTCAAAAAATAAGATCCTCTCCTCCAACTTGTAGTATGGTCTCCTCTCCCAATACAATAGAGCTCTCACACTATAGTTTGGATACTCTCCCCTTCCCTTTCCTCTTGGTGATATTATATAGGCTCATTCTACCCTCTAGGAGAATGCATCTAGACACCTAGGGGCTTGAGAAGTTAGGATACTTCTACAATAATGGACCCCTAGCCAACTCATAGACAAGTGGGTCAAGTTGATCTGCTTGGGAGTGACAAACTTTGGAATTTTTTTTCACAAATATGAGTTTTTTTCTCAATTATCTCATAATTATAATATTTTGGAAAATTAGTTATGAGAAATAACTTAATCATGTAACTGCCCTTTTATCATGGGATAAATCTCATATAAGTAAAAGAAAAGGGGAAAAGGGATGCATTTTAGCGAAACAACTAAGGTAAGTTTATATTGGGTTTCTCTCAATATAATGAAGAGGCAAATAGGGTTATAAAAATGTTCTCTAAACAGTCATGAAATCTAAAAAACTTCTTCATCCCAAGCATCCATGCTTCTATATCCTCTGATTTCTTCATCTTTCCATCAAATTTAGGAGGATTGACTTTCTTAAAATCCTCTAGCAAGTATTCACTCTTCCTATGGTGTTGGCGGTGATGACGATGATGTCTCTTGGAAGAAGAACTAGAATAAAACTCATACATACTAATCCTCCTGTCAAGTGTATCCAAGAATTTTCCACTCTTCACCTACGGGAGCTTCACTCAATGAACCTCATACATATCACGTGCGTTCATGGCATATTAAACAATACCCTTAATTTGACTACATATTGGAAATTACCTCTAAAAAGGACATTATTTAACCCCCTACCAATATGAACCCAAGACACCTTCCTAATTTAAAAATCCATACTTTCACTAGATATTGGAGGTATCCAATTTTTCATTAACATTTTTTATACCCCTTTATATTTTTTCATTAAATTTGGGATTCATTTTTTATACCTGTCAATATAAAAACCCTCTCCCCCCTATATATCACCCAATATATTATGTTTTTTTTCCTCAATAAATATCCCCCAATATGAACCCACGTGGTATGGTATTGCTCCCCCAGTGAAGCCCCCGTGTCTTCATCGTGTCCTCCCTATCCAACCCTTGTCTCCTCTTAGACTTGCTACCCTCTGCCCCATTAGTCTTCTCCTCTTGCCTATCTCCATGGCTAACCCCCACATGTCTCTACTTCTGCAAATGTTAAAGGCTCTAAAGAATCATTGCATTAACTTCTGCCTGCTTTTCTTGAGCTTTAGCAAGCCTTTCCTGTGCCTCAATCAACCTGTTATTATCCGACTTTCAACTTCTAATCTCTGCCCTCAGACTCCTCAGTGTATCTGTTAGATCTAGAGAATATTCTTCTCCTTGCTGCTCACATGATCTTTCCCATTCCTTAGAATTCACATCAGGCATGTAAGGGGAATCATGTGAACTATAATCGACCATTTCGCTCTTCATATTTTAGCTTCTCTTTCCCACAAACATGTCATGTTAGATAAACCAAATAGAAACATAATCAAAATCATACCTTAATGAATTTTAGGGGAGACTATCTCGTCTGCCCAAATTAGTCTAGATTAACATGATATACATGTATATATATAATGACATCAACATATTAGCATATCAACATCTTAACATCATGGATGATAACACAAGTTGTAACACTTACTATATACACGACAACCATAGCCACTGTAATGCATGCATATCAGACACACATATGACTGACATGCATGCGTAACAATCACATTTAGACCATCCATTCCAAGTGTTTGAACCTGGAAGCTCTGATACTAATTTGTAACGCATCCTCTCACATTTACCCACTTTTACAAGCTCTCTGGGGTAAATATCAGTTAACTGTCACTATGATATGACCCGACCTCCAAGTTCAAGTTATGGAAGTGGGGCTGAAAAACCCAAAACTTTCTCATATCTCTCAAGAGCACTAGATCACCCAAAAGTTAGTCCACAACCTCTAATGATTAGATCCTGAGATACAACGGCTTTTTCACTCTCCTAACTCCACAATTGCACCCTTGACACTTCATGCATGTGATTATGAGGCTATAACCGCATGCACAAGCCTGTCTCCCAGCGGCTATGACCTAAAACCCCCAATTTTGTGCACGCGGTCACGAGATCTATGCTAATTTTTCAGGAAAGTCTCTAGACCACTGCCCAAAATTGTTTATAACTTTCTAGAATCATAACAAAGATGATAATAAGGCTAACAATTCAAAACTTGAACAAGACCTTAACCAGAATATACCTAGTACATGATAGATATTCTGTCAAACATATGATAAACATAGAAGCTACAGGTCATGAATGCACATCTGATAAACTTTTGTACTTCATCTGAGAATCGCCAAGAAGGCTTAATGCCCTCTTAAGCTAGATACAACAACACTTTCTATCCCATGCATTCATTAACCAATAAATAACTTGTCAAATCATGAAAGAGATCCATAGTAAAATCACATCATATAACTGTGCATATAACCATCATATAACCATAATAGAAACAATGACAAATCAACCATAAGATCATGTCATAACCAATTCATGTGCTCATTAATTACATTAGAAGAATAGGTCATATTAACTTATGTAAAATCCAACAAAGTTAGAGACTTCCACTTACCACCCAACCATAAATTGGGCTAAAACAAATATTTCTTTAAGCAAATCACCTCTATGCCATATTTCAAGCATGAATGTGGGATATCATTGTTGGGTTGTGTTATATTCTTTCCATGACTAGCCCACGTAGTTAACTGGGGGGTTAGAGGGGGGGCGGATCGCCCCCTTCGTTGTGTCGATTGCATAACAGGGGGGTCACAAGGGGGTTTGAGGGGTGCATGTAACCCCCCATTATGGGGTCTGGGGCAGCATCTCAAAAAATTTTGTTTTTTGGACCCTATATTAGGTTGGGTGGACCTACCTATGGTTTTGTGCATGTTTTTCGCACATGGTTTTGGATGCGATGGTTTTCGATCCATGGTATTGGGTGCTTCAACATGTATAAATATGTATTATAACATTGAAAGGAACATAATGAAAAATCAAGCTGGTAGTCCCGGTTTTGGGATCCAGGGGAAAATCTTTGTGTATATGTGTTTTATGTGTTATGCTCTCGCATTGTTTATTTTCTGTGTTCTAGAATCGCATGTAGGTAATTTCTGTACGGGGTTAAAACCTACAATCATGGGATAAACCAAGTCATAATCAACCAGGGACTTCAGAGGTTAAACCACCTCCACCCTCAAGCTATCGTGACCTCACCTAAACTAGTACCAAGATCACAAAACCAAGCCAAGCTTGGATGCCTTAGAATTCCTTCACCATACCTTGATGATTTTTCTTGTCTGCACTCACTTGTCAAGGGCTTCCTAGAGAAAACCATCTCCATCCCCAACCCTTTGGATTTTCTTCAGTCCACCTCACTCAGTTCCAAAACCTTCCGATAATCCAAAGCTCAACCAACAATGAATCCCATCACACCATGGTTATCCAGGAAATGTCAAGGCAAGACTAAAATCATTGTCAAACCAGGCAAAAACCATGCCAATGACATCAAATGAACCAAATAAACAAATGCATGTATAATGCATTCACATCCCAACAAGGAAATCACACATGAAACATGTTACCTGCAAAATATTCCTACCTGAAGTTGTTGATCGAACCTTCCCCTTGCTCTTCTTTGCTTTCCTTTGCTTGTCCTTTTCCTTCCTTCTCCAAATCCAAGTGAATGCTAAAATGCTCCAAGAATACTCTGTGTGCAAGAGTGTATGAGAGAGAGAGAGAATGAAAGGAGAGGGCCAAAATTGAATTGAAAAGAGCTATGAACTATTTCTCTGATGCCTTTTTATCATTGATCTTCCTTTTTCTTTATTTTCCTTCATTTTCCCTCTAATTTCATGTCATGCATATTTGTGCCTCTCCACCTTCCTTTTCTCATATTTCCCTTAGTTCCCATAATTAACTGCTAATTATTGCCTCTTTGCCTTTTCCAATTACCATTGCCATTAATAAACCACAAGTGATGCCCACTACGATGTTTTCCCAACATTCAACTTGGAATACATGTCCCATGACCTTGGTATTATTTTTCCTTTATTATCCCTTTTTACATGAAACTTTAACTTGATGTTGTTACACACAGTTTGCACCAATTCTTCCATTGTCGCCTCTAACAACCGTCAAATACCAAGGCCAAAGTGTGCTTCCATTATGCACTTTCCAACTGCCACCCAATAGTAATCTACCACAACCGTTTCAGACTTACCATCTTTGTAGCCGCCAACATACTTGGACATCTTACATGCAAAGGAAAACAATAGTGCAATCGACCAACCATTGTTCACTTGCCCCCATCATCTTACCTCACCACTACCACCTTAATGCTACCTATAGTCGCCGCCAATATTTCCGACACCATACATGAAAAAAGAAAAGGTTAAGTGCAGTTGTTGAATCAAGGAATTAAAAACAAATAAAACTAAAAACTAAAAAAATAATTGCACTCTGCAATTCACTTTACAATAACCCGCATAACCCCTCTCGACAATAAACATAAGAACCATGTTTGTTGCATCCACCGTACACCATATTTCCACATTATAATAATCATTGCATATCATAAGATCAATGCTCATTAAATCATATTAATTAAAGTATCGTACCTATTGATTGGCTAGTAGACCTTATCCATATAGACACCACCATATTTCAAAATCGGTTGTTCGTGAAAAAATATTATAAGACAAGGTCATTAAAATTCAAATAATTAAATTTGTGACCTTTATATAAGCACGGTTTGTAAATAAATCAAAGAAAAATAAAATAATTATTTCTAAGTATTTTAAAAGGGTATAATTTTATTTTATTTTATTTTTTTCCAGGAGAAAAAATGAACTTTTTATTAAGGGAATAAAAAGTTACATCTATAGATGCGTAAAGCATTGTTGAATCGGTGTGTTCTCAAAAGAAACAAAGATAAATTGAGTAGTCTATGACAAAACCAAAAGGAATTGCAATACTTAAGATAAGCAAAAAACAAAACTGGGCTTCTCCATAAACAAGAGAAAAGAATCTGCATATAGTCTAGTTCAAGTGAATACTATAAAAACTGTATCACAAAAGTTGACACATAACTATACTGTATCAGAAAGACAATAAAAATTGTAAGCATATAAATTGATAAGAGAGTATAAGAATAACTGAGCTGAAACCTTTGCCTATATAGAGAAACAAGAAGGTTTTCAGATGATGGTAGGTGACTGATATGAATCCTGGATCCTCCCTTCTACAATCTCTCTTATATGCCATTTTCCCATGTCCTATTGAAGACCCTCTTTAGATAGGATATCTACTGCTGAGTTCTGTTCCTTGTATATGTGACAAACATAGATGAAATCAAAAACCTGTTTTATATTTAAAATTTCTTCAACGACTGGAATCAAAGTATGATTTTGACATCTTTGTACTGCATTAAACCAATTAATGACATTTAAATAATCTCCAAATACTTGCACTGAATCAATTCCAATTTCTTGAATCGAACATAGTAATAATTTATGTGAGAGGAGTTCTGCATAGTTTTTTGTTCCAGTTCCAAGGCCTATTGATGCTTTTAAATTTCTGTGACTAGTATATAACCAGGCCAACCCCACATCTATTATGTGCATCAGAAGCTCCATTACACACACACACAGACACATATATAGAGAGTTACCTTTAAAAACCTAAGCTCATCTCTACAATGCAAAATAGAGTCAACAACTGAAGGAAAAAAATGGATTTTAATTCGGTGATGAAGGAAGAAGATTTTCCCATAAGGGTCTTCCAATCACAGATTTTAGATTATTTACATTAAAGGGGAGTATCCAAGGAAATATGATTAATGTTATTACCATCATGAGCGACAAAGAAAATTACATCATTGTTGATTTGGCGAATCAATTATCAATTATGGAGCCAAATATTGGTGAACGAGAAAACATTTTTGGCGAGAAAGAGTATGAAATTAATGATTTACAAGTAAAAATTGATCATTATGAATATATATCTCAATTCAGTGTCATATTTATATATAACAAAGAGATTGACATAATTTTTGGTCTAGCTTGGTTTAAAGAACTAGGTACGTTCATGTTAAACATAAAGCATTTTTAATTTTAATTTTTATGTTTCCTCACAAGAAGAAGATGATCACATTCCAGGACATGAAATTGAAGTCAGAGTCAATAATGCATTCATTAGAATACTTTAAGGATATTTTGAAACTAATGCTTCAAGGGAATCAAGAAATAATATCGAAGAAGAGGAAGGATATTGAAGAAGTCATATCCAACAAAAACAAATAAAATTCATGTTTGAATGATCATAGTTATAAACTACTTGCACAAGTCAGAAAGTGTAAAACTAAGAAGCACAAATTAGAAAAACAAAAGGAATGTCCTAAGAAGAAACTCAAATAAAGTTTATCAAAGAAAGAAGAAAAAAAATTGTGCTTAATAAACTATAATCCAAATTATCAAAGAGATGTAGAACAGTTGGTGAAGGAGCGCGCTGTTAAGGCGCTCCGCAAGCAAAGGTCACCGGTTCTAGTCTCGCAGATACTAAAAATCCAGCATGGTTTCCGCTGGTGCGGCTCAGGCCGGGTGCGATCCCCGGGTGATTTTGACGGCTTAGATGCCCCTGAGTCGTGGCCTCTCAGCCACAGGGTAAGAGTGATTTTTAGGATTCACCCACTTATCAACAAAAAAAAAAAAAACTATAATCCAAATTTATTAGAACAAATCAGAGATTTAAAAAATTAGAAGCTTAAGCATCAAAATGAAGTTGAATTAGAAGTTAAAAAACTTTCATGTTTAAGAAATCATAATCAAAGTCTACTCAATCAAATTAAGAAGCTTAAAAATGATAAGAACTCATTGAAAAACAAATTAGAATAACTTATCACGAAAGAAGTATCAAATTCTTTAGACGTAATAGTCCAAGTTAAGGAAAAAGGATCGAATATTGATCCAATCAACATCACAACTCAAGAAGTTGACAAACTAGTTGAGGTAAAAAAGTATTCAAATATTGCAGTTCAAACGACAAAAATTTCAATTAGAGATGTAGTGTTTAATTAAGAAACTTCAGTGCGCGAAGGAAATCAAATCTTATCAACACCCAAATCATAAAAGAAGACATCTCAACCAATTTGCAAGTCAAAATCAAGCAGACTATAAACAAGTGACTTATATTCCAAAGAATATCGATGTCATCACAATCCAGTCTTACGATAACAATTTATCTTACCTATAAAAAAAATGCAAAATTCCACATAAGATTGATTTAGGATGGTTATATCCCTTCTCAGTTTGAAAAAATTATTTCCCACTCGAAGGATCCGATCATCTTGTATCATCGAATATGACAAATCAAAGAAATCAACAAAATGTGAATAGATTATAAGACAAAGAAACTGATGACAAGTCTTGCTAGCAATCAACTTTGAGGATAAAGCTTTTTGAAGAGGAAGCAAATGTTATGAACATAATTTATATAATAATAATAATAATAATAATAATTAGTACTGAAGAGGCATGTGTAAGGGGACATGACCATTCATGAAGAGGCACATGCCTAGGTATATAAGCGGGCCCTTATTTGTAAACACATGATATCTCATATCACTTGTATTCAAACATTCTTATATAAATATATTATTCATCCCATGATGGACATTATTGTATTGCAAATATTCTGAATATTCTATTGCATATATGAACCTTGTTTGATACATTGGTATTCGAGCGCAAAGGAACTTTGTTCATTACAAACTTAACCTATAGATGAAGTTGTAAAGAAGAAGTACAAGAAATATGACATCTCCGAATTATCGTGGACTCCATCAGGGACCATCTTATTCCATACATATCAAAGCTTGACACTTCAAAGAAGATGTATGATGCCCTAAATAAGTTATATATTGTCAATAATATTGGCCAAGTCATGAGCTTGAGAAACGAACTTCGTGATTTAATAATGACAAAGAATGATACAATGACTTCATACTTTGTGAGGGTTTCTCAACTAAGAGATCAACTACAAGCTATTGATAAAATTTTATCTTATAAAAAACTTTTGATTTCAACACTTAATAGACTACCATTCATGGGATTCATTTGCATCAGGTATAAGAAACCAAAAGGAAGTTTCAAGTTTAGAAGTAATATGAGCATCTTATGCTCAGGAAGAATCAAGACTTCTACCTAGAGAAAGAAAGCCAAAAGAAGAAGAATATTCTCAACCCTATGCATCTCATTACATGAAAGTTGGAGGAAGAAAGAAGTTTGGTTTGCAGGTGAAAACAATATATGATTGATTGGCATTGGAACTTCAAGACATATGACAAGGGAGTGTGATCATCTTACAATTTTGGTGGAAATAAGATTGGTACAAAAGGTAGAGCTTGGAGACAACAAAAACTATGTAATAAAAGGAATTGGGACTGTTATCACCCCAAGAAACTCTCCTAGTTTGTATATCAGAGATGCTCGGGAACATTACAAACTCAACAAAATGTTGGATGAATGAAAGAAATGCTGCATATTCAAGCCAGATAACCACTTCTACTATGCTTAACCCCAGACATGGGTGAACACCCCCAGACTACAAGGTTTTAGACCACCAATTACTCACAGTTTTAAAGAAAATGTTAAGATGGAGAAGACAGATCACACCAGTAGATGCACAGGACCCTGAGATGGCCAACTGCAACCAGTTAAAAGGTCTGTAAATTCTATTTGCTAATGCACAGACAGGATGACAACTCTCTGGCATTAAAACAACAGAAACCTGCATACATATTTGATAATGCTAACTAGATTCTAACAGAGAGGTGGTGTTATCACTAAACAAATTTCAAAGGAAAAGGGTAAGGTAAGAAAGATTTGTTCTTGGTTATTGTCATGCTCCTTTCATGCATAAGAAGCACTTGGCAAACTCAGGGTCAGCATACATAAAAGTTCTTTGAAGGCTCAAGCAAGGCAAGCAAGTTTCAAGGCAGATGAGAAGGACATTTCAAGATAAAGAAGCTCAAGACAGTCAAATTTGGCATGTAAGCTGTGTTTTTGAAATTACACAGCAGTTTCGTAGCGCGCTACGAAACTGCTGTAAGTGATGCCTAATGCACAACAGTTTCGTAGTGCACTACGAAACTGCTGTAGCTACATATTGTGATTTGATGGACCATTTTTGTAAGACAAAGGGAAATATTATTTGAAGAGGAGGGTCTGAAACAGAGCATTCACGAAGTATAAGTGTCTAGCAAAGGCAAAACAAGGAAAGGAAAGACTTTTATGAACTCCAAAGTTTTATGTTATGAAAAGAGCAGTCGACTTCCAAGGGGATTAACAAGCAGTTAAAAACTCATATCTGAAAAGTGAAAGAGGTTTTCATTCCTAAGATTCTGAAGTACAAAAAAACTCTTCCACTTTCTTCAAATCCATTATTATTTGAGAGAAATGAATGATCAAACTTGCGCTACGAAACTGCTGTAGGTGCAGTTTTTCACAAGCATATTTTTACACCTGTTTTTCAAAGACTCATTCTGGGCGGTAGGAAAGATGTTTCAAAAAACCAAGAGAGGTTTTTGTTCAGAATGGATTGGTTCAAAAAATCCTCCTTCAGTTTTTCGAAATACATTTTTTATGAGAAGTTATGAGCTCTGTCCCAAGACCTATTTTTCAGCCAGAACAGAGCAAGGGACAGTCTCCTAGTTTCTAGGAACAGCAAAAGGATCAGTCATCAAGGGCCAACTGGAAGGTTATGAGCACCATCAAATTCGACTTCATGGAGTTTTAGGTGTCAAATAATGTTTTAAATGTTTAGATAAGGTTGTTGTAATCATAATAAGGAGTTACACTCCTAGTTGTATTAGGTCTCTAGGACTCCTAGTTAGCTGTCCTTTGTATTAAATAGTTAGTTTTAAGTGTCAATAGGTGTCAAATTAGGAGGAATTCGAATTCCCCTCATGCTGGAGGAAGGAATCTACATGAACTCTATATATGGGAGAAGAAATAATGTATTAAGGGTTGGAAATTTTTATGGAAAAGCTTGTATTTGGCCTATGTAAGACTCATTTTCAGTAATACATGCTTGACTTTACTTCTCAGGATCCATGAAGGATTTTTTATGTTCAGAATATGTGATGTTGTCCTTTTCTTAATTCTTACAGTGGTATGGATGTATAATCACTCAGAATTCACTGAATGTGCTCTGACTTCCTGTATACATTTATAAACTGTGTGGTCCCATATGAGTGTATGTTTTGAATGTTTAAATGCTGAATGCCCTGACTTCCATGTAGGGTTGAGTTCATTGTTATATTGAGGTGTTGTTGACTCCATAAGCCCAATGGATAGTTTTGTTTAATGTGTTTCCACCATTCATATTTTTCACAGTTGTTCTATAAGAGTTAGCCATCTTATCTTTAATCAAAATCATTAATCCATCAAGAGAGAGCCCTCTCAGGTTGAGGAGGCTAAGCCTCAGCCTAAAGTAGGTTGAAATAGTTACTTAGAGTCAACCTGACCAGCATCCTATCAGGATCTGATTTTGAGGTAATGCCGGGAGCCTGAAGTCTATTCATTCCCGAAATTAAGAGACTGAACTTCTGAAGGTAGCAGGAGCTCAAACATCTTTTTGAGGCTGCAAAACTACCTTGGCGACTCCACACATCGAATAAGAAATTGGAAGGTGACTCCACTGCTAGAAGATCAGTAGCTTGATGAAGTTTCAAGATGAGTTCCACTGCAAGAATGAATGCCAGGTATGCTCCTATGAATCGGTCTCATATCCCTGGTTTTCCAAATCCTATGCCAAAGGTTGATTGGTTAGATGATCTTCCAATATTCAAAGATGAAAAGAAGGACAATGCTGCTCTTCATTTGGTTAGGTTCCATATGCATGTACGCAGTCTTAAGGTTCATTTCCCTGAAGATTGTCTCATGAAGATGTTTATGACCACTTTAGAAGGAAAGGCATGGTCTTGGTATAAAGGTTTGGAAAATGGTTCAATATATTCGCTTGCTAATTTTCATGATGAATTCTATGAGATGTATAAAGAATGTCATCCTTCCTTATTGTTGCTCAAAGATTGCTGTAGACATTCTTTAAGTCTTATTCAGTACTTGGAGGATTGTTATGATGATGATGAATTTATGGATGAAGAAATTTTAGAGGCTCTTCATAACAATGCATTTCAACACCAAGAAGAAAGTATAACATCTCATGAAATGCAGCATGAAGATCAACAGGGGTTTACTTATGAAAATCATATTACATCCTCTGAGATTGATGTAGAGATGCAGCAGATTTGTCAGGCTTCAGATCATTATGAGTATGAAATTGATTGCAAACAGCAAGAAGAAGTACTGGAAAATAGCTTTTATAGCCCTTAGGCAGAGGAAAAGGTTGTTCAATTTTGTAATTCCTTGCAGCAGCTTACTTCAAATAATGATCACAATAGTGAGGAAAATTACATTGTTTATGAGAATCATGCAGAAAGGCAGTTGGATAGCACATCAAAGGAATTTTGTGTGGATGAGGATCAGTTGTCTGAAGAGATAGAATGTTATGATGATTATCAAAATAACCATGTTTTCTTTGACCCTATAAATGAATACATGGCAAAGTTTTGCACATCAGTATTTCATTTTCATTTGCATTATGAAGATCATATACATTATAAGTTGATTTGGTCATCTCACTATCATGGTTATTTTGAGGTTGAATGCAATCAAGAGCCTCCAATATCAGAAAGGACAATTGATTGGCTTTATTGGAAATATCATGTTGCTTGACCTAAAGTGGAAATTGCAGCTAGTAGGTAGGTAGGAAAATGCAAATAAGCTCAAAGTTGACTGAGCATTTTTTTAGTAAATATAGATTTCTTTCTCCTACGTGGTCATCAAGCTTAAGCCCGAGGTGAAGGCTCAAGAAGCTTAAAGGGAACACTTGTCAAGCAAATTTTAGTTTGTCATAAAAGGATAAAGCACTGGACTTGCGAGTTCTTAGTGTACTACAGGAGCACACTATCCCAAGTGGAGCCACTGTTATCACTAAACAAATTTCAAAGGAAAAGGGTAAGGTAAGAAAGATTTGTTCTTGGTTATTGTCATGCTCCTTTCATGCATAAGAAGCACTTGGCAAACTCAGGGTCAGCATACATAAAAGTTCTTTGAAGGCTCAAGCAAGGCAAGCAAGTTTCAAGGCAGATGAGAAGGAAATTTCAAGATAAAGAAGCTCAAGACAGTCAAATTTGGCATGTAAGCTGTGTTTTTGAAATTACATAGCAGTTTTGTAGCGCGCTACGAAACTGCTGTAAGTGATGCCTAATGCACAACAGTTTCGTAGTGCACTACGAAACTGCTGTAGCTACATATTGTGATTTGATGGACCATTTTTGTAAGACAAAGGGAAATATTATTTGAAGAGGAGGGTCTGAAACGGAGCATTCACGAAGTATAAGTGTCTAGCAAAGGCAAAACAAGGAAAGGAAAGACTTTTATGAACTCCAAAGTTTTATGTTATGAAAAGAGCAGTCGACTTCCAAGGGGATTAACAAGCAGTTAAAAACTCATCTCTGAAAAGTGAAAGAGGTTTTCATTCCTAAGATTCTGAAGTACAAAAAACCTCTTCCACATTCTTCAAATCCATTATTATTTGAGAGAAATGAATGATCAAACTTGCGCTACGAAACTGCTGTAGGTGCCGTTTTTCACAAGCATATTTTTACACCTGTTTTTCAAAGACTCATTCTGGGCGGTAGGAAAGATGTTTCAAAAAAACAAGAGAGGTTTTTGTTCAGAATGGATTGGTTCAAAAAATCCTCCTTCAATTTTTCGAAATACATTTTTTATGAGAAGTTATGAGCTATGTCCCAAGACCTATTTTTCAGCCAGAACAGAGCAAGGGACAGTCTCCTAGCTTCTAGGAACAGCAAAAGGATCAGTCATCAAGGGCCAACTGGAAGGTTATGAGCACCATCAAATTCGACTTCATGGAGTTTTAGGTGTCAAATAGTGTTTTAAATGTTTAGATAAGGTTGTTGTAATCATAATAAGGAGTTACACTCCTAGTTGTATTAGGTCTCTAGGACTCCTAGTTAGCTGTCCTTTGTATTAAATAGTTAGTTTTAAGTGTCAATAGGTGTCAAATTAGGAGGAATTCGAATTCCCCTCATGCTGGAGGAAGGAATCTACATGAAATCTATATATGGGAGAAGAAATAATGTATTAAGGGTTGGAAATTTTTATGGAAAATCTTGTATTTGGCCTATGTAAGACTCATTTTCAGTAATACATGCTCGACTTTACTTCTCAGGATTCATGAAGGATTTTTTATGTTCAGAATATGTGATGTTGTCCTTTTCTTAATTCTTACAGTGGTATGGATGTATAATCACTCAGAATTCACTGAATGTGCTCTGACTTCCTGTATACATTTATAAACTGTGTGGTCCCATATGAGTGTATGTTCTGAATGTTTAAATGCTGAATGCCCTGACTTCCATGTAGGGTTGAGTTCATTGTTATATTGAGGTGTTGTTGACTCCATAAGCCCAATGGATAGTTTTGTTTAATGTGTTTCCACCATTCATATTTTTCACAGTTGTTCTATAAGAGTTAGCCATCTTATCTTTAATCAAAATCATTAATCCATCAAGAGAGAGCCCTCTCAGGTTGAGGAGGCTAAGCCTCAGCCTAAAGTAGGTTGAAATAGTTACTTAGAGTCAACTTGACCAGCAGCCTATCAGGATCTGATTTTGAGATAACAGGTGGGATGACAGCCCCTCTACTGCTAAGCATCAAAAGCAAATTAAAAATGCATACAAGCACAACTTGGAACAAAGAAGAAGAAGAGGAAAGTGAGCAAACAATAGCAAAAGAAGCTTGTATTAGCTGGAAATGAAGACCAGAAGCTGCAGGTGTCACAATAGTTGTAGTCTCCAGAAGTCGAACTTTACAATCAGAATAACATTCATTAACTTGATTACATCTTTTTCCTGAGTATATATAGAGTTTGTTTACAAAAAATCTCTGCTAGCCTATGCGTGGAGGTGTCATAACTGACCACCAACCGCATTTACAATCTAATATGGGCCTTTGATACAAATCTGACTGTTTTAATAAACAAAATGACCTTTCTGCCGCTCTGATGTACTTTACAAACAGGTGAAAAGCTGTGTTTATCTGTTCGAGAATGTCCTTCTCGTCCTTGGCCGTGCCGCTCTTTGAATGTAGTAGCTGAGGATTTAATGTGTGGAGGACCAGATCATGGCTTCCTTTCTCCTTCGGGTGCCCAGGATTGCCAAAAAACACGAAAAATGTGTTAAAAATGAACAAGGAACTGAGAACAAATGCTAGCCATCAGATGGGACTGGCGAATGGCTGCGATCTCATGGCGGGAGGCATAGATAACACTAGGACAACATCAGCCGTCGGATCATATAATTGGACGGTGGAGGACGGCTTACAGAGGTCAACGAGAATGGAGGATCGAGGGCCGTTGGATCATGGCGGGAATGATCCAATGGCTGACGGGAGCGGAAGGTGATCGACAGTTAACGAGTGGGGGTTCAACAATTTTGCGCGGCGGGTGGTTTCCCCACACCGCCTATGGGGGACAAGCGGTTTCCGTAACGCAGGGCGCGATCGAATAATATGACGACACGCAGTCGGTGGGAAACCACTTCCTCGCGGGTTATCGGACATGCATGTTCACGGGGCGGGGGAAGCGCACACTGTCAGATCTCTGCGGTATGATCGAACGGCCCAAATTTAACGCACATATTTGGAGTGATGTGACAGGTAAGGGCGCAACGGGTTATATGATTTTATTATGTGCGCGGCTATAATGGATTAAAACGTTAGTGCCAAGGATTAAACGAAGATGCGTTTAAACGAGGTTTAAACGGGTTATGAGGGTTTAATAGTATTATAAACAAAAAGCGCCCGAGAGTTGAATAAATAAGGGTTTGTGAGGAAGTTTAGCATAAAATGGAGGAATGGTGAGCCATAAGGGTGCAAGTGGAGTGATAAGGGAAAAGGCAAGTTATGGTGTGCTGTAACATTATCGGGGTTTTATGGGGTTTATAGAAGACAAAAGAAATAATGGAGTTAAGAGAATAAGGAGAATGAAAGGAAAGGAGGAAATGGAGGTAGCGGGGAAAATAGGGAGAGACAATGATAACCATTATAAACCATCTCTGAGCCAACAACCAAGGACCAAACTTATTCCTTCTCCTGGAAAATCAGCAGCATGTAGCAGAGCTAACACTAGATCCTTCTGGGGATGAGATCCTCCCTATGAGGTCTTAAGAACCTGCAGATCAATGCCTTTCTAGCTGAAAACAAATTAGCCAAAATTCCTAGTATTCCATTGGGCATGGAGTCTACTGCATCTGTACTAAAACTGATAAAAACACAATATTTACAATCTTTAAGGCCAAAGACCTTAAACCACATAAACTTTCAGAAAACGCCCATTGACTGGGCCATCAAAAACTGCTTCTCCTCCCATACTTTTCAGTATGAAGGTGTTGTTCCCTTGAACTTGTGAAATGATGAAAGGCCCTGTCCAGAAAGCATCAAATTTCCCATGATTGCCTTTCTTTTCCTTCAGTGCATCCCATTTCAAAACCAAGTCACAAATCTGAAAATTATTTGTTTTTGCGTTTTTGTCAAAGGCTTCCTTGATCTTTTTCTGATGTGCTGCAACTTTTTCAACCAGCTGTTCTCTAATCTGATGTACCTCTGCTAAATCAGTGATCCTTTTTGCCATTTCTTCTTCCTCATTTTGTTCTGTTTGAAGGAATTTTGCCACAGGGAGAATTAATTGAATTGGGAATACAACATCAACACCATGCACCAGCTTAAAAGGAGAATTTCCTGTGGATTTTTTAATGGTCACTCTGTCAGCCCACAATGCATACTTGAGCTTTGAATCCCAATTCTTTTTATTATCCTCTAACAATTTTTTAATTATCCTGATCAGACTCTTATTAGAGGATTCTGCTAGACCATTTCCTTAAGGATAATATGAGGTGGAATGAACAAGTTTGATACCCATTGAATCACACATTTCCACTAGCTCTTTTGCCCTGAAGGCTGCTGCATTATCTGTTATTAATTTATGTGGACAACCAAATATGCTGAAGATATTCTCTGTTAAAAACTTCATGACCACATTGTGATCAGCTTTCCTGGTAGGGACTGCTTCAATCCACTTAGTGAAATAATTAGTAGCTACTAATATCCACCTGTGCTGGCCACTGGAATGTGGATTGATTTCTCCAATGAAATCCAAACCCCACTGCTGAAAAGGTCCTTTTTCCTGAATTGGTTTTAGGGGCAGGGATTTCAACTGTTGTTTTCCTTCAAATCTTTGGCACCTGTCACAAGATTTAACAAAAGAAAACACATCAGAAAATAAAGTGGGCCAATAGTACCCAGCTCTGAGAATTTTATGGGCTGTAGTTTTCCAATAATGGTGCCCTCCACACATGCTGTTATGAAACTGCTGCATAACTTCTTTTGACTGTTCTTTGTCCAGACACCTCAAAAATATTCCAGATGGATCCCTCCAATAGAGCAGATTTTTATTGATGTAATATTTAGCTGCCCTAAGCTTTATAGTTCTAGCTTGGCTTTGAGTAAATTTTGAAGGGATTTCTAGCTTCAACAAGAAATTAATTATTTCAGCATACTAGTTACAAGAAGCTAGGTTCTCGGCCACTAATTGCTTTTTCTCTGTTTCAGCTGTTTTTTCCTTTTTTTCTGCCTGACTCTTTTATGCAATTGTACACAAGAAATCAATATCCAAAGACCTGCAATTTTCTTTAGCCAATAACTTGGCAAGCCCCTGACCTTTGACCAGTTTGGTGGGCTTCAACTCTATATTAAATTCTATCATTTTTGCAATCCATTTTGCCCTTCTTCCATCAACATCAGGTTGTGTCAAGACATCTTTAATTGCAGCAGAGGGTACATATGCAACTATTTTGGAATGAAGGATATAAAATCTAAAAGCTTTCAAGGATTTGATAAGAGCATATGCCTGTTTTTCAATAATATCATACCTCAGTTCAACATCCCTCAAGTTCTTGCTGAAAAATGCCACTTAGTGTTCTGAACCTTCTTCATCTGCCTGAAATAAAACTACTGCAATGGTGTCTTCAAAGGCAAAAGAAAATATGTGGAACTCCTTACTATAGTATGGACTTATTAATGTGGGAGCCTCCATAATAGCCTTTTTAATAGACTCAAATGATTTTCTTGCTGCATCAGTCCATCTTACCTCTGATCCTTTCTTCAACATGGAGGTCACATGCTTAACCAATTCTGCAAAATTTGGAACAAACCTCCTGACAAAATTAATTTTGCCCAAAAAGGACTGGATAACCTTCTTTGATCTCGGGACAGACAAAGTCTGTATTTCCTTTACTCTTTCTGGGTCAATCTGAACACCTGCAGAAGACACAACATGTCCGAACAGCTTGCCTTCTTCTAAAGCAAATTGTGATTTTTTGGGATTGACTGAGATTCCAAACCCCCTGCACTTCTGGAACACTTTTTTCAAATGATGTAAATGATTTTGATGGCTGCTGGAGTAAATTGTTATGTCATCAAGGTAGATAAGGACAAATTTATCCTTCTCTCCCACAAATGCTATATCCATAGCTCTCTGAAAGGTGGCTCCAGCATTCATCAATCCAAATGGAATTTTGGCATACATAAAAGTGCCCCAAAGAGTGGTAAACGTAGTCTTTTCTTGATCATCTCGGTGTATAGAAATCTGATTAAAGCCTGAAAAACCATCCAAGAAAGACATTACTTTGGCACCTGAGACTTTTTGCAGCAAATGCTCCATCTTCGGTAAGAGATAATTATCTTTATTTGAGCATTTGTTTAAATTTCTGAAATCAACACACAGTCTAATTTCTCCACTTTTCTTCCTCACCACCACTAGATTGGCTACCCATTTTGAATATCTGAGAGGGACAATGATCTTAGCAGCTAGCAATTTTTTAATTTCTTTTTCAATTAGTGGAAGAAGCATAGGATTTATTGGTCTCAGCTTCTGTTTGAAAGGAATAGTGTCTTTCTCCAGAGGGATTTTATGCTGAATTATGCTCTTATCATATGTTTTCAGGTCACTATACTCCCAGGAAAACACATCAGCAAATTGCCTCATTAAATTGCAGTATTCAGAACTTCGATCAACAAACAAATGAGTGGACAAATTTACATATTTAGGCTGACCTGGAATTCCTATATCATGCTTACAGACTTCATTTTGGTCTTCTTTTTGGGCAGCTTTGCAAGGCACATCATTTTGGTCAAACAATCTTTCTAAAGGAATTAAACCACTAGGAATATGATTGATGGGAAGCTGAACAATGCTGTCTTTACCAATTTTATTCTAAACTGGGATTTGGGATTTTCTAACAAGGCTTCATTTTCTTGGTCAATTTGCATCTCAGAGAACTCAACAATGACTTGAAGGAACCTATGTATCTTATCATCATCATCAAAAACTTTCCAATGGTGGACATTATCAGGCAACGATGGTCTGTATTTCACTTGAACTTCATACACTAGTCTGGGAGGCATAGGAGGGATAAACAGACTAGCAAAAACAGTAAGGGAATCAACAAGTTGATTTTGAGCTCTAGGAATATACGAAATACAAAAATAATCAAAAGAATCTATGATTCTCCATACCTCATCTCTGTACACTTTCAGCCTTGGGTGCTTTGCTTGAAATGTTTTATTTACTTGCTGTATAATTAAATCAGCATCTCCAAACACCATCAGATTCTTGATTCCTCTGTCTTTTTCCGCATTAAGGCCCAACAGCAAAGCTTCATGTTCTACTATGTCGTTTGTGACTTGAAAAACCAGCTTAAAAGACAGCTGAATGCTTTCTTTCTTTGGAGACACTAGCACCACCCTTGCTCCTGCAGTCTCCCTGGAACATGCTCCATCAAAGAACAACTACAAAATCTAACTTCCTTGCTCTTTCTCGTCCTGAATTGTTGGTTTTCTGATCTGCATTGAGGCCTTCTGAGATTCTTCTATTTGGAGAATACATGCTCCAAAATTAGTGTCCACTACATAGATGGGATGATTTGTAGGATTCTTCTCATCACTGATGATATATGCCAACTGTGCTTCTCTATATAACCTCCTGCTTTCTCCTCCAAAAACTGGGACAATGGCATACAATAGCCACCCTCTAGACAACAACATGCCAAACTTAGGAGGGACATCTGCTACCACAATATCCTTCATCATACTCTTCATGGGCAGCTGAGTCAAGGTAATGGCTAGATCTTTAATCAATCCAAGACATTTCACCTTCCTTGAATCAAAAGAAAATAAATCATGATAGGGTCTAGTGATATCAAGGCCTAACTCTTCCATGACAGCTTTAGGCATTAAATTGTGGCTGGCCCCCGTGTCTAGCAGGTAATTGTGGAGGATATTGTCATGTATGGTCAATGAGACATAAAAAGATGGAGTATTATTATCAGCAGGTTCAATCATGGGGCTAAGCATTATGGCAGGCTTGTCATCTTGCAAATTGACAGAGTCAGTGGAGGTTTGTGTGGTTTTTAGCTCAAGGGCTTCAAGGATAGGCTTTCTAAATACTTCACTTTTCACCAACTCTACCAGAGGCACATATATTTTCAATTTCTGAACTTCTGACTCAAAGCTGAAAGAAGAAGATGATTTATCAGAACTTTTTACCTCTTGAACTAGAGCTTTCAGGATGACTGGATCAGCTGCTGGTATTTTCTGCCTACTATTCTGTGACTCTGTTTGGACAACTGCTCTTTGGGCAGAATTTTCTTTGACATTCTTTTTATTGGACCTCAGATTATATCTCCGCCGCTGTTCAGTTTGTAGGACAGCTTCTGTATCCCATTCTTGACTGTCATGTTCCTGCAACAAAGACTCTTCATAAGCGACCAAATTAAAAATTGCAGTGCTGCCTTTATCTTCCATGCAGTGAATTTCATCCTCATCCTCTTCAAATTGTTCCTCCTCCATGACTACATTTTGGAAAGGAGCTTTAAATTTCTGATCTTCTTTTGATTCTTCACCCCTCTGCATAATTTGTAACTACTCATTTGCTCTTCTGAAAGGATTCTGATTTCTTGGAGCAAATGTATTTTGCTGCCTTGTTTTCCCTGAATTCTGCTCAACCTTCAGCTTAGAGATTTCAGTAGCCAATGACTCTATCATCTTAGTCATTTTGTCTAATTTAGGCTTTGAAGATGATGCAAAAGAAGTAGAAGCCTGACCTCTCTGCCTCCTTCTGTCAGCCTGATTTTTGAGCTTTTCTGCAGCCATGATATTAGACTCTACTTCTAGGGCTGCATCCTGCATGTCTGCCAGAGTAGCACATCTCCTTTCTCTCAACAATAGGCAGAAATCAGAGTCAAAAGCATTGGAATAAGTGAGTTTGGCAGAGGTGGGAGTAGGCTTTACCTCAACTTGTATCTTACTATATATACGGTTAAATCTCTTATTGAAATCAGGCAATGATTCCCCATTTTCCCTCTTCAGGTTACCAAACTCTGTTTGGTAATACAACAAGTCCTTTTTATCTCCCCATTGCTTCAAAAATGCATCATCTAATGCTTCAATATATGTTATAGATCTTTGGGGTAATTCTCTGAACCACTTCCTAGCCTCTCCATCAAGGTTCTGGACAAAAACTCTCATCCACACATCATTTTCACTTATATCTAAATTATCAACATAACTGTAAAAAGCTTCAAGGTGTTCTTCTACTGTTACTCCCTCTGTACCAGTGAATTTAGGCATATATTTTTGCTATTCTCCCACAGGCATAGGGTTTAAAGGCACAAGCAATACCAATGGTCCATATGTGGCAGCTACAATTCTTTCTATCCTCATAGGTGCTTGTTGTCCTGTCATGATTAGAATATTTGGAGGAATACTAGCAGATTGAATGGTAGGGAGTAATGTGATGGATGGCAAAGATAAAGGGATGTTTTGGACTGAATGGGAAGCTTTCTTTGGACTAAGATTCAAAGGGGAACTAATTGCACAAGGGGTTGAACTAATCTCTGAAGGTTTTTCCTTATTAACAGTGATGGGTTCTAAATCTTCAAACTGTAAATCTTCAACAATAACTTTATCTTTCAGGGATGAATAAGATTTCTTAGGCTTACCTAATCCTGATGCCCCTTTCTATGAATATTTTTTCGATTTGACAGTCTTCTCAGGGCTAGGCACTTATTCAACTGGTGATTTCTAAGGATTTCTTCGAGTATGTCTCACAAACTGAGCCAGAACTTCAACGTGGAGTCGCCAGATGATGGTCTTCCTCCAATGGAGAAGCCAGATAGATGATTACAACCTTTAACTGTGTTCAAACCTTGTCTATTATCAAAGCTTGAAGCTGTGTCGTTCTCCCAGGGAAGCTGAGCTTCAATTCTCCTCTCCCCGACAATGCCAATTAATGTTATCACCCCAAGAAACTCTCCTAGGTTGTATATCAGAGATGCTTGGGAACATTAAAAACTCAACAAAATGTTGGATAAATGGTGGATGAATGAAAGAAATGCTGCATATTCAAGCCAGATAACCATTTCTACTATGCTTAACCCTAGACATGGGTGAACACCCCAGACTACAAGGCTTTAGACCACCAATTACTCACAGTTTTAAAGAAAATGTGAAGATGGAGAAGACTGATCACACCAACAGATGCACAGGACCTTGAGATGGCCAGCTGCAACCAGTTAAAAGGTTTGTAAATTCTATTTCCTAATGCACAGACAGGATGACAGCTCTCTGGCATTAAAACAACAGAAACCTGCATACATATTTGATAATGCTAACTAGATTCTAGCAGAGAGGTGGGATGACAGCCCCTCTACTGCTAAGCATCAAAAGCAAATGAAAAATGCATACAAGCACAACCTGGAACAAAGAAGAAGAAGTGGAAAGTGAGCAAACAACAACAAAAGAAGCTTGTATTAGCTGGAAATGAAGACCAGAAGCTGTAGGTGTCACAATAGTTGCAGTCTCCAGAAGTTGAACTTTACAATCAGAATAACATTCATCAACCTGATTACATCTTTTTCCTGAGTATATATAGAGTTTGTTTACAAAAAATATCTGCTAGCCTATGTGTGGAGGGCTCATAACTGACCACCAACCGCATTTACAATCTAATATGGGCCTCTGTTACAAATATGACTATTTTAATAGACAAAATGACCTTTCTGCCGCTCAGATGTACTTTACAAACAGGTGAAAAGCCGTGTTTATCTGTTCGAGAATGTCCTTCTCGTCCTTGGATGCGCTGCTCTTTGAATGTAGTAGCTGAGGATTTAATGTGTGGAGGACTAGATCATGGCCTCCTTTATCCTTTGGGTGCACAAGATTGCCAAAAAACACGAAAAATGCATTAAAAATGAACAAGGAACTGAGAACGAATGCTAGCCGTCGGATGGGACTGGCGAACGACTGCGATCTCATGGCGGGAGGCATATATAACACCGGGACAACATCAACCGTCGGATCATATAATCGGACGGTGGAGGACGACTTACAAAGGTCAACGGGAATGGAGGATCGAGGGCCGTTGGATCGCGGCAGGAATGATCCAACGACTGACGGGAGCGGAAGGCGATCGACAGTTAACGAGCGGGGGTTTGGTGGTTTTGCGCGGCGGGCAGTTTCCCTGCATCGCCTACGAGGGACAGGCAGTTTCCTTAACGCGGGGCGCGATCGAATAATATGACGACGCGTGGCCGGCGGGAAACCACTTCCCCGTGGGTTATCGGATGTGCATGTTCACAGGGCGGGGGAAGCGCACACCGTCGGATCTCCGCGGGATGATCGGACGACCCAAATTTAACGCACATATTTGGAGTGATGTGACAAGTAAGGGCACGGTGAGTTATATAATTTTATTATGTGTGCGGCTATAATGGATTAAAACGTTAGTGCCAGGGATTAAACGAAAAATGTGTTTAAACGAGGTTTAAACGGGTTATGAGGGTTTAATAGTATTATAAACAAAAAGCGCCCGGGAGCTGAATAAATAAGGGTTTGTGAGGAAGTTTAGCATGAAACAGAGGAATGGGGAGCCATAAGGGTGCAAGCGGAGTGATAAGGGAAAAGGAAAGTTATGGTGTGAGGTAACATTATCGGGGTTTTATGGGGTTTATAGAAGACAAAAGAAATAATGGAGTTAAGAGAATAAGGAGAATCAAAGAAAAGGAGGAAATGGAGGTAGCGGGGAAAATAGGGAGAGACAATGATAACCATTATAAACCATCTCTGAGCTAGAAACCAAGGACCAAACTTATTCCTTCTCCTGGAAAATCAGCAGCATGTAGCAGAGCTAATAGGGACAACATTCATTGAGTTGGAAATAAGTGAAAACGTTCACTTGAGAAACATACTCTATGTTCTAGGTTTGAAAAAGAATTTGGTTTCAATTTCATGTTTAGAAGATAGAGGAGATAGAGTGGCCTTCATTGATGGGAAAGTCCTTGTGTGGGACAAGGGCTCTAGTATAAGCTCTGTTAGGGTTATTGGGATTCATGAAGAAAGGGGGCTATGTTCCAAAACTTTAGTACATATAGATATTAACCCTAGTGAGTTATGACATAGGAGATATGCACGTCTTCATTATAAAGCCTTGCCAACTTTGAAGCATATTGTTTCAAGTGTACCAAATTTGCAGATAGATCATAAAGGTGTGTGTAAGGGATGTGCTCTTGGAAAGAATGTTAAGAAACCCTTTCCAAGTAGTGAACATAGGTCCAAAGAAATTTTGGATCTAGTCCACTCTAATGTGTGTGGTCCCATGCCGATGAAATCTCTTGGAGGCACTCTATACTATGTATCCTTTATCAATGACTTCTCTCGCAAGACATGGATCTATCTGATGAAGTCAAAAGACAAAGTTTTTATAATGTTCCAATAATTCAAAGTTGAAGTGGAGAACCAAAAAATGAAAAGGATCAAGATCCTAAGATCAAATAATGGAGGAGAGTACACATCTAAGGAACTCATTTCCTTCTTGAAGGGAGCTGGGATTAAAAGGGAGTTGATAGTTCACTATAATCCTCAACATAATGGAGTAGACAAATGAAAGAAAAAATCTATTGAATAGCCCATGAAGGCAATGATACATGATCAAGATGTACCAATATTCTTGTGGGGAGAAGCTCCACAAGAGAACTATCTACATCCTGAATAGAAGTACTCATAGTTTTTTGGAAGATAAGACTCTTGAAGAAGCATTCACATGTCAGAAACCATAGGTTGATCACATAGAAGCTTTGGTTGTCTAGTGTTCATACATGTACCTAAGGATAAGAGAAACAAGTTAGAGCCTTTCGGTAAGAATGGAATATTTGTTGGGTATAGTGAATCACCCAAAGCCTATAAGATATATGTTCCATGGCAACAACAGGTGGAAGAAAGTAGAGATATGGCTTTTGTTGAAGATGCAACTTATTAGAAATCTATAGAAGAACACTCAAACACTGAAGATGAAGAGAAAAATAATATGACTCTTAAAGCAGAGGTTGTAAGTCCTCCCTCATCCTCTAGTCATCCTGAAGATCATGAAAATATGCCAAAAGGACCTTTGTGAGTTGTTGGATCCTGTGGTTTTTCCCAAAATATGAAAAGACCAAATTGGCTAAAATCTACTTTGCAAGATGCAGAAGGATATGTGACTCCACAAGGAACCTTAAAGGAATCTAAGAGACCTAAGAGGTATGCTAGTTATGCAACTTTAATGACTAAGCTAATTGACTTAGAACCTTCCAATTTTGAGGAAGAAACTACTTCACAAGTGTCAAAGGATGCAATGATGGAGGAATACAAAGATATTATGAAGAACGATGTTTGGGAAACTTTTCTAAGACCCCAAGGAAAGTTTCTTGTAACCTCAAAGTGGATTTACAAGATCAAGAATGCAGTAAATGGGAGCATTGACAAATACAAGGCAAGATTTGTGGCTAGAGGATTCTCCCAAAAAGAGGGAGAAGAGTATGATGAAGTATATGCACTAGTTGCCAAGCACACCACGATTATATCTCTTATCTCTCTCGATTCATTTATGGGATGGAAGCTACATTAGATCGATGTGAATACCACTTTCCTCAAAGGTGATATTGAGGAAGAGTTGTACCTAGAGCAACTCCAAGGTTTTGAGGTTGATGATAGAGAATACCATGTGTGCAGATTAAAGAACTTCTTGTAGGGAATCAAACAAGCTCTGAGAGCTTGGTATTATAGAATTGATAGATATTTGACAAGACTTGGCTTCTCTAAAAGTATTGTTGAGCCAAATTTTTATATCAAGGTTATAAAAGGTGAGTTGGTGACATTGCTACTATATGTTGATGATTTGTTCCTGACTGGTGGATAGAATCTTATTGCTTAGTGTAAAAGGGAGTTGGCCTCTGAATTTGACATGAAGGATCTTGGCTTGATGCATTATTTTTTGGGGCTAGAAGTATGGAAAAACCTTGGTTAAATACTTCTTGGACAAGGAAAATATGTCATCAATATCCTTCAGAAGTTTGGCATGATGGAGTGAAAGTCTATGGCAACTCCTATGGCGATGAACTTGAGAAAGTTGAAAGACTTTGAGTTTAACCTAGTGGATCCATCCAAGTTGTTGTGAAATGTAACTATGTTTTGTATTCATAATTATTATTATAATTGTATTATTATATGTTTATTGTAAAAATGAAAAAGAAAAAAAGGTTTTTTTTTTTTTTTTTTTAAAGCATGGGTTTCATTGTCCTTTTAATTGTCATCTAGGTCAAGCATGTTCTTCATGCTTTTAGGGTTCTTTGAGTCTTTGTGATATGTATAAGACCCTTATGGACAAATTGTATCAAGAAAGAATTATTATTTTTGAGTTTACAGTGTTATTTTTGGACTCCCAATTTAACACCCTCCTCCCACATTTAACCAAGTTAACCGGTCCGTTGGGGTAAATATGTAACAAGAGGCTACTACAATTTGATTCAATCTCCTAGGTCACCTTAAGGAAGTGGAGCTGACACAACACAACTAATCTAACCTTCTGCACATACCACAAAACCTACAGGAACCAACCAACCCTTCCAGGTGATCAACCCCTGCAACAACTTGACACTTCACTGCCCTAGAGCCTCAGTCGGTCCCATGTCATGGGCATGCATGTGACTGGGGCCCTCCAGTCGCCCTCACAGAATGGGCATGCAAGCGACTGGGGCCTTTTTCAACTAGTTCTAAGCTAATGACCCCATATTCTGTGCCACTTTTCAGGGCCAGGACTCAGGCCACTACCTAGAACTCCATGAAACTTCCAGGAATGAAAATTAACACTGAAAAAATCATACAAATGCAAATACTTGAACAAAGACTTGACTGGAACCCTACTAGCCATGACATGAATTTCATGTAACATGTCCAAAATATGCATTCTACAGGTCATAACAACATATATGATTATAGGGGTCTCATACTTATATGAGAATCGCTAAGAAGCATTGATGCCTTATCACCTTAACTGCATTATCATCTATTAGGTCATATATTCATTGTACATTAATTTAAAAATCAAAACATGATGAGAGCCATACATCATCACTTTCATAAAACATGCTAATAACCAACATAAATATCAAGGATACATCAGCCATAAATGTCTCATATGAACCAATACATTTTCTCATAAAGTACCAAGGAGAAATAGTTCTAATTAATGATTGAAAAATCCAACTCGGTATGGTACTACCATGTTCCACCTGACCATAGATTGGCTGAGCCAAGTCTCTCTTTAGCCAACCACCCCCGTGCCATATTCCAAGCATGAATGTGGGACTTATCACCAAAATCAACCAGGGCTTCCTGAGGCTACACCACCTCACCCTCATCAATAAAACCAGGCTTACCGCAATCCCCATCGGATCACTAGGACATAAATAATAAACATACAATATCGGGCTTTACTACAATCCTCACCGGATCAATGGGCCAAAACATGCATGGATTCAACCGGATCTCTCTACCTACACTGTGAGGAATTTATCTGTCCTAACCTCTTGGCTTTACTGTGTATCTCGCCATTACTGGTCAAGGGATTCCTAGGCCTATGAGGTCTCCACCCTTTGGGATTTACTGTGTATACCATCCTAATATTCCTAGGCCCAATTAAGGGTACTCACCACTGAGCTTTACTGTGTATCCCACCATTATCAGTGAAGGGATTCCTAGGCTCAATGAAGGTGTTCACATTCATGCTTTATCGTGTATCCATCCCAGGATTCCTAGGCCTTGTGAATAATCATGGGACCACCCCACTTAGCTTCGAGTCCATTTGGCAATCCAGCTCAACCACATACAAAAGAATCGACCACACCATGACTATCTAGAAATGGAAAGGGTAGGATGAGAAACACTGTCACACCTGGAAGAACCCATGCCCATGATAGCAAGAGAAACAAGAACACACATGCATAACCATGCATGCCAAAACTAGTAAGGAAACCATACATGCAAATCAATACTTGCAAATAATCCCGCTATAGATGCTAGATCCTGCTCTCCCTTGCTTGATCTTTTATTCCTCTTTCCTTCTTTTGCTTTCTTGATCCAATGCGGAAGTGCTCCAAGAAAACTAAGTGTCCTAGAGTGAGAGAGAGCTCCAAAACTAAACTGACCAAAAGCCATGAACTAATCCTCATAAGTCTTTTTATTAATGTGGCCCCTATTTTCTTCATTTTTCCATTATTTTCCTTCATTTTCCTCCTCACATGCAACCTATGACCTTTGACCTTCCTTTTCTCTCAATTTCCATTATTTTCATAAATAAAATTCCAATTAATGCCTTATGCTTTTCCAAAGCCTTTTCCTTTTCCTTTGCCAATTTCCTTAGCCATAATAAACCAAATGAACACCCACACTAGGTTGTCTTTCCCAACATTTAACTTGGAATAAGTGTCCCATAACCGTGGTTATTATTTTTCCTTTATTAACTTTTATTACATGGAATTTTCACCAAGGTTGTTACACCCATCACCAAGTCGGCTCTGCCAGTGAAGTCAACCTAGAAGAAGCCCATTAGACCTATGAAAAAGGGTATAAAAGCAAAGAGTATTTTACCTAATTGGAATCCATCTTCAGTCCATTCGATTTACACTAAGAATATAATTAAATCAAGAGTAAAGGCTAGAATGAAAGAGAATAATCCAAGCAAAGAAGAAGAAATATAAAATTTGACCTTGTCTAACTCACATGTGCAAAGAATCTGGGAATCCGTGCGAATTGCAGGGCTGAAAGTTTTAGGTCTAAGTTGTAGACCTAAACTAGGAGAATGAAAGTTTTACTTGGGAAGAATTGAATTACTTTGGCTCTCATTGAATTTGGAATACTTGGACTCTTTTGAAGAAGATACATTAGAGGTATGACTTGGTGTTTGGTGGAAGTTCTTCCTTGTTTTGGAGTCTTGGTTGTCTCATTTTGACTTGGTTCTATATAGAGGAGAGTTTGTCTGGGTTTTCCTCTAGAAGATGGGTTTTTCCCTAACTGGGAGCTTATATCTCGTGTCTCTTATTCTTGTGATCTTCATATATTTTGAATTGGTAATTGCTTGATGAGAGAAGAGATAATAATAAAGAATTAAAGGCCAACACATAATCACAAGTAATTATCAAGAAAAGAGGAATCAAAACACTAATTTCCATCTTCATTGATTTCTCAACATGGTATTAGAGCTAAGGTTAAGGAAGGATGCTTTGAAGACCACTTCTTTGGACATCTCTTTGAAGGCTCCCTTGAAGCATTTATCTACAATTGCTAGCTATATGAAGCAAGGAGTCAAGACTATTCGGAGCCTCTTGATATCTACCAAAGATTTGGTGATCAAGTTCATCTCAAGTCTATCTAAGGGTATAATGGATAAAGGATTCTTTTCCGCTCTCACAAATATTTTTGATGATGACGACATATGGATAATTGACAGTGGAGCCTCAAGACACATGATAGGAGAATGTAGTAAACTACAAACTATATCAAAAGGAAACACCTCTCATTTAGTGCAGCTTGGAGATAAAAAGAGCTATTCGGTCAAGGGCACTGGTTCTACACCTTTAAAGATAGAAGGTGGTGGAAATATTCATCTCAACAACATATTGTTCATTCCACGTTTGAAGAAAATTTTACATTCCATTTCTTTTCTAGAAGACGAAGGAGATATAATTTCTTTCATAGATAACAAGGTTCTTGTTCGGGGAAAGGATTCTAGCATTGATAAAGCTAAGGTTATTGGGATTCATGAGGGGAGGTTGTATACACTAATAACACCTCATCCCCAATATCTTATACATTTGGATATCAACCCCTCTGAGCTTTGGCATAGAAGGTATGGCCATATTCACTGTAAAATATTTCCCTCTTTAAGTATGACGGTAAAAGCCATCCCCAATTTAAAACAAGACCACGGAGAAGTATGAAAGGGATGTGTTTTGGGAAAAAATGTGTAGAATCCATTTACAAGTAGTGATACCAAGTCTAAAGAAATATTAGACCTCATTCATTCTGATGTATGTGGAACGATGGAAGAAAAATATCTTGGAGGTCATCAATACTGTGTGACATTCATTGTTAATGAAAACATGGACTTATCTCCTCAAATATAAGGATGAAGTTTTTGAGAAATTATAAGAATTCAAGGTAGAAGTGGACATATTGACAGAAAGAAAAATAAAAACTCTATGATTCGAAAATGGTAGGGAATACACTTCCAAGGAACTTGTAACTTTTGCAAGGAAGCATGCATTAAGAGGGAGCTCATAGTTCACTATAATCCCCAACAAAATGGAGTGGATGAAAGAAATAATAGAACAATTGAAGAGTTCATTAGAGCCATGCTCCATGATTAAGATCTTCTTAAATTCTTGAGAAGAAACAAACAACAATCTATATTAAAAAATAGAAGCTCTCATAGAATTCTTGAAAACATGACTCCAAAAGAAGCCTTTTCATAAAGGAAGCCTAATGTATACCATCTTCAAATATTTGGATGTAATGTTTATATTCACATTTCAAAAGACAAGAGAAATAATTTGGACTCCACCAACATGAAAGGACTTTTTTTTGGATAGCTTGTCATCTAAGGCCTACATAATCTATATAAAGGAAGACCATCATATTTAAGTTACTAGAGATGTCATTTTCGATGAAAACATGGCATAAAAATATCAAAGGACATTCCCGTTGACTATAATGAAGAAGAAGTACCCATATTTGAAGAAGAAGAAGATCATGATAAAAATTAAATACCTATAATCAATCAAAAATATGAAGGACCAAGTGAACCTATTCAACAAACTATCATTCCATAAAATAAAAAAATGCTAGGAAGATTAAGAGCAACTTTATAAGAAGTCGAAGGTCATCGAGCAACAAAAGGGAACTTCAGAGAAAGTAAAAGACCTAAATGATACTCTAG
This sequence comes from Pinus tabuliformis, assembly GCA_031772625.1. Classification (NCBI taxonomy): domain Eukaryota; kingdom Viridiplantae; phylum Streptophyta; class Pinopsida; order Pinales; family Pinaceae; genus Pinus; species Pinus tabuliformis. The sequence continues at coordinate 1,574,697,929 of CM062818.1, forward strand.
GTATGAAACATATATGACTAAGCTTATTGAAGAAAAACCCTCCACCTATGAACAAGTTGTTGAACATGCAAAATGGAAGAAAGCAATGCAAGAAGAATACCAAGAATGGAGTTTGGGAAATTGTTCCTATAAATAGTGACAAATCAATTGTCACTTCCAAATGAATTTATAAAATCAAATATGTTGTAGATGGGAGCATTGGTAAATACAGGGCAATATTTGTAGCTATATTCTTCTCTCAAAAGTAAGGGATTGACTATGAAGAAACTTTTGATCCTACCACTAGGTACACTACTATTAGATCTTTGTTTTCTTTAGCTGCCACTATGAGATGGAATATCCAACAAATGGATGTCAAAACAACATTATTGAATGGAAAAATAAATGAAGAAGTATATATTGAGCAACCTCAATAATTTGAAATTCATAGTAGAGAAACTCATGTTTGCTGATTGAAAAAGGCATTATATGGTTTGGAACAAGCTCCTAGAGCTTTGTTATGCTAGAATGGATGCCTATTTATTAAGAACTTGATTTGTCAAGAGTTCTGCTGATCCAAATTTCTACATCAAGGTTTTCAAGAATGAACTTGTCATAATACTATTATATGTGGATGACTTACTTATTACAGGTGTAGAACATCATATTCAAGAGTGTAAGAAGATGTTGGTAATAGAATTCAGAATGAAGGAACTTGGGCTTATGCATTATTATTTGGGCTTGGAAGTTTGGTAGAAACCAAGTGAGCTATATCTTGATTAAGGTAAATCTATGATCAATATTTTACAAAAGTTTGGCATGCTGGATAGTAAGATCATGACAAATCCAATGATCACAAATTTGACGAAGTTTAAGAATTTAGATTCTAGTCTTGTGGATCCCACAACCTATCGTCAGTTGGTTGGCTCCCTCATGTACTTGGTGAATTCCAGACCTGATATATATTACGCAGTAAATGTCCTCATTCAGTGTTAATTGGATCCACATCATGATCATTGGATAGATGCCAAACATATATTGAGATATCTACGTGGAACAATTCATCACCACCTAAAATATGATGGCAAGGAAATTCTATTATCAAGATTTACAGACTCTGATTGCAGTAGCAGTGAGATAGATGGAAGAAGCACTACCAATGGTTGTTATGATCTCATGGATGAGTAAAAAACAAGACTTCGTTGCTTTGAATAGTGTTGAAGCGGAATATGTTGCAGCTTGTGAGGTTGGAAAATAAGTTGTTTGGCTTAGGAAGCTTCTTACAAATTTATTTGGAGGACCTATAGATCCTACCATGATACTTTGTGACAGCCATAGTAGAATAAGGCTGACTGAGGATCATGTGTTTCATGCTAAAACTAAGCACATTAGTAATAAGTACCATTATATTAGAAATTTGGTACAAGATGGGATTGTAAAGCTACAATATATCTTAACAAATGAATAGCTAGCCGATATTTTGACTAAATCTCTTCCCAATAAGAAGCTTGAGTATTTAAGAAGCAAGCTTGGATTGGTTGATATCTCCTATTTTATTGAGAGGGAAAGTTGATGAGTACCTTAGGCTATATAAGCTTGTATGATGGTACTTTTAGGGTTCGTATCTTGACAGGAAGCCTAGATGATTCTTATATCCCTGTTAGTGTCTTGTTAGGTAGCCTAGATGATACCTAGATCCTTGTCGAGTAGATGTCTTGGCAGGTAGCCTAGACGACATCTGGATTGTTTTTGAGTTAGTGTCTTGGCAGGGAACCTAAATGGCTTCTGGATCCTTGTTGAATAGATGTCTTGGCAGGTAGCGTAGCTAACATTTGGATCATTTTTGAGTTGGTGTCCTGGGTAGGTAGCCTAAATGACACCATGATCCTTTTTGAGTAGATTTCTTAGCAAGTATCCTAGATGACACCTGGATCCTTGTTGTGTTAATGTCTTGGTAGGTAGCCTAAATGACACCTGGATCCTTGGTGCCTTGGAAGATATCCTAGATGGTACCTAGATACATTGGTAGTTGGCCTAGATGGTATCGAGATTTATAGCATTGTATATGCTGATTATGATACTCTTATTAGAACGTTTCAACTTGAGGTCATCCTTGTACCATTTGCACAATTATGAATATCTCCCTAGTTAAGAGAGAGTGCTGTGAAATGTAACTATGCTTGATCTTCATAATTATTATTATATTTGCATCATTATATATTTATTATAAAATTGAAAAAGAGAAAAAGAAAACTATTTTTTTAACCATTGGTTTCATGCTCCTTTTATTTGTCAACTAGGTCAAGCATGTTATTAATGATTCTATGGTTCTTTAAGTCATTTGAGTCTTTGTCATATTTATAAGATCCTTATGGACAAATTGTATCAAGAAATAAATATTATTTTTGAGTTTAAAGTGTCATTTTTGAACTCTCATCACCAAATTGGCCTTGCCAGTGAAGTCAGCCTAGAAGAGGCCCATTCGAAGGGTATAAAAGGGAAGAGTATTGATCCTAATTGGTATCCATCTTCAATCCATTCGATATACACCAAGAACAAAAATAAATCAAGAGCGAAGGATAGAAAACAAGAACGGAATCCAAGCGAAGAAGAAATATGAAATTTTACCTTGTCTAGCTCACACGTGTGAAGAATCTAGGAATCTATGCGAATTGCAGGGCCAAAGATTGCAGGTCAAAGTTGCAAACCTGAACTAGGAGGTCGAAACTTTGACTTGGGAAGAATTGAAGTACTTTTACTCTCATTGACTTTGGAAGACTTGGAATATTTTGAAGAATATACTTTGGAGGGTTGACTTGGTGTTTGGTGGAAGTCCTTGGTCTTGTTTTGGACTCTTAGTTCTATATAGAGAATAATTTGACTAAATTTTCCCTTAGAAGATGGGTTTTTTCCTGGCTGAGAACCTTTATCTTATGTCTCTTGTTCTTGTGATCTTCATATATTTTGAATTGGTATTTGCTTGATGAAAGAAGATATAATAAAAAAGAATTAAAGACCAAGACATGATCACAAGTAATTATAAAGAAAAGAGGAATCAAAACCCTAATTTCTGTCTTCATTGATTTATCAACACATGGACCAAAAGTTGATTAGATCATTGATGTATTTGGTAAATACCAAGCCACATATTTTATTTGTGGTAAACATCTTTAGCCAATTCTAGTTGGAACAAAGACATGAGCATTAGATTGCAGCAAAGCATATATTAAGATATTTGTGTGGTATTGTTGACTATTGTTTGACATATGATTTGAATGGTAAGATACAACTGTAGGGATATACAAAATTTGTCTGGGAAGGGAGTGTTAATGACAGGAAGAGTACATCTGATGTATGTTTCAATTTGGGTTCTACTACGGTACCCTGGATGAGCAGGAAGCCAACCTCTATCCCACTCATTACTACAAAAAGATGAGTATATTGTAGCTTATTTGACATGCTATGAGGGAGTATGGCTTCAAAATCTACTCTCTGGATTGTTCAATTAGATGCTGGAACTAAATGTGTTCTTTTATGACAATTAAAGTTGTGTGAAGTTGACAGACAATCCAATGTTTCATGATATGACAAAGCATATTGAGATCAAGTACCACTACATTAGTGATATGGTACAGAAGGGAGTGGTGAGGCTCCAATATAATTCCACTTATGAGTAGATGAAGAACATTCTCAAAAAGCCTCTGTCGTAGGTGAAGTTTGTATACTTCAGAGAAAAGCTTGGACTAGTGGAGAACTCTATAAGTGAGAGGGAGTATTGTTATGACATCAACAGGGGATTGGCTTAGACTATTGGTAACAATAGGATCTTGGTCTGGACTGTTGATGGGTGGACAACAAGGTTATGACTTAAAATTTTGGTGACAATAGGAGCATGAACCAGACTGTTGGTAAGATAGCATGAGGGACACACATTCTTGAAAGGAAGGTATTTGAGGCACAAACACTCGTGGAGTGGGTGCCTCTTCAACATCATGTTCTAGAGAGAGGCCTTTGGATTTGGGACATTTGTTTTCCTAAGGTTTTACCATGGGTGATAAAAACCCTGAACTAGTCATAGTACAATGAGGTGAGGCATGCAACCGATCATGGTGACTAGTTGAGTAAGTACCATTGGTTACGAGAGCTAACTTGGGTTGTGGTACTTATTGATGATGACGTTGATGTAGGTGAAGGGTATTGACCTAGATAAAGATGCTATCGATGAGATTTACCTTTTTTTTAGAAATATCATGTATACAAAAAACATCTGGATAGTCATTATGAATACCTCTCTAGCTAAGAGGGAGTGTTGAAGAATATAGTTATGGTCGGTCATCATAGTCCTTGGTGCATTTATAATACTATGTAAAAAAAAACACGAAAAAAAAATTAAATTTTAAATTAGAAGAAAGAAAATCAAAAGAAAGGAAATAAACAAAACCACCTAAAATTAAGATCCTTAAAAATAGCTCATACTCACGTAAATAACATATTTACCATTAGTTACCATCCACCATAATTTAAGCAAGTATTTGCATAAAAGACAAAATAAGAACAAGATGTAAATAAATATACTTACTAGGAGTTATTGCTCACCATTATTTACACGATCTTCAACACTTTAACAAATATGAGTAAAAATGTAAATGTTGCTCACCATTATTTACATGATCTTCAACACTTTAACAAATATGGGTACAAATAAATGTGTAGACTTACTAGAATTTAATTTACAAAGAGACGGGATTTACTTTCCATTATTTAAGTGATCTTCAACACCTTAAATGGTATGAGTAAAAATGTAAATGTGCACACTTATTAGAATTTAATTTACAAAGAGACACGATTTAATTTAAGAGACATGTCTCTTGGGTATCTTGGGTATAAAATACACTATCACTCACATATCTCTCTCACACACTTTGTGATATCTACTTTCTTTCATGGTTATTTGTTGAATTTGTGAAGTGTGATTGTTTTATGAAGATAAAAGAACTATAATATATTCACAAGTAATTACCATAGTTCAAAAATAAAGTACTTGTATCAATTATACTGAAAAATCAACACTCCACTTAGTGTAGTTCCTGCACAACTATTTTAACACTATGGATCGCAAATTGGTGCGGATTAAACGACACCTTGGCCTACATCCTATGGGTAGCACGACTTAGGAGAAGGCAAAAGCACTTGTTAGGATTGCATTTTCCGATTCAGATCCCTAAAATAACATCTTATGACAACACTTCACATGTTTTTTCATTTTCCGATTCAGATCCCTTAGAATAACATCCTATGACACCACTTCACATGTTTTTTGTGATCACTCTTTGTACAAAGTATATCTTAGGATAGTGCACCAGATATAATGAGTTTCTTGTATTGTTTTTTTTGCATCTTAGTCCTCCCCTAGGAGCATTCTTTTTTGGTTATGGTAAGGTCTTCCTAGCGAGAGACTGACATCGTTTATATTTTTCATGATGTAATCTCATGTTTCTTCAGTTAATATAATATTCACCTCACAAAAAAAATAGAGTTATGTATGTGGCAGACAATATAGTGTCCATAAATGAGTGTAAACATTTAAATGTTGGGCCAATTAATAATAAGAAGTTAAAATTAATAACAATAATAAAATTCAATTTGTTATATTGTAATTTTGTTTTTATTAATAAAATTACAAACAAATTTTTAAATAAAAGGAAATCATAAATTTATATATATATATATATATATATATACACCACATTAAAATATATAACACATAAATAATAACAATTAATTAAGACACATTTTACCATATAAATTATAATAATGATTCTGTCCCCATATGTAAATTGAATTAATAAGCACATAAAAACGTGATACTTACAATAAATTTACAATATAACAATATTCTTAACCATGGATATTATTAACTTGTAACTTAGGCTTTGTTACAATATCATGGCCCCAATACCATGGCTTATCAATACCACATGCCAAAAAACCATAACTCATTTCATAATCAAATTATTTTATTTTATTTTAATTTTATGACAATTTTTAATTAAATTTAAAAACAAAAAAATTATAATTACTTTTGAGATATATAAATCCTCTATTCTCACTAATAAAAATATTTTGTGGATATTCCATAAAGAATAAATTACTTTTTTAATAAAATTATAAATGAGAATACTTTTATATATAGAGATGTCAAATTTATATAATATAAATAATAGTATTAAGAACTAGCATAGATCCATTTTAACTAAGTATCTAACAAGCAATGAAAGGAATTAAACCTCTCAAGTTGCAAACATTTTCTCAAGTTTTGTACTTAAAAAGAAGTTTGAATCTTGAGATATTTGATCACTCTTGGTGGTTGGTAGATCTAAAGTTAAGATGCACCTATGCTAGTAGTGATTACACCAAGAGGCGTTCTCCAACCCAGTATGGAAGAGATGTTTTAATGTCTTCTTATGTAAACATTTTGACTTAGTAAAAAAAAAATTCAAATTATTTAAAATAAAATTAAAATTAACAAATTATAACAAACTAATGCTTATAAATATTGATAAATTTATTTATTGAAGTGAAAAATCGGAGCGGGAGCGAACAATGAGGGTTGTAGCTAGTTGCAGTCGGTGATACTTATGGAGGGCCGCAGAGGAGGGAGCTCCACTCCCTCCTACAAGGAGGTCATAGCCAGTAGAGGCAAGAAACCTCTAGAAAAGGCTAGAGGTACTGGGGAGGAAGGAAGAAGAAACTTGGAAGAGGAGACAGGAGAGGCCATAAACAAGGAAAATAATGGCACAAAAGACAAGGAGGTAGAAGACAAAAACCTGGGAATTAAAGGCAAAAACAAAAGGGACCCTGCAAACCCAAAGCAAAAATCATACCCAGAGTTATTTTAAATGATCCGGCTTTGCAGGCACACAGGGATCACATGCGGACGTATGCAATCATCTGTAAATTCATGGGATTATGGCCCACTGAAAAAGCTTTACAGTCGTGGATCAAATACCACTGGAAACCTAAAGGTAGCATTGACCTACATCTTGGGTCAAAGGGTTTCTTTACTGTGGTGTTCACTAATATTGAAGACAAGGATAGAGTATTTGAAGGAGGGCCTTACTTCTATGCAGCAGCTGGACTCTACATGCGGCCATGGATGATGAATTTTGTTCCAGAGCGTGAAACGTTTACTTCAGTACCGGTCTGGGTAAGGCTCTATTCTCTACCTCTTGATTATTGGCAAAATGAATCATTGGCCGCCATAGGCAACAAATTAGGTCGTTTTGTTAAAGCTTCTGAAGCCACAAGAAGGGGAAAATATATTTCCTTTTCCAGAATATGTGTGGAAATGGATCTATTAGGAGCTCTACCAGATGAGGTGATCTTGGAAGTATTTGATGAAGAATGGGTGCAAACAGTAGACTATGAGCACATTCCATTCAGATGTCGCAGATGTCATGAACATGGACACCTTTTCAGAGATTTTCTGGTAAGTAAAGTAGTAAACAAGAGCAAAACTAACACAATGAAGGAATCAGACAGCTTTCAAAAAGTGGTGAATCGAGGAAAAGGCGACAAAATGGGCAAAAACAACATCAAGATGAGGGACAAAAGACCAGTCAAAACAAATTCCAAGTACTTAAGGAGGATGAAGAGATCTCAAAAGAAGATCAAGCAAGGGAAGGAAGTCTAGTGAATAATGAAAAAGATGAACACCGGGAACAAACACATGATATTGATTACCAGAAAGAAGCTATAATGAGCGATGATGAACTAGAGATGGATCAGGAAATGACCCAGAATGAGATGGACCTGGAGGACCATGAACTACAGGAAATTCTTGAGAAAGAAAATCTAGATCTGGAAGGGTTCTTGATTCAGGGAACCACGGGAGAAGTAGATTTGTTGCCTCAAGAAGAGCTCAATAGAATACAACAGTTGTTTTTATGGAAAACGCAGGCTAATGAGTTGGAAAAAGGAAAATTCATAGACAAGCAGGACAACAGAGGAGTGAAAACAATAAAAATGACTTCGGGATTAGCTACTAGAAACCTAGGCAAGAAAAGAGGCCAGAAAAAGCAGAATGAACTCTTGATGGAGTGTGGAAAGCTAATGATAGATTCAGGTAAGATGAAATACCTAGCCAACTATTCCTTCACAAACCTTTAAATATGAAGTTTACATCATGGAATATTAGAGGTATAGGGAGTAAGAGAAAGCAGAGAATGCTCAGTAATAGAATGAAACAAGATATGTCGGATATTATCTTCATCCAAGAAACCAAATGTTCCATTCAAAAAGTAAGACAAATTCATAGCAAGTGGCTCAGTAAATTTGAGTTTCTAGAGATCAAAGCAGAGAACACAGAGGGGGGCATACTCACTGTTTGGAACCCCTAAAAAATTGACATTTTAGATGCTGAGGCCTGCAGGAATTGTTTATCAGTAGTGATCCAGCCAGTAGGAGACAGGGATACCTTTCTGGTCATAAATGTTTATGGACCCCAAAGAACAGATGACAAACTCAGGTTTCTAGACTCTCTTGTGGATATTAGGGACATACATTCAGAGATACCCTGGATCATGGGAGGTGATTTCAACATGATCAAATCTCTTTCAAAGAAAATAGGGGGAACCAAAGCTCTAAGTAAAGAGTCTTTAGCATTTCAAACCTTTTCAGACGATATGAATCTGGTCGACACAAATAGGAACATTGGCCTCTATACATGGAATAATAAAAGAGGTGGAGAGTCCCATGTGGCCTCAAAGTTAGACATATTTCTAATCTCAGAAGATCTTATGATAGCAGATAAGGAAGTAACAGCGAGAGTTCTCCCCCTTGGAGGTTCAGATCACTGGCCGGTTCAATTGGAAATTAAGGGCATTGGAACTCCTAGAAACAAACCTTTCAGATTTGAGAATATATGGCTGTCCCACCCAGACTTCTTTAGCAAAATTGAGAAATGGTGGTCAGAAGATTTGTAGATATAGGGGATAAGAATGTTCCTACTTCACAAAAGACTGAAGCACATCAAACTTCGACTTAAAGATTGGAACAAGAAGTATTTTGGCAATATTTTTGTGGGAAAAAAATCTATAGAAAACAAAATGCAGGTTCTCAAAAAAGCTCTGATCACGAAAGGCTTTGATAAAGCCATAAATGATCAAGTCGATAAACATCAACAAGAGTGGGAGAATCTATGTAAACAAGAGGAGATATTTTGGAGACAAAAGTCCAGAATTCAATGGCTCAAAGAGGGAGAGCGTAATACCAAATTTTTTCACAGATCCACCATTGCCAATAGGGTTCACAACAGAATATCTTCGATCAAGAATGAGGAGGGGGAGCTTCATACTTCCCATGAAGCGATAGAAGCTGTACTAGTCCAGCACTTCCAAGGTATAACTCGGGAGAACAATTTAGATAGAGAGTACTTCATCAGGGAGGTAACTAGTAACATACCGAAACTGGTATCCAGAGAGGATAATTTCAACCTTAATAAGCCAGTAATGGAAGAGGACATTAGTGAAGTCCTCAAAGATATGTAGAATGGCAAAGCACCAGGCTCGGATGGTTTCAATGTGGATTTTTTCAAAGCTTGCTGGAATATTGTTAAACAAGACTTTTTGCAGGTAGTGGAGGAATCCAGGTTGAACAGAACTATTCTGAAAGCGCTTAATACCTCCTTCATCTCCTTAATCCCCAAATAGGATATTGCACGAACACCGGATAAATTCAGACCCATAGCCCTATGCAATGTGGTCTACAAGATAATATCCAAGGTAGTGGCTAACAGACTTAAACCTTTACTTCCTGTTCTAGTTTCAGGGGAACAATCAAGATATGTGGAAGGCAGAGAAATTCTGGACAACGTTATTCAAGCTCAAGAGGTGGTACACTCATTAACTAGCAAGAGGTAGGCAGGTATGATCATGCAATTGGATATTACCAAAGCTTACGACAAGGTGAACTGGTCCTATATCAAAAAAGTTCTTATTGCTTTTGGATTTGATCACAACTGGGTCAGATGGGTCATGGCATTGGTGACTTCATCTAGTTTTTCTATTTTGGTTAATGGCTCTCCCTCAGAGATTTTCAGTCCTTCAAGAGGCCTCAGATAGGGAGATCCGCTCTCCCCCTTTCTTTTCATCCTTATGATGGAAGGACTGGGTCGGTCAATAAAGCATGCTAAAGTAACAAGAAAGATTAAGGGTCTCCTACTAACTGAGAATGGTCAGGCCCTGACTCACCAACAATTTGTAGATGATACCATGCTGTAGGGAGTCCCCACAGTCAAAGAAGCTTCAGCCTACAAAAGAATTCTGAATCTCTTTGCCTTAGCTTCAGGTATGGAAGTTAATCTCTCCAAATAAAAAATCTTTTTCTTCAATACCAATATTGCTATTCAGAAAAATATCTCCAGAATTCTTGGCTTTCAAAGGGATTCCCTTCCCTCCAAATATTTGGGAGTTCCTCTAACTGCTAAACCATTGCTCAAAAGTATTTTGGAACCCTTGATCAATAAGTTGCAGGATAAAGTCAGTAAATGGACCATCAGATCTTTAAATCTTGCTGGCAGGTTGGTTCTTACAAAAGTTGTTCTTCAAGCTATCCCTATTTTCATGTTATTAGCCCTCCCAACTCCAAAAGAAATCCTTCAACAATTCAGAAATATCCAAAGAAACTTCCTTTGTGGTAAGGAGGAAACAAGGAGAAAATGGGCCTTAGTGTCTTGGGAAAAAAATTGTAAACCCAAAAACCATGGAGGGCTAGGATTGGATGATTAGGAAATACTCAGCAAAGTTTTAGGAGCCAAACTATGGTGGCGTTGGGTTCAGAATCCTGAGACCCAATGGGCAAATATTTGGAAAGAAAAATATGCAAGCTCCTGGCAAACCAGGGATCTCATAAGAATGTCAAGAAATATAAAGGGGTCACACATCTGGAACAAATCCTGGGAGAATAGAAGCCTAGTGCAAGAGAATAGTTTCTGGGAAATTAGAGAAGGAGATCTAGCTCTTTTTTGGGAAGATAGATGAAAACAAGAGCCAATTCTATCAAAAGTTGACTTCTTCGACCTTAAACAGGAAAATGATTCCTAAGGATTAATTAAAGTAAAATACTTCTGGGACCATACTTAACATACAGATAAGAGGAGAATCTGGAGAAATATTGACTGTAGGAATAACAATCCCTTGAAAACAAAAGTAGAGACACTCAGGAAAATGGTGGAACAGAGGAAGATCTTAGTTTCAGAGGGGCAAGACCAACTAATATGGGGCAATAACAAAGAGGGCACCTTTACTCTTAAGGAGGCAAAAAGCATTCTCCTTCAGCTGGATTCCCAAGTTCCTGAAAAAATCTGGCAGAACCTTTGGAGGCACCAAGGGTGGATGAAAATCAAACTCTTTATGTGGTTGTATACCACAAGAAAATCTTGACTTGGGACAAAATTAGGAAGAGGGGTGTTCTGGGGCCTTCAAGATGCCAGCGTTGTGAGGCTCAAGAGGAAACAATGGATCATTTACTCAACAACTGCATTTTCACCTCCTGTTTATGGGACACTTTTGCCACCATCTTTCAACAATCTAACAGGGACAGAGGTAGCATCATTAGTACCCTCAATAATTGGAGAATAAATTTTTCAGATTATGAATTACTCAACTCAGCTTGGGCCCTTGCTCCAAGTTTCATTATCTGTAACGTTTGGAAGGAGAGGAATAAAAGAATATTTAAGGATGAAAATAATCCCCCACCCCGCCTACTTGAGTTAATCCTGAAACAAATTAAGGAGACTGTAAGAATCATTGTTCGCTACTACACTAAAAACCCTCCCTCAGATAGGGATTCCAATATTCTCAGGCAACTGGGGATGCAGGGGCTCACTCCTCAAGACCTAGATAGGAAGGTCATTTCAATGGACATCGAGAAGGATTTTTGGCATCCTCCCCCGGAAGGATTTTTGAAATACAACATTGATGGGGCTTCAAAAGGAAACTTGAGAACTACTGGGTATGGAGGAGTCCTTAGGGATGCTGAGGGAAATATTATCTTCATATTCCATTGTCACCTACGGAAAGCCACCAACAACATGGCAGAACTAATGGCCATGGAGCAATGTCTGGATCTTCTAAGTCAAAATAATTGTTGCAATGTGATAATAGAAGCGAACTCTGAGTTAATCATTAACTCAGTGAAAAGAATAAATAGTGGAACAGCGCCAGAAAAAGTCTCTATTCACTGGAAATTAATCCAGGTTTTCCAAAGAATTCAGGGTTATCTTCAAAACCTCCATACTGTCAGTTTCCATCATGTTCGCAGAAAGGCCAATAAGCTGGCAGATCTTCTTGCAAACCAAGGGGTCAGTTGTACAGAGGACAAGGTTTCAATGGAGTGGCAGGAGTTGAGCTAAAGTAGACTGATAACTCTTTGCTTTGAGTAGGTGGAAGAGGATAGGAGAGTGTTCAGACACAAATCTAATGAGGCAAGCTCTTAAGTTTTATCCTTGGTATGCTTTATTAGTATCGGACATTCAGGTCTTCAGTGGGGGGCAGAATACGAATGGCCGCTAAAATTCCCGGAGTCAGTGAGACGGATATCACCATTCATGGTCATCACAATTCCCTCATTAATGGAGCATCTCTCTTCCTTTCTGGGTTCCAGGTTCAAGCGAGAAGGAAAAGCAGGCATGGGAGGAATCCCGGTTCTTCCGACAGCTGGATTAATTCGATTTTTGGGATTCTGAGAGCAAAACCGCTTCGCAAGCGGTTTTCAGATGATCACACCACTCTAAGTCGGGAAGTGGTATTTGCAATTTTGTAGCGATCACAATCAGCATCTGACGCGTGGCAGGGAGACGGTTTGGGAAACCGCCATTCATCGCACACTATCATGGGGTCAACTTATTCGGTGCGATATGTTTCTCCACGTAGGATCTAGCAGAATAGATCAACGGTCAAGTTTATTCGTGTAGCTTGAAGGTTTGGTTCATTAAAATTCGGTCATCTTATCGGAGCGATGTCAACCTCGGCTGTTGGTTTGATTGTGGAATTGAACGGCCCAGATCATTGGGGCACTTCCAAGGGTTGGGCGGGAGTCTTCGTGGGATTTCTGATGACCATTAGGCATTTGTGGTTTATATTTCTTGGGTTAATGTTTTTATTTTGTAAAGCTAAGAAGTTTTGCCCTAGGGGATTTTTCACTAATTTTTTCTGTCTCTTGGGCATCGGGGAGATACTTGTATTTATTGTAAACTATTTTTCCGATTAATGCAATAGAAGGATTGACACTTGCTTCAGCAAAAAAAATGGTTATAAATATTGTTATACTAGTTCAGGTAAAATTGAGGTCATATAGTCAATTTATCGTTGGTGGTTTTTGGGCTCTAGGTTTTGAAAACCCATGGTTTTGCCGGTATATAGGCTATTTGATGCAAAGGTCTTTTCAACCAAATCACGTTGGAAGGTGCAGATTGAAGCTACAAACAATATTTGGATTACAAACATGTTTCCTTCTACTATAAAATTTGTTTTAAACAAACTACCAATAGGAAACGACCATTATTGAGTTGAACCTACATTGCAACTCTAACAAATAGCATTATCCCATCTCCAATGAAATGCCACCAAAACACTAACATCATTATGAATCTAAAAACCACTTCCCTCCCATTGATGTTTTTTTTTCCAAGGAAAAAATCGTAATTTCATTCATTTCCAAAAAAATTACATTTAGCATATGCACCAAAAAGATCATGCATTCCCCATGACATTTCCTCATCTTGTCATGGATTAGACTACAAAATCCCATCAATATATTACAAAAATCACTAGTCTCAAGGACAATTAAAAAATTCTAGTAAAAACAACATACAAAACATTGTTCCAAACATAAAACCATATACATGTACATGCAAAATATGGTATATGTACCTTCCCTCTGAGGAAAAATAGTGCCAAAAACATATTGCTGAAAAGACTAAAATCTAGAACCTGTAACAACACAAGCAATATCTAAAAAAATCAAGTGCTAGCATGGGTAAAAACAATGCCTCATGCAACTTGAACCTCATCCATGTAAGGTCTGTGGTAAAACTCAGATTGGTCCTCACCCCAAATCTTAGTTATTTGTCAGATCCCCTATCCAGGAGAATTCCATCCTTAGAAATCCTTTCGGCTTCTTTGTTTCTAGCCCTGTAGATGTGCCTGCAAGAGAAATGTGTAAAAGAAAGACTCACTGATTTCAAATATCCTCCACAATGTTAACTAAATGAATATTCTTGCAATGTTGAACATCATTAACCCAATTTATCACCAATAGAGAGTCACCATATATTTAAATCCTGTCACATCCCTTCTCAATAGACTACACAATCAAAGATCTGTAAGAAAATGTTTTAACCCAATTATCTGAACCAGATCTCATTCCAATTTTAACAAGAAAAGCATGATGCTCAAATAAGTTAAGGACAAAACCCCCTCTATCTTGGACTCCAATTCCTTGGGAATCCCTGTTGAAGTATCCCCAAGGCATTGATTTTTCAGGAAATTCTTTAGTTATAGGTCTAACCGCTGACTGGTCCTTATCTCATGGAAAGTGCTTGAGAATAACTAGGCCCTCTGTAGTGATTTTACCCGGGAATGGTGAAGGCCCCTAGAAGATTTCGTTATTGCTTGTGAGCTAGACTCCCCAACAAATAATGAAGGGAAGTGCATTTATTACTCTGTTCACTTGATCCTAAGTCCAACTTAGCCAGGAATCTACAAAATTTGGCCATTCCCATCTAGATTGTAAACCAGGGTTCATTCTACAATCATTCTAGCCCTGTTGAATGAAGGGGAAAAGCACAAAGAGGTGGTCAATTGTTTCATTTGCCCCTTTGCATAATGGACACCACCCAAGCCCAATGAAAAACCTACGTTGCATCACCTCCTAAATAGGTAATTTGTCTGCCATGATACACAACCACAACAAATTCACCTTCAGAGGATATTTAGCCTTCCACACCCCCCGCCACTACCACTCAGGTTCAGCTAAATGTGGCAGGGAATTCAGAAAAATGTATCCCAACTTTGGGTTATATATACTAAGTGGTGAGGAAGACCAAACAAGCTTATATTCTCAATAATTTAACTTGATATGAGCTCTAGCTAGTGCACCCACATACTTCCTCCATTCCTCTTGCAGGCCTTCGTGAACATTCATGTCCTCAGTTGAAATGTATTCCTGTATCCACAAATTAGTCACAATAGGATTTATGATATGGTAGAGTCTAGTTTAGCCTTCATCCCATAGATGGGCAATAATATTTTTGGAAAATATGTCTTTTCCCACTCCTCGACAATGGGTCATAAACTAATATGACTCTGTGCTCATTCTTGATCCTCCAAGTGAGCCCAGAGGTAATTAAGTCAAGGGAATTTAGCACCGCCCTCCAAAATGTTGAGATATTTCCTTTGGCCCTGTTTAGATGCTTGATCCAATCTTTTAAGGAGCCCAAATTGATGTACTTCTGGATGACAACTTCCATCTAGAGACTGGATGTAGTAAGAAGTCTCCACCAATATTTTGTTGCTACGGATTTGGAGAATAGGAATATTTTTTTAAGCCCCATCTCCCCAAGAGCTTTGGGCTTGTAGTCCTCGAACTTTTTACCCATGGTAAGACAAAGGACTCCTGAGTCACTTCCCAAATAAATTTATAACATATTTGTCTTGCCTTTTCCAATACCTCTTTTGGGATCCATGCTTAAGACATCTAATAGACAAGGATCATTTCAAGCAATAATTTAACTAACACCAAACGACTTGCCCTTGAAAGTCATCTGTGGCTCCAACGAGACAACCTCTTTTCCAATTTTGATAAAATTCAGAACCAATCTTCAATTTTGTAACAATTAGGTTTCAAATAGAACCCCATGTATTTAAGACCTAAGTCAAAGTTTAATATCTCAAAGGGGAAGAACACTCTAATATTGTTTATCTCTTGAAGATCTAAGTTGTGTATAGTAACAATAGATTTTGAAACAATGATAACTAGGCCAATCACCCTACTAAAGAGTTCAAGGATTTAGTGAAGAGTTTGGAGATCTCTTAACAATCCATTATAAAATATTAAAATGTCGTCTACGAAAAGAAAATGGGTTATAGTTAGGGCTCTGGAAATACTTACACTTTTGAAGTCTTCTCTTACCTTGGTTGAATTGAACATCTGAGACCCCATTCTACTATGAAGAAAGAAGATGTCACTCTGTTAATGAGGAAAACAATAGATAATGTTATCATACATCTCATGATCCAGTTTATGAAGGGAACCTCAAAGCCCACATATGTAAGGAGAAAGTGGATGAAGAGCCAGCTGACTCAATCATAAGTGTTGGAGAGATTGATTTTGATGATAACTCTGATTTTTTTGGGTTTAATGCTATTAAGACCTTTTTGTGTCACCCCTATTGCTTCATGGATTTGTTTCCATTCCAGAAACCTGAATTGTTCATTGGAAATGGCCTTTGATAAGATGGACTTGATTCATTGAGCAATCACCTTAGAAATTATTTTCTAAATGCAGTTGCAAAGGGAAATAGGGAAAAAATACTCAAAGGAAGAGGGATTATCCACTTTCGGAATTAGAGCGATGAAAGTTGAGATGAAGTCTGGTAGATTTCTTCCCTCTTCTCTTAATTCATTAAACGCTTTCAACAAATCACCACCCATTAAGTCAAACAACTCGATAAAAAATACCATATTCCACCCATCCAGACTTGGAATTTTGTCTATTTGGAAGCTTGCAAGGAAAAAATTTAATTCATCTTTAGGAACTTCCTACATGAGAGTGTGATTGTCCTCCTCTTCCACAATCCTAGGGAATAAATTTTCCACCCCAATGACTTTAGCAATTGATATGCCTTCAGGATCTTTGAAGAGGTTGGAGAAGTGATTTTTACCCAAGGCAACCAGGCCTTAGAAATTGGAAAATTCTCTTCCCAGATGGTCTTCCAATTTCCATATTGTGTTTTCCATTTTTCAACTCTTCACAAAGGCTTGAAAAATTTAGTATTTTCATCACCTTTCTCCAGCCAAATTGCCTATTTTTCAAACGCATTTGACCTCCCTTGCTACAAGTAACTCCTTTCTCCTGGTAGTCAATATGCCCAACTCCTCCCTTGGAACTTGATCTCTATAGCCTTCCTTATTTGTGTCTGATACTATACTCAGTTATCATTTAATGTTTAGTAATTCCTCTTCTTCCCTAAAATGCTTCTTAGTTTCCCATTTTTTGTCAACGACTTGATCCTGTTTAGATTGTCCTCAAATGGTTGAGTTACAAAACTTCCATTACCCTAATCAATATGTATCCAATTTGTGTTAACCAAGGTTTTGAAACTTTTATCCTGCATCCACTCAACACTCATCTTGATTAGGCTCCTCGACTTCTGAGGTTGTCACTTGATATCCAACAGAATCAGAGAGTGATCAAAATTTATGCCCATACCAATCCATTAATGCATAATTTCAAAATTTTGCACCAATTCCTCCACCACCAAGAACATATCAATACTTTTTGCCACCCTATCCTCACTAACTCTTTGATTCCTACAAGTTGGCTTAAGTTTGATAGGCTCTAGATCAATAAGCTTGCACGAGTCTAAATGGTGTGAGAAAAAGTCAGAGAGAACATATGGTCTAGCCTTCACTCCCAAAGATTCTGTAGCCCCCATAGAAAAATTGAGATCTCCTCTTAGAATTAAATTTCTTTGTTGCGAAATTGACTTCTGAAATAGATCAATCTAGAATCCAATTCTCTCTACATTTAGACCATAAATGTTGAGGAACGTAAAGGTTGTATCTAGCTCCATTGAAAAGACTTCCATCCCAAGGCTAGAGAAAACAATCCAAGCGTTGTGAACCTGAATTTTGTGAGAATCCCACCCCAACGCCATTCCCCCAAAGCATCCTCTAACATACAACCCTACAAACTTCCAATAAGGAAGCACACACTTTAGAAAAGCTAAGACAATATCCCCTTACCCAAGGGTTCCTTGTAAAAATATAACCTGAGAATCTTCTCTTTGGATCAATTTTTTTAAAGCAATTTTTTTGGGGTTGCTTGCTAACCCTCTACAGTTGAATGAAAGGAATTTCATTTTGGAACAACACCATGGGCCATGAAATCTCTAAGGGCCCTGCCAATTAAGGATTATATTCCCATAACTAGCTCTTCTCTAATGAAGGCTTTTGCCATTGATAGGTGGGATTCCCTCCCCTACCTTTTCCTTGGCCCCTAGGGGCTAATAGTTTACCTAGATCTCCTGGAAGACCAGTTGAGTCAGGGGGTATCTGCCTCGAACTCAAATTGTAACACATATAGGTAATACCTTTTTCTTCCGAGAAACCTGAGTCAAAAGTTATGGTAGGGGTTGAGGAACCCTCCAATCCATTCAGAAGGAGACATGGGACTTGCCCAAGGGATAAGGAAGTGAATAGGTTTTGTATGGCCTCCACATTCTATTCATTACAATTATTATCCGAATGGTCCTTCAATACTAAAGAAGGACAAGAAAATAATGAAATAGAGGGGGAGGGAGGAGAAGTTCCCTTAAGGATGCCACCATCCTCTGGTTGAATTTCCATGTCCGCAATCTCCTCGTTCTGTCTCCTCAGCAACAAAGTGTTTGGAATATAAGCCTCTATCTCACCTAACTCTAGAACACTAGACATGGGCTCGCCTCTAGCCTCCACCCCTCCTGTCTCCACCCCCCCGTCCCCAGACTCATAAACAACCCCCACCCCTCTTATCTCAAAACCTCCATTCCTAGATACATCAACATCAACCACCGACTCAATCTAGATTCCCACAGTAACCACCTCAGACCCCTTTGATTTCCTTACCTCATTCTACATTCTTACTCTAGTGACTCGAGTCCCCCTAATTTTTCTCTACTTCTTATTCGACCTGGGATGACACTGATTAGTTTTAAAGGGCATTGTACAATTACCGAGAAAGTGTTTGTATTTGTGACATCTATTGCACCTGAAATGAATCCCTTCACGATCGAGGTCCACTAACCATTCATTCTCTTTACGAATGTTCATGTTTTGATACAACTTCGATCTCAAATCTAAACTAACTAGTATTATCACCACTAACCAGTCCTTGGTCTCCTTGAAAGAATAATCTACCCCCAAGAACTTCCCCAAAGAATTTCTAATGTTCATAATGCTTTGCGGGTTCCACATGTGCATATGAAGGTTTGGGATGCAAACTCAGATGGGCATCACATCCATTCTTTCCCTGCGAGCATCAAATAGTGGGGTCCAAAATTTAAAAGCAACTGGAGTAGAATAAATAAACCATACCTCTTTGACAACTAAATCCGCATTCGCCTGATTTTGGAAGAAAATTTGGAACCACCCTTTCGCTAGTAGTATTACCTTTGGTGGAGCCGCAACCCTAACATTAATATTTTCATTTCTCCATGCTTCTAGTGTTTCCCCACTGAAAAGTCTCCTCCACGCTCCATCTCCATCTCCACGCTTCATCTAGCTTTGTTGCATGCTCCATCTCCACGTCTCCCCTGACATATAGATTATATTGTATCGACCCACTTTCACTCTTCAACACCCTATTCTTCTTCTTAGGGTTTTATTCCTTACCACGTCCCTGAGTCATTCCACTTGGATAATCGATGATTCTTTTCTCCTCTTCAACTCTCCCCTCACCTCTTATGCCCCGAGTAGGGTTCTGTTGAGGGACATCCACCCCAAAGGCTTAAAAAAAAGCATAGGATAATCAGATGTGGGAGGAATCGACACCATGGGTAGAGAAGCCTCATCTATTGGCTGAATTAGGGTACTAAAAGAGCAAATACTCTCCACATTGGATCCATAAATTTGCTCCTTTCCCTTGCAATCCCAATTGGCTTCCAAGGACCAAAGATGTATATTAGCCCCCACCCCTTGATTTCTCAAAATAACCTAGTTCCTGAAAGCCTTTGAAAAGGAAACCCAAATGGCCCCTCCCATCACTAAGCCCTATGTAACACCCCCTCCTCCCAGGTCCACCCACGAAACCAACCAGTCGGGGCAAACATGTGATGAGAGAGGTCACTATAAGGGATTCGATCTCCTTGGTAACCATAAGGAAATGGAATCAATGAAAGACATCAAATAAACCCATCCACTTCAGCAACAACACCCCCATGAGACATGTCAGCCACTTAGACATCCAACCCATGGATCCCATGATGTTTTAAACCTTTTATTTCAAAGTCGCTCTCATGCTATAGGTAAGAAAGTGACCAACAACCCAAAGTCACTCTCATAACCCTATGTGCCAGAGAATGTGGAATTTTCTTAGAAGACCTGTGCCAGCGACCCCGAGATTTGAGCCACTTTTCTAGCCCAAAATCTGAGCCTCTGCCCAGAAATTGCTACAACCTTAAGAATCCATCAAAGACATGATAAAAATGCTGATAAATTAAAATCAACCTCAGGACTAGGCCTGAACATCCCCAACAGGGACTGACATTCTGTCAAACACTTGACATCAATGAAACCTATAGGTATACGATACAATATAGAGCATAAATGATTGAAAGAACTTATGAAACATAACTATAAGGATCACCACCTTCTCCATTGAACTAGTATATCATCAACTAGGTCTTGCATACATCCATTTAACAATTACATGTAAATACATGAAATAACTATGCCATGAACCAATCATTTAACCATGCTTATAACCAACATAAAACCATATAAATATCAAAGATATGACAACCATTAAATCCACATGTAAATCAATGCAAAAGCAAGAGGACTTAGGTTTAATTAATCATAGGCAAATCTGACCAGGTTCGGGACTTCCACATACCACCTGACCATAGACATGGTTGAACCAAATATTTCTTTCAGCCAGTCACCCCCGTGCCATATTCCAAGCATGAATGTGGGATCTCATAAAACAATCGATCCAAGAACAACCAAGAGGTTAAACCGCCTCCACCCTCACCAAACTGTGATCACACCAAAACAGGTGCTTCGATCAAAACCGAACCGAACTTGGAATGCCATCCGGAATCCATCATTGTCCTTGAGGAATTTTACGTCTCCTTGTCTCTCAGGATTTACCGCAATCCAATCCCAGATCACTAGGCACTAAACTGAGATCCGTCTCTTAGGCTTTACCACAATCCAAACCTGGACCACTAGGCCCTAAATCGAGACTTCTCCCTTAGTCTTTATCGTGTGTCCCGCCAAAACCCATCAATGAATTCCTAGGCCTTTGGAATGAAACTTGAGACCACCTCCACCCCAGATTCCGAAATCCATCCAGAAAACCAAAGCTAAAAACCAAGATAAACATCCCAACATACCATGCCATCTGGAAAAAAGGCAAGGCTAGGGTCAAAACCACTGTCATAACTCGACAAAACCATGCCATCGACAATAAGAAAACCATACACCAACAAGCAAGCCGTGCATGTCCAAACCAGTTAGGAAATCAAAGATGCAAAATGTTACCTGCAAGTATTTCAGCTGCATCTTCTTGATCCTACTTTCTTTTCTCGATCCTTGCTTTCCCTTTCCCTTTTCTTCCTTTTCCTTCCTTGATCCAAAGCTAGAGTGTTCCAAGAAAACTCTAAGTGACCAAGAGTGAGAGAGAGAGAATAATGAGAGAGCTCCAAAACTTGAATTGAAAAAAAGGTTAGCAAAAAAATCTTGTCCACTGATCCGCAAAAGCCTTTTTATTAATGAGGCCTCTATTTTCTTCATTTTCCATTATTTTCCTTCAATTTCCTCTTCACATGAAACCTGTGACCTTTCACCTTACTTTTCTCCTATTTTCTTTTATTTTCATAAATATATGTGCCAAAAATGATTTTTTTTCCCTTTAATAACGTCTTTTCCAAGTTTCCTTAGCCAAAACACACATCCAATGATGCCCACTAGGATATCTTTTCCCAACATTCAGCTTGGAATAAGTGTCCCTTAACCGTGGTCTTATTTTTCCTTTATTAAATTTTATTACATGGAATTTTCACTAGGGCTGTTACACCCTAACCCCTATTTCTTAGAATATTTTTCTTCCAAAAGTCTATTAGGAAGACCTGCAAAAGGTGAGAGAGCACTATTGCATTCACTCAAAGATACCGCCTTACCTTTAGAGTTCACCACCACTTCCACTAGGTGGTCAATGGCATCCGACCACCCCCTAGACTTGTCAGAGCCTCCCACTTGGAACCGAGAAATCCCACTTGGGAATTGACTCAGTTCCCTCTTAGCATCAAAAACCCTAATACTCACTGGGGTGGACAAAATTGAACTACTTACAGGGCTTGCTGGCTCTTAATTTGTTGAAAAAATGTGGCAATACAAGATCAATTTGACTTTAGCCTTAATCAAATTGAGTAAATCGAATTTCCGCATCAACATGACAAATTGGAGGCAACTAACTAATGTGATATGGCTCTTTTTACTCACTTAGCTCAGTAAATTCAAGTTAGAGGGCTTGGAGATCAGTTAGGCATGTGTGATTGCTAAATTTTAGTAATCCACTTCAATTATTTTTATTTAACTGACCTCTAACTATTGTCGGAGTTAGTTGAAGGTTGTTGTGCATTAGGACAATAGTTTAACTAAGAGATATGTTATTTAACTGATCAATCAACCCAAAATAGCTAGTGCATGCAAGGAATTCGAGTTCCTTAGCTGAAGTGGAGATGACAAAGCAGTGCAACAAAAATTTTAGACTAGTTTTTGAGTGTATAGGTGTTGCATGCAATTAGTGATTAATCCATGGGAATTGTGCAATCAATTTGGAGAGAATTACTAAATAGTAGGGGAAAATTTCCTCAGGATTTGTGCAAGGAAATAGGAGGCTCATGGAGGCATAAAGTGGCTAAGTGTTGGTTAGAAGTCTTCAGTTAGTAGGAGAACAATTATTCTTTTGTAGGTTGTTCTCAAAGCTGGAGCAAGCAATTGTAATAGTTTCTCAATTCAACTGATTAATGCAAAGAGGCTTGAGGGGTTTTTCCCAGTTGGTTTCCCCTAGAAATCACTGTGTATTTGAGGTTTTTCTTATTGCATATCTATGCATGTTGTTCTAAAATTGTGAATTTCATTCCACAGATTAGTAAAGTAGAATTTTGTCTCTTGATTTTATATTAAATTTCTTGAGTAGTTGCAATTCTATAAAATTTCTATATGGTATTAGAGCTTTAAAATCACATTAGAGACCAATTTTTCGAATTTACAGTGTTCATTGAAGAACTAATGAGTTGTTAGGAGGAAAAGTTGATAGAGCCCTAGTTTAGGGTAGATCTAGAAGACCCTATGTGCAAACTTCTTAAGGGACCTAGAAGGCTACTAGTGGGAAAATCACTGAGCTAAGGTTTAGTGACAAAAAAAGGAGCTATGATCATTGATATTGGCAGATTAAGGAGCAGAGAGATTCCCCATAGGGAGATCGAGACTTAGAGGGAGTCTAGTTTCAAAGGGAGAAACCCTATGTAAGCTAGTACTTCAAGATCTGGGGAGATCAAACTCATTATTGCATTAGTTGTAACAATATTGCGGAAGAGG
Organism: Pinus tabuliformis; assembly: GCA_031772625.1. Classification (NCBI taxonomy): domain Eukaryota; kingdom Viridiplantae; phylum Streptophyta; class Pinopsida; order Pinales; family Pinaceae; genus Pinus; species Pinus tabuliformis. The sequence goes on from CM062818.1 coordinate 1,574,721,493, forward strand.
CAACAGAGAAATAACAACAATAGTATGAGTAAATCAAATTTTTATTTGCATACAGTTATACCTCCAAGAGAGAGGTGGGGCGATGTAGAGCTCTAGTCCCAGAGTTGCAAAGAATTAGGCAGGATCCATAGGAGAGTAGTTGCATTATAATTTCCCTATGGATCATTACCTTGCTATAGTGGAACACCGTGTTTAGAAGCAGAGGGATTAGTGTTAGTTGGTGTAGCCAGATGTTGAGGAGCACAAAGGAGTATTGATAAGAATGCCAGAGGTATAATTCATAATCAATATTAGCGCAATCTTCCCAGTAGATAGTTGCAGAGACATAATTGATTCAATGTTTTTTGGATGCTTCTTAGTTGCAGTAACAACAATAATAGGGAGAGGTAGTGCTACAATACATTCCACAGGTGCTAGAGAGGGGTGGTGCAAAATCCCTTTATTGCTAAGAGGGAGTGTTGAAAAAATGTAGCAAGAAAGGTTCAATTTGACTTTAGCCTTATTCAAATTGAGTAAATCGGATTTCAACATCAGAAAGACAACATGGAGGCAGTTAACTAATGTGACATGGCTCTTGTCACTCAATTAACTTAGTAAATTCGAGTTAGAGGGCTTGGAATTCAGTGACGCATGTGTGATTGCTAAATTTTAGTAATATAGTTCAGTTGTATTCAGTTAACTTACCTCTAACTATAGTTGGAGTCAGCTGAAGGTGAGTTGTGCAGTGGGACAACAATATAACTCAAATATTTGTTATTTAACTGATCATTCAGGCCAAAATAGCTAGTGCATGCAAGGAATTTGATTTCCTCAGCTGAAGTGGAGATGAAAAGGCAGTGTAACATCAACTGTAGACTAGTTTTGAGTGTACAAGTGTTGCATGCAGTCAGTGATCAATCCTTGGGAATCACACAATTAATTTGGAGAAAAATCCTAAATAATAGGGGATAATTTCCTCAGGATTTGCGCAGTTGATGGAGGCACAAAGTGGCTAAGTGTCGACCAGAAATATTCAGTTAGTAGGAGAAAAAATATTCTTTTGCAGGTTGTGCTAAGAGTTGGAGCAAACAATTGTAATAGTTTCTCAATTCAACTGATTAATGAAAATAGGCTTGAGGGAATTTTCCCAGTTGGTTTCCTCTAGAAATCACTGTGTATTTGTGGTTTTTCTATTTGCATGTCTATGCATGTTGTTATAAATTGTGAATTTCATTCCGCATATTAGTAGAGTGGAATTATGTCTCTTGTTTTTATATTAAATTTCTTGAGCAATTGAAATTCTATCAAATTTCTACATAATCCACCAATTCCATCGATGCTTGTTTCAAGAATATCCTGCCAACTCAGCTACAAAATCCACCCTAACAACCCCGCGCTAAGACAGACTGTGATGGAACAATTACTCTGTAAAAAAAACCTGTAAAAAGTAAACCCACCTCCCACGTCTTTGGTAATGCTCTCACTGAACCCGCCTTTGACTAGGATAACTGCTGACAACCACTTGCTACCTTAGTTGCAAATAGTCTAGCCCTGCATAAAAACCTAGCCTCCTCGAGATTCAACTCACCTCATCTCCCATCGTTCCATATTCCCTCCCATTGATGAATTCTAATTAGTCTATTTAAAAAGTGGAATACGATAAGTAATTCATATTCTTTAAACTAGCCTAGGTCCATCTTAACTCTGGATCTATTAAGTATCAGGAAGGATCCAATTTGGGGGTTGAGCCAGACAGTTAGCCCTAAAATTTTTAGTTCTTTCTGATTGTCCCAATGTTATTTGTCTAGAAGAATCAATGTTAACTAGTATGGCAACAAAAAAGATTTTGCAACAATTGTATGCTCATTGGCATTTTATTTCTTTGGATTCTTTTTGGTTTTTGGGGGGCTTGGTAATGGTTTGGGCACCCTCTATTGATATAATTTCTACATTTATTGTTGTTTTAGGATTGTATACTACAAGCCACAGTCAAGCGTTGTGTCAATAGTTCGAGTTATCAAAAATGAATGGACCTTATGAAAATTAGGAAGAATTTTGGATCTGTCTCCTAAACCAAAATTGGATCACTCTTAATACTAGGGATCTTGCTAGGATTGCTAGGACCTACTTGCAAGGCCCATTTTTTTTTAGGATGGGGTATTAAGAACCTACACCTATTTGACAAGTCACTTGCAGCAGATTTTGATCCAGGTGGATATTGGTGGCCACCCGCCTATTCCACCTAGATCTCCAGTCAATTTCATCTGTTTCCTTGTGTATTTCAACATTTACTATTTTTAGCAGTTTTCGGGGTCCTAAACTTCTGGAGTAGTTTTGACCCCCTAAACGGCTTGCCACCATAGGCAGAGGCTTTCCGCAAATCTTGTATTACCTGGTGAGACCTTTCCAACAAGGTATCATACACACCAAATAGAGATAATATGACCAAGTTACGACCCTGGGAAGTTGGTTGCCCAACTAACCCCAACAAGGCACAAAAAATCTCGAGGTTACATCTCCTAGGGTTAGGGTTTTGGTTGTTTAGGGTTTTCTTTTGTTATTCAATAATAAATAGCCCCTTGAGCCTCATTGTAACATAGTTCAGAGGCATGTAGATGCCACATCTCTTCTTAGATATAAGCTACCATTGCCCGAGCTAGTGTATTTCCATTCTGTTTGTAAGCATAGTTCAATATTTTTCTATTAATGAAATGAAGTATTTTTTTTAATGTATCTATGTATTTATGGTTGTATTTGTTATTTATTGCGTTCCTGTTTAAGTTCGGATCAAATTCTCTCTAGCATGTTCTCTCCAAAGATAGTTTGTGGCATCAAATCATTCATAAAAGAATATATTGCTCCCAATAGCTTAGTAGACTAGTTTAGATGTCCAATAAAATCCACATACCAGGTGTCAAATTATTTGAAAGCGTTAATATCAACATATCTTGTTTTTGGAAATAATTTTTCTTCATGAGTTAATGATGGATCACAAGTATGGCTTGGGTCAAATGTGATATTAGGGTGCAATAGCAATATCTACTTGGATTAATCTATTATTACACATGTATAGTTGTGTGGATTGTGTCCTTTAAAAAATTTGTGAAATTTGAAGGCACATCTTTATGGGCCCAGGGTTGCCCCTCAACTAATGATGTCAGTCTTGAAGGATTATAGGCCAATCACTAGAATCTCTTCTTTAACGGACTTTGGAAAGAACATATAAAATTAAGACAGGGGCCAAATAATTATCTTGGGCATGGCAAGGTTAATGCACATACTATAGTGTGGCACTTGGTTATGTTTCGTAATAGGATTAAGAGATTTTTCACTTAATAGGGTGGTGGAAAATAATATGGGGAGTCTATTCTCCCCCAAAATGTGCGTTATTGATTTCAATCCTTCTTCACATCAAATTACCAACTAGGGATATACTTTAATGAAAGAACATGTCATGTCCTAGATAGTGCACACTATGTAAAGACATCCTAGAAACAAACATGAATAATTTATTTGATTGTCCATTCACAACTCAAGTTTGGAAAGATGTTGAATCTTCTAACAACCTCTCAAACTTGTGGGGCAAGGGTGATGTTCTAGAAAATTTTGAGGAGTGGATTGTAAGATTAGATTTAAACTAGTTTAAATTAATCCATTTTCTAGTTCTTTGGTGAATTTAGATAGTTAGAGATGAAAGTACTTTTATTTTAAGGATAGAGGTGTCCCCAATTTTCAAGTGGTTTCTCAAGCATTGACACTTATAATGTTCTTGAGGACCCCCTCAAAATTTCATCAATAAAAATCAAAGTCACTCCACATATAGACAAATCCCATCTATGATGATTCTTCGATGCAACCAATCAAGAATAGGGTACTCAATGTGGTCCTAGTTATTTTCTCTTCTTTACTAATGAACACTACCTCAAAAGTAAGTCTTATCTAAGTGGAGAATTGGAAGCCTTATTTATGTTATCAAAGGCTGAAAAGAAGAAAGGATGTAATTTTTTTTTTCCACTGGAAAAATCCGTAATTCTCATTATATTAAGAAAATTACATATAGTAGATGCCGTTGGCATATGCTGTAGTGTTCATACAAAATCCACCACGCAGGGTGATGTATCAGAGTATATACAAAAATGAGATAGAAACATATATGAGTCTGGCTGTATAGCCTGTTCGAGATCACGTAGGATCTATTTGCATACAGTATGATAAACATATCTATGTACAGTTTTTCATCAAAGACAAAAATACTACATTACTGTCGGTTACCGGGACTGTTGTCCCGCTGATCTCTCTGATCTATGTATGGCCTATGAAAAAACCTGTATTCTTCAGTCCCCTGCTGCTCCACAATTAGCCATTCGCCTCTGGGAAGTATCGTGGCCTCTTTGGATAATTTGTCAGCCTCGCTGTTATGTTCTCTGTAAATGTGTAGACAAGAGAAATGATTAAATGCTGCCTTGAGTGTATGTGCATCATATAATATATTGCTGAGAGTGTGTGTATGACATATAGTGGCATTATTGATCCAATTAACAACAGTCATTGAGTCCCCATATATGTTTAGATTTGTATACTGATGTGTCAGTGAGTAATGCATTATATTTCGAATGGCCAAGAGCTCTGCGAAATTATTTGATCCTCTGTCGAATCCCATTTTTACAAAGTATCTATGGTGTTCATTGATATGCAGAACAAATCCACCCCCACATCCCGTTTGATTTGCTGCCCCATCGAAGAAGGCCCACGGGGTCGATTTATCGATAATGGGCTGTGGCTGTATCGTCCTGGTTCGAGTGGGGGGGGGGGGGGTCAGGTAATTCTTGGTACGCGGCAACGATGTTTGCTTCTGTACGGGGCCAACACACAGCCTGATCCTCGAAAATGACTCGATTCCGCGCTAACCAAATGTGCCAGGTTGCCACGAGTGGGAGGTTTAAGAGCTTGGAGCCCGGGTGGCAGTGATTCCAGGAAGTCCACGCGCCCGAGATGTCATCCCCATTCCAGTTCCCCGTAATGCCAAGATGAGTGAAGATGTTGTTCCATAGAGTGAGAACTGCCGAGCAATGAAGGAAAATGTGGACCGAAGTTTCTGATGTCGCTTTGCAGAATGAACACCAGGATGGTCCATAGATGGATCTGCGAGTAAGGTGTTCGCCCGTGGGAATGATATCTTTGAGGACACACCAGAAAAATAATCTGGCGCGTGGAGGTGCATTCAGCTTCCAAATGTCACGCCACCACGATGGCGATGGCTCAGGTCTTCTGTGAATAATAAGTGCGTTGTACCCAAACTTAGGAGCGTATATACCATTGTCCGCCTTACACCAAATAAGTTCATCCGATCCTTGTTTGATGCGGATATGGGATTCTTTTAATGCAAGAACATATTCACTCCATTCCTGATGCCACTGCGGTGGAAGGTCAAGTTGCTGAGCCGATTTCCAGGCTTGAGTGAATATGTCTGTGTGCTGTTGGTCAGCAATATGTGAGAAAATCCGAATGTCTCGATCATGAAGAAAAGAAATGAGATCTCTGTTGAGGATGTGTCTGCCCCCACTATCAATCCATGGATCCAGGCCGATCCTGCCCAGCGTACCATCGTTTATTCTCCATACTAGATTATCTCTGTTGGACACCTAATCCTAAAGGGTTAGTGTGGAAGCCGAAAAGACTAAGCAGTCCAAGAGACCTTGGGATCTGAAACCCAAGAGACACATATTTGTACTATAAATGTACATCTATTGTTAATAAAAAATATGAACTCACTGATTTATCTTTCCTATATTCTATGTTTTCCATGTGAGTTTAACATGGTATCAGAGCCACTTGTTTTTCTGTGGCCTGTTATGTGCTCAGACCTGCCATCTCTGCCCCAGCAAGAACGTATCTCTGACTGCAATGCATTCCTGACCATGGCCTCTACGCATTCCTGAATTTGTAACGCTGGTCCTTTGATTTAAACATTGAAGTGTTATCTGCCATCGTCTGCGCCATTGTCTGCCTGAAACGTTAGTCTCTGCGCATTGATTGTCTGCCTGAAACGCATTGATTGTCTGCGCTCTGCCCATATACTCTGTCGATTCGCTGCTCCATATTCATAACGCATCTGCCATCCGCTCAGCTTGTCAGATTTTTTGTTCTGGCTCAAATGTTTTTGCAGTCCCAAAGTTCTCTGCTATGTTAAACGCTCTCTGCGCTCTAACGTTCTATGTGAGATGATTTTCTGCTACATTATCTCTCTCTGTCCTCTCTGCCAACGCTCTAGTGCTCTGGCATCGTTTTTTTGGTTCATGAAATGCACTGCAAACTCACTTATTACACCTCATTACTGAACATTGTTTTGACATTATTGAAACTATGTGCTGCTTTTTCATTCCATCTCAAACGTAAACGCTGTGCTACCCTTTTTTCAATCCATTGAAACGCTGTAGGATAATTTGTGGCAGCGATATTTAGCCTGCTCTCAATTGCCGTCATTTTCTCAAGCGCCATTGAATCTTCTCCAATTTGCTGCAGCTCGGGCATCAGGGATTTACCGAAGGAATTGATTCCTTACCAACAGGATATGAATTACCAAGAATGGCAACGATTGACTACCTGGAATGGAAACGACTAAACGAGGCCCGAGGTTGATGATACTAGTTCTGTCCGACATTCAACACAAGCAAACTGCTGCTACCGAATCACATGTTTTGAAGTTTGTCCTCCATACCGAATCGCGTGTTTTGAAGTTTGTCCTCCATTATGTTATAGTTAAAATTCCTTTAATTAATTATGTGCAAAATATTCGATGCATATAGTTATATGCACGAGAGGATGCATTATTAACGTTCACTGATTCGGCCATCAGGCTTTGGAAGCTGTGGGGTTTAAACTCAAACGATATATTATTTTGTCACCAAACGAACCTTAATCCATGGTGTAACATGGTATGAAATCGGTTTGTGCAAGGTGTATGGGATTGTTTTCATCCAATGGTGCTTGGAAGGGGATCATAGCATGGTCGTATTGTTCATGTGCTCAGTTGTGTTAGAGAAGCCTGAGCTTTATTGTGGTTGTTGGGGACTAGTTTACAGTCAAGAAGGGGACGGATTTTCCCTCTATTCCATGGACGTAATCATTTTCTTCATTGGGGGTCGAGTTTTCTATGGACCGTAACTATTATTTCACGTTGTTGGCATGTGTATTGACCAAAGGGTGGCATATTTGTTGATCTGTTATTCCCTGTGGGTTGTCGAAGGTCGTTTTGGGCATGTGTAAGTCGTATTCCCTTTACTAAATGAGGATAAGCGCTTTGTGTTGTTAGTTGACTGTCTCCACCTCTTGTTGGAGCACGTGTTGTAGTGTTTGTGTAGCAGTATCAGTGGATGCCCATTGTCTACTGTGTGCATGGTAAAATGTGAGGCAACACGACTTGCAGCATGTGCATTGGGGCACTAACGTAAGTGACTGTCTTACAAAGAAGCAAAGTTTCCGCTCACATTGACTGCGTCAGAAGGGAGAGTGTGGAAGCTATAGAATCGAGTGGCAGCAAGACAATGTGAAGAACGATTTGCAAGAGTAGTTTTCTCTCTTCTCCAATCATCCAAGAAATTATATAGCTTGGCCACGATCATGTGCTCAAATATTTATTATAGAGAATATGTTTTGAATTCTGGAGCGTAGCATTGGTTGAGGAAAAAGACCACGTTTTCCTTTTGTTGGGCATATCCCTGGTGGGTACAGATTTACAGTATTCTTGTGGCTAGAAAAGGATGTATTAATATTGCTGAAAAATAAATGTCAATAATTTCAGACTGCTCGTGGACATAGTCACTGTCTGTGGGAGCTAAATATTGACTCACCTGTGCGTAATATCTCCCATTGGTTTCACATGGGTCCTGATGATCCTCGAATGCCATTATGAGTAGTTATTGTGCATTGTATGGTTATTTGCCCTAGTTTGATTTGTATTGCCGAAGGGATTTAATGAACATAATTGGTGTGAAGTTGAGAGTTGGGATGTCAAAAATGGAGCATGCTTTGTTGGAAGTTAAACTCTCAGGTGAATTGAAGAAAATTCATTTTTTGAATGAGGAGTCTGTTTTCTGGATATCACCATTCTTTGTATGTTGAATCTATTGCAAGCTGATTGATTTGAAGTTGTTGCCATAAGTTTATTTGGTGTCCATCTTTTCCTCATTGTTTTACTATTTTTTGAGGTTAGAAATGGCTCCAATCGGTGCAATATTAGAGTTAGTGGACAATCTAATACTCTCTACTATGGATAATACAGTCAAAATCAGCAAGGATTTTCTCATCGATATTCATAGTTGTTTGCAAAATGTACAAGAAAAGATCGATTTTTTGCAGCTTGAATCACAGCTACAGCAAGAAGAGCTACATCAAAATAGACACCATTCTGAACCTGTTTTTGTTCAGAACATTGAGACAACCACCCATCAGCAGCATGTTAATAATGTTACTGTTCATTCCAATAAAGCAGCAGCTGTACATGCAGATGCAGAAACTCAGTCTGCACTTCCCAAGCCCATCATCAGACCTTGGGAACAGCTTGTCCACAACAAGCACAGAACTGGTCTTGGATATGACAAGGACTTGTCCTTTCATATTCCAGACTACTCAAAGCCCATTCAGTTTCAGAGTGCTGGATTCATTTATGACAGTTCACCTGCTCCTTATGACAGTTCAGTTTCAGCTGTTCCAGATTCTACTACTCTTCCACCGCAGCAACAACAACAACAGATTGAGAAATGCCAACACTGTGACCGAGTTGGCCATATGAAAGATCATTGTTTTGATCTTCATCCATGTAAGCACTGTCATAAAACCAGCCACTCTTCACACAGATGCTTCAGAAACAAACGTCCTGCAAGAAAAAAGATTCATCTTGGATGGATCGCTTCTTGGCAATGGGCATCAACAACCAAGAAGATATTCCAAACACATATCAGAACTTGTTCCAAAGTATTGAACAATCTTGCAGTTGAGTTTTCTCCATCTTCTCACCTTGTACCTGACAGGGGGGGAAATGATGGTCATCTACAAGCTTCAAAGCCACATCAAGCGAGCCTGAGCCACAACCTGCCACACCAGTTTCAGAGTTGTAGCCAGAGACAAGATGCCTGAACATGCCTTCAGTTGGCAATCTGGGACTTCCTCTAGCAGAAGACTCCAGCTTCTTGCCAGTTTTGGAAGAGTTCCAGCAGAGTTTTTTTTTCATCCTTAAACCATCACAGATTAAGGACACTTCCTCTAGCAGAAGACACCAGCTTCTTGCCAGTTTTGGAAGAGTTCCAGGAATTGCATTAAGCATTCCAGAGTTGTTGGTCATCCTTAAACCATCACAGATTGAGAACACTTCCTCTAGCAGAAAACTTCAGTTTCTTGCCAGTTTTGGAAGAGTTCCGGGAACTGCACTAAGCGTTCCAGTGTTGGTGGTCATCCTTAAACCACCGCCCTTTATACCAACATTTCATAGAGCACATTCAGCCTAGTGTTGCCATGCATTTTTGCACATTTTGTATTACAACTCTCTTCTTGGACTCATACATAACCCTTCGGATTAAGGGGGGGAATGTTGGACACCTAATCCTAAAGGGTTAGTGTGGAAGCCGAAAAGACTAAGCAGTCCAAGAGACCTTGGGATCTGAAACCCAAGAGACACATATTTGTACTATAAATGTACATCTATTGTTAATAAAAAATATGAACTCACTGATTTATCTTTCCTATATTCTATGTTTTCCATGTGAGTTTAACAATCTCGGATGAGGGGAAGGGAGTGTATCAGGGCCTTCCATATTGATGAACATCCCTTCGTTGTCCAAGATGGTAATCTAGCCCAATCCAGAATATTCTGAGGCCAAATGTATTTGTGATAGGATACTTGTGCCCATAGGTTTTGACTGGTTAATAGTGTCCATCCCATCTTAGCAGCAAGAGCCATAGCGAAGTCGGGTAGGTCTTTGAGACCCCAGCCACCCCATTTTTTGGGCAAGGTGATTTTCTTCCAGCTTATCCATGCAAATATTCTTTTGTCCTGATTCCCATTCCAGAGGTATCGGTTGCATAGCTGTTTCAATCGTCCCAGAATGTTCCTTGGTATCCACGCAAGTGCCATCCAGAAGACCGGGGTAGCCTCTAAGACAGACTTAATGAGTACCAATCTGCCAGCCCTAGATAGGTATCTGAAGCTCCAGCCTGTGAGTCTTTTTTCCAATTTGGCGACCAACCACACCCAATCAGCAATTCTTTGACAAGTAGGCTTCAGTCTGAATCCCAAATATTTGAGACCTCTATCCAGAGGGAGAACATTATAGGGAAATACCTGAAGGGCTAGCTGGGATTCCTGTACCGAAGTGTGGGAGCATGTGATAGAGGATTTTGTCTGATTTGGAAGCATACCTGTAGCAGCAGAAAAAAGTAGAAGGATCTTTGAAAATGACCGAGAGTCTCGAACACTGCCATCAAGAAGGATAAGTACATCATCCACGAAGAGCAGATGTGTGAGGAAACATAACTCGGATATGCGAAGGCCTCGAACATCTCCAGATCTCTTTGCAGAGTCTATGAGACGACTAAGGCCTTCCATGACCAGTAGGAAAAGCAGAGGAGAGAGGGGGCATCCCTGTCTCAGACCCCTTTCGGAATGAAAAAAGGGTGAGGCTGAACCATTTATGAGGATGCTGAAAGTAGGGGAGGATATACAGGCCATGATCCATGAGATGTAGGAGTGAGGAAAGCCCAAGTGGATTAGGATCATTTTGATATAGAGACAGCTGACCCTGTCAAAAGATTTTGAGAGGTCAATTTTGAGGAGGATGCCTTTTAGGTGCTTGGACCATATAGAATGTATGGCTTCTTGGGCCAGGCCTATGGCCTCATGAATCTGTCTAGATTCAAGGAAAGCAAATTGTTGTGGGGCAATGGACTTGGAGAGGATTGGTCTAAGACGATTTGCAATAGTCTTAGAGATGATTTTGTAGAGGCAATTGCACAAAGAGATAGGTCTGTAGTCATCAAAGGATTCAGGGGTATCAGTTTTTGGAATGAGGGCAATGAAGGTAGTATTGATGGCATGGTAGATGGATCCTGTAGCTCTGCTCTCCTCCACCACACTCAGCAGGTCCTGCCCCAGGACATCATAGAAGGCTAAATAAAATTCAATGGTCCATCCATCTGGGCCAGGGCTCTTATCTTTTTTGAACCACTTCAGTACTCCTTCCAGCTCCCCTGTTGAAACCGGATCATTAAGAGCCTCCACATCCTCTTCCTCAACAAATCTCAGGAAGTGATTTGCCACATTGATGATATCAGGTAGATTAACTTCACGGGGACACTTGTAGAGTTCCCTGAAGTGGGAGGTGCCTAGATGAGCGAGCTTGTTAAAAGTGTCTGCAATTTCGCCATCTGGTGTGGGGAGCTTCCAGATAGTATGATACTTTCCTGCCCTTAGCAAAGCTATGGAAGAACTTCGTGTTATCATCCCCAGCTTGTATCCATAATGCCCTACTCCTCAATCTTATGGATTCCTCTCTCTCTTTGAGGATTTTTACTTTCTGATTCTCCAATTCGATCAGTCTGCATTTATCTATAGCTGTAATGAACCCCATCCCCCTTTCATCGGTGAGAGAGCATAATTCAGCTTCAATATGGGTTAGTTGTGCAATGTCTCGAGCCTGTTTCTCCTTTGCCCATACAATAGATAGATGCTTAATTTCCGAGAGATTTCTGCAGAATCCTTTAGCAAGTGATTCTGATCCATTGATAGGATGAGAGGACCAGTAATCAGATATCAACTTGATATATGATGGGTCCTTCAACCAGGTATGATTGAATTTGAAAGGTGCTTTGGGCTTTTTGAAGGGACCCTGAATCTCCAGGTATATTGGAGAGTGGTCCAACCAACCCCCCGAGCCAACCCATTGTTTGTAATGTTGCAGTCGCTGAAGAAGTGCCTCCTTCATAAGGAATCTGTCAAGTCTACGGGCTAGTGCAGCGTCCCCCACCTGTCTGTTCCTCCAAGTGGGAAGAACTTTCTGCATGGGGATATCCACAAAGTTTGATTGCTCAAGCAGATTCGTCATGAAGTCTGTGATGGAGTCAGTTTGTGCCGCCGATCCCCATGACTCCCTGTAACCCAGAGAGAAATTAAAGTCTCCTCCGATAACCACCCGGTCTTCGCTCATAATGGTAAGATGTAGAAGATTCTGCCAGAACGATTCTCTCTGGGTGCAGGGGGCATATACATTGATTATGCGAAGGTTCATGCCTAGTTCAGCTGAGAATATGTCAAGCCCCAAAAATCCCGATCCCCCCCAAGTCGAGTCCACCTTAATAGAGCGAGGATTAATTCCAATGGCCAGACCACCAGAACGGCCGATGGCATCAAGGGCAGAGTAAGTCCAGCCAGGTGTCAAGGCTTGCATGGCTCGAGTAATCTGATCTGCGGAACAGAGGGTCTCTTGAAGCATGATTATATCGATGGGATCAGATTCTATGAGCCGCTTCATGGCTAGTTTCTTGGAGGAACTAGCCAATCCTCTGCAATTGAAGGATAGGCACTTCATGGGGGAACCCCTCTCGGGGTATGGCCTGCTCTAAGGACCCCGACAATGGTGGATTGCCGACCTGATACAACCTCTGCCCCAGCTTGTTTAATAGCCTTTGAAAGATGAGATTTTCTACCCCTGGTAGGCAGGGTCCCAACCTCTGGTACCGCAATGCCCAGGCCCGAATGTCTGATGGGTGGCTCTTTGGCTAGAGACCTGGATCGGAGGAAATATGTATGAGGAGGGGAGGGTTCCGAGGGTGATAGGGGGGGGCTAGCCAAGGGGGAGGAAGTGGTAATAATGGGTTCTGTGGTGCATATGAGGGGGGGGGGGATGATAATGCACAGTGAACCATGGAGGTCTGTGAGGTGGAGCCACATTCATTCATAATATCAAAAGAAGATAATATGGGGGATGAAAGAGTACTCAAGGCCGTACCAGCTTCTGCTGCCGAGCGAGCCCTGGTCCTTGGCGGAGAGGGTTGCCGCAATCCCGGATCGACCGCAGGTGAGGTTGTCGCTGGGGGCAGTCCCGAAGAGGTAGGTCGAGTGGTAATAGGAGATGCCGTTCTGGTTGGAGCCGGTGTAACCCTCGGAGATTCCTTTGCTTTCTTGATGAGTGGAAAATCCTTGATGAGGTGCCCAACTTTGTGACATCGCCTGCATCGGAAGGGGACTCCTTCATAGTCAAGGATCTGCACCCTGATACATCTTCCCCACTGAAGTGTGATCTGTTCTTCGAGTCCATCACGGGTGTCTAAATGGACCAATATACGCGCTAGGGTTCGGTTCCTTGATTCAACAAAAGTGCGATCGTAATCCAGGTATGTCCCCAGGGCATTCCCGATCCTAATGAAGACTTCTTCGGCCCAAAACTGCAGTGGGAGGCCTGGCAGGCGCACCCATATCGGTCCGGCTCCGATCTGTTCGCGTTCTGGATCAAAAAGGGGGCTCCATCTCTTGAGGAGGACCGGGGCCATTTCAATATGCCAGTATCTGGCCAGAACCAGATTTGTGTGACTTTCCTTGGAGAAATGTAGGGAAAACCATCCTCTGGGGAGAACATGGACCACAGGAAGGTCGAATAGAACACCGCCCCAGATTTCCTTCACCCATTGTGTGAGCCGTTTCGCCGAGTATGCCCTGCCCCGGACATGCCCTACCAGAACAGTGTTGGCCATGTCCATGAGATCGCTGAGAGACTTAGATTCGTCGAACCTAATGGTGATGTCTTTAGCCGTAGCCTTTATGCACTTGGTCTTTTTTTTGCAGGTGCGAGGAGCCGACGGATGGTCCACCAAGGGATTTGTTATACCCTCCAGAGATGAGGGTTTTGCGGGCTTGATTTTAACAGCAGGAGTTTCGAAGCAGCCGGAAGGACGGGTTCCCGAAGATGATGGAATTGCTGCAGAGGGTACCGGCGGGCGGGGTGAGGGCGCCGAAAGGAGAGGGTGGGAGAGCGGATCAAATGAGGGCGAAGGGGGAGTGTGTGTAGCCAGAAAATGGAGAGAGCCCGGCGAGAGCGGGGGCACCTCAAATTGCGGAGAATCGATAGGGTTCGTACCTGCAATAGACTGAGGAGTGCAGTGAGCGGGCAGCGAGACGGTGGGCGGGTACTGCGGCAGATCCGGTGCATTCGTTGATGAGGAAGGTGCGAACTGCGAGCGAGCAGCGAAACTAGGGTTCCCGAATATAACCTTGTCCGGTGTAGGTTCCTCCGAGTAGTCCACCGCCTCTAGCTCCATAATGTCTGCCATAACTGTCTCCTGAACGGCGACCGAAAGCGACGGGTGGAGAATCCAATGGTGGAGCTGATGCTAGAGTGTCCCTGAGCAGTGACCGCGACGGTGATGCTGTGTGAGAACTGTAAAAACCCTAGCCGCGTCGATGCTGCAGTTAATCTCGGTGAAACCCTTTAGCCGAGACCTTCACGAGTGTGCGCCATCAGAGCCCCCCGAATCTACACTCTGTTGCAGAAAGAAAGGATGTAATTATATTCAGATATTTGCTGCTTTAGAATGTGGTCATTCGATGGATGAAATGGTAAAATGATATTAAAAAATTAGGGCTCTTCAATGTGACAATCCTACTCAAGGAGTTTACTTCTAACTTCGATCAATTCTCTTTATTCCATGTTTACAACTAGTTTAACTCCTAAGTTTATGCTCTATCGAAGGCCAATTTGAATGGAGACATATTGAAAGTAATCAAAGAAGAAATAATAAACGGGATTGTGATATCATTAAAATCCTTTCCTAGCTTTGAAGCTTAATTTGTTATTGCTATTAAGTCACTTTATACAAGTTTTAATTAAGTAGGCTTAAGGATTTAGTGTGATGGTGTAGATATTTTGCTAAGAGGTGTTTTGTTTTTGACTTTGTAAAGCCAAATAAAGTTGATCCTTTAGTGATGGGCATTGTGGGTGAAGGAATATGATCAAAGATCCCTCTTTTGAAGATCAAGGAAAATAGAGAAATTTTGACCCTATTATGAAGACATTTTGAGGATTATATTTTTATTTCATCTTGAAATGTAAATATATTTTTTCCAAGGAATAAAAACTGTTTTTTGATCTTTGAAATTTTGGCATTATATATATATATTAGATGTATTTTTTCATACTTCAAGCTCCTTAACCTTACTTGACTTTATGTTTAAGGTTGACATTTGACAAGGTTTCATACTATAACATTCATATATTCTATCCTATTGTAGGTTGTTCACGATGTATTTTCAATGAACATTAACTAGGATCTTGATAATGATAACCATTAATGAGTTTCACAAGGGTTAACCAATGATGTATTAAATTGGTTCAATGTTCAATGTTCAATGAGTTTTTTTATAAATTATATTGGAGTTGGAGTTTGTAAACACATGTATGGTCATATTGGGCACTAAAACTAAAAGTACAAAAATTGATATTAACACATTTATTCGAAACCAAGGAACAATCATAATAAACTTCATGGGGATGACACCATAAATAGGTACAATACTCCTTTCTTGGATTTAGATTTAACTTGGCATGAGGCACAAAGTAAAACATCTGAAGCAAGAAATGGAATATGAACATATCTTTTTAAAACAGAATACAAGGGGCCATTTAGAAGATATGTGCTTTCCAAAATCAAATCAAGTGATATCTCTCTAATTCTCATTGTGTTGAAAATCAAGGTTTAGGTATGCTTAATGGTCAAAGTATACTTGAGATGCAATGTCTAAAATTGAAATAAATGCAATATATAACCCATGTTATATATTGGGAGTCCATTATGGAAAAATCCCTTTGAAATGCATTTAAAAAAGTATGGAAACAAAAAGGGATGCTAATTTATGGGGATGCGTAACGGACATTAATCATCGTCTCACATTGTTCATTTAAATTATTATTGCAAGGTTGTTGCATGTTGGATATTGAGCACAACAATTATAGCATGCATGCAAACCCTCCATGGATTGAAAACACATCATTAGAGAGATGGGAGCTTCTTGTAATTCTTATTTCACATGTCCACATGAGATAAAGAGTATTAAAGAGGGTAGGAATATCAATGGACAAGTGCTATAATCAAGTGACTATCACCTAGGGCTGTCTAATTCATGAAAAAAATAAATTAGGACCTCTTTCTTTGCCTTTCGGTGTTGATTATAAGTAGTTCTACCAATGTTATGCAACAAGCTCACAAAATAGAAGAAAAGATAGATCAACACCTTCAAAATCAACCACTTGGAGGGGGAAACCTCCTTTACATTACACAAATGAACAATTATTGGATAATACAAATGACAAAACCCTCTTTATATATATAGGAGTCTAACGGGTCATAATATAATCAATGCCGACATAACAATAATAATATAAGGGCACAACAATAAAAAAAGTGGGCTTCTATGGGGCACAATAATAACAATATGGGAACAACAATAATAATAAGGGCTACAATGACAATAGTAATGGGGGAATTACTAGTATTATAGGGACCTAGCATGCCCCTCTCCTTCAAAAAAGTGTTGTCCTAAATGCTTGAGTAGTTCTAGATGCTTCTATATAAAATTCTCACCCTCCCATGTGGAATCTCCAGGGGGTATGTTATTCCACTTGATGAGATACTCTGAAATTGATCAATTTCATAGCTCTCGAGCTCTTGTTTCTGTGATTTCTTTAGGTTCCAATATGATTTTTCCTTCCTCATCAAGTTTTGGCAATATTGTTTGAACTAGGAGTTTGTCACCTATAACCTTCTTTAAGCATGAAACATGGAAAACTGGGTGCAGTCGGGAAGCTGTAGGAAGCTCCAATTTCTATGCCATAATACCAATCTTTTGCAACACCTTGTACGAACCATAATACTTTGGTGATAGTTTATTATCCTTCTTAGCTTGCTTTAGGGACATTTGTTTATATTGTTGTAACCATAGGAAAACTAATTTTTGTTGTTGTTCTAAAGATAATCTTTGTTCTAAAAAGTATTTAAGACTATCATGATCCATTTTTACTTTGAAGTGTCTTCCCATTAGGTAAGGTCGCCATTTCTTAAGTGCATGTAGTATTGCCAACATTTCCTTCTCATAAATAGCTTTATGTAAATTCTTTCCTTTGATTGGACGACTTTCGAAAGCAATGGGTCTTTCTTCTTGCATTAAATTAACACCAATTCAATTTCCCGAGGCATCACATTCCACAATAAAGGTTTTTGTGAAGTCCGGCGTAGCTAAGATCAGTGCTTAGCACATTGCCTCTTTAATATGTTCAAAGGCTTTCATTGCTTCTGGAGTCCATGAAAATGCATCTTTCTTTAATAATGTTGTTAGAGGTGCTGCTATTTTCCCATAATTCTTAACAAACTTGCGATAATACCCTGTCAACCCGAGAAATCCTCGTAGATGCTTTATGGACGTGGGGATTTTCCATTCCTTAATGGCTTTAATTTTGCTAGGGTCTAACTTAACACCTTCATGAGATACAATATGACCCAGATATTCCACCTCTTGTACTCTAAAGAAACATTTGGATCTTTTTGCATATAATTGTTTCTCCCCCAATAGTTTGAGAACCATGTCAACATGTTGAAAGTGATCCTTCCAAGACTTGCTTTAGATTAGTATATCATCAAAAAATACTAACAAAAATTTTCTAAGGAAGGGTTTGAAAATGGAATTCATCAAACCTTGAAATGTAGAAGGTGCATTGGTAAGGCCAAAGGCATGACCAAAAATTCATAATGACCATCATGAGTTCGAAATGTTGTTTTCAGAATGTCTTCAGTCTTCATTCTGATTTGATGATATCCTGAACGAAAATCCAACTTGGTGAAGTAAATTGATCCATGCAATTCATCCAATAATTCATCAATGACAGGAATGGGAAATTTATCTTTCATAGTGAGCTTGTTGAGCTCCCTATAATACAGACACATGCACCATGACCCATCCTTCTTGTGCACCAATACTACTAGAGCAGAGAAAGAACTTTAACTAGGTTGAATTATACTAGCCTCTAGCATTTCCGCAACCATACGTTCAATTTCACTCTTTTGGGAATAGGGATATTTGTAAGGCCTGATGTTTGGAGGAACACTTCCCAGAATCAAATTAATAGCAAGATCATGATCACGAATAGGTGGGAGACCTTTGGGAGTCTCAAATACCTTTGAATGATTGTCCAAGACTTTTTGGAGATTTGGAGAAATAGATGATTCAATGTGGGAACCTCTAGCGAACATAATTGTGCAATTATGCCTCTTTGTTCTTTCTTTAGAAGCTTTTTCATTCTGTTAGAGCTGATTATCTTTCCCAGTTTCCCTGTGATATCCCTTAATTCAAATTCCTTTCCTTCCGAAGAAAATTTCATGAAAAGTTCTTGAAAATTAAAAGCTATTGTACCTAAGGATTGTAGCCATTACAATCCTAGTATAACATCAGCACCACCCATTGGAATGGAAAGCATTGGTTTATTCAATACATATTCTCCCACAGATAGCTTGATATTATGGAACTTTCTAGAGCAATTTATGGTTCCTCCAGTTGCAACCATCACTTGACACTCTGGTGGTGGATATAGGAAGCAATTCAATTCCTTGGCTATCTTACAGTGAATAAAATTATGGGTACTGCCCAAATCAATCAACACAATTACCTTTTTCTTCTTGATATGTCCTTCTATCTTGATAATTTGAGGAGTGGTAATTCCAGCCAATGCATTACAAGATATGGTCCGGTTCATTTCTTCTTTCTCTAGGGTTTTTTCCTGGTGTATATCATCTTCTTTTAACGTTTCCTGTTCCTTCTCTTCCTCCTCTTCACAATCTATGTAAAATAATTTCTTCTCAGCACACTTATGACCTTTAGTGTATTTGCTATCACAACTGTAACAAAGCCCTTTTGCTCTTTTTTTCTTCCAATTGTTGTGGTGTCAAACTTGTAGGTTGTGGAAGGATAGGAGAAACACCACTTCCGTCTTTATAGCTGTGAGTGGTAAGCTTCCTTGTCGCCATAATTTTGCTTTCCATTTTTCTTACCAACCTGAATGCCTTCTCCATTGAATCAGGTTCCCAAAGGCGAACCTCATGTTGGATGTTATCCTTTAAAGTTCCTATGAACACATCAATCCTATGCTCCTTTGGAATATATTTTACCCTTATATTCAATTTTTGGAAGTCCTCAATGTGCTCCATCATTGAACCCTTTTGTTTGAGATTTATCAATTGGCTAAAAAAGGTGTTGCTTGTTGTATCCTCATAATGTGCTATCATTTCTTCCGTAAAAATTTCCCAAGTGACAATTTGTTTATGAGAGCAAAGCCATCGATAGCATACAAACTAATTTGGTTGCAAATATAAAGTTGCAATGCGTACCTTTTATGTGTTTTGCACATTATGGAGATTGAAATATTGTTCCATCTGTAGTATCCATGTTCCGGGATCCTTGCCATCAAACTTCCTCATATCTATCTTTGGAACATGGTGGGTCTTTGTTCTAACGTTAGAGTATATGAAATCATGATTAACATTTCTTTTGTTCTCATAATGAATTTTCTCTACTACCTTTTCGCCATTAAGAAGCCTTTCTTGTAGCAACTTTGTCAATCCTTCCTTCAAACCTTCCACATCTTTCTTCAAATATTCAATGTTGTCATTCTTTGAATCATGATTAACATTTCTTTTGTTCTCATTATGAGTTTCCTCTACTACATCACTTCGGATTATGTTACTCAGCTCTTTGATAGGGGTTGTATCTTCAACACCATAGCCACCAGAACGTAGGTATCAGTTCTTGTATTTACGCTCTTGTGTATTACATTGAATGCAACATATATTGATCGCTGCCCCATCCATCGAACGACCTCTCCATCTATACCTCGGCCTCTCCATCGAACTCCAGTATCCCCGCTCCTCTGGTTGACATAACACCCACAACAACCATGCCAATGTGGCTTAGGCTCACTTGATGTGGCTTTGAAGCTTGTAGATGACCATCATTTCCCCCCCTGTCAGATACAAGGTGAGATGATGGAGAAAAATCAACTGCAAGACTGTTCAATACTTTGGAACAAGTTCTGACATGTGATTGGAATATCTTCTTGGCTGTTGATGCCCATTGCCAAGAAGTGATCCATCCAAGATGAATATTTGTTCTTGCAGGACGTTTGTTTATGAAGAATTTGTGTGAAGAATGGGTGGTTTTATGACAGTGCTTACATGGATGAAGATCAAAACAATGATATTTCAAATGGCCAACTCAGTCATAATGTTGGAATTTCACAATCTGTTGTTGTTGCTGTGGAAGAGGATTAGAATCTGGAACATCTGGAGGTGAACTGTCATGAAGGAATCCAACACTCTGAAACTGAATGGGATTTGAGTAGTCTGGAATATGAAAGGACAAGTCCTTCTCATATCCAAGACCAGTTTTGTGCTTGTTATGGACAAGTTGTTCCTAAGGTCTGATGATGGGCTTGGGAAGTGCAAACTTAACTTCTACATATGCATGTACAACTACTGCTTTATGGGAGATTGTTTCAATGTTCTGAATAGAAACAGGTTCAAAATGATGACTCCTCTGTTTTAATTCATCTTGCTGTAGCTAAGATTCAAGTTGCAAAAAATCAATTTTCTCTTATGCATTTTGTAGACAGACCTGAATGTCTGTGAGAGAAACTTTGCTGACTTTTAATGTATCATGATTAGTAGACAATATCAGAGTTTTGAGGAACTCTAATACTTCATTGATTCTGGTCATTTTTTCTTCAATGTCAGAATTACACCTTAAAAACTGATCACAACTACTACTCAATGCAGAAAAGTAATACCCACTCACAGTACACAACAATATCCTTTATAAATGCGCAACAAATGAATAGTGTGCAACCAGAAAGCACCAATTATAATCCATTACATAAAAATAAGAGTTTTCTCATGACCAACACTATGTTTTGACAATACAACCGACTAAAATTTTCTCCACAAAAGATTACTTTTATTTGTCAAACAAATCATTGCCTTTATACAGCCCAACAAACTCTTATGCAGCAGTCGAATCAAGGAATCAATGCATATATATGTAGACAAAAGCTATAATGAGTTTTAAATACAATGCCACACTAGGGCAGCAACAACTGCAAACTTGCTTGGATCCTTCAAATACTCCTTCACTTTCTCGGCCAGTGGAAAAGAATAGTCAAGTTCAATAGCGACTGCTAATACATTCTTGTAACCATTGATGATAACATGTGGAACAACTACAATTGTGGGATTACAGATCGCCAGAGAAAGAGTTTTACATAATCTCATAAACTGCAAATTGCTTGCTGTGGTGTGCCAAAGTTGAACAACATATATATGTCAAAACAACAATTATGAAAACATCGTATCGAAATTTTTGAATGTTGAAACAATTCATATATGATACTTGGTCTTCAAAATACAAAAACCAAATATAGCCCGACGGTATTCACAAATTTCACTTGCTTTGCATGCCCTCTTCTTTCTTTACTCACAAGACATGACATGACTGATAGGCAGGCAGGAGGGCAGGACTGATCACACTCCACTCCGCTCCGCGCAATCACAATTCATTGAATTACGGTTGCATGGAGACTGTTATATAACGGATTTCTCATACCTGCCATGGCCTAGAGGCTAGAGCCTAGCACATATTCATTCGATTCCTAAATCTGTTATGACCCCATAGCTATGAAAAATACCACTTTCCCACCTTTATTTTCCATCTCTTTTATTTAGTCTATTCAACACATGCCATCTACAACCCAATAAATTTCAACGCATGTATGAACTACGACTATTCAAAACTTTAATGCATGTATGAACACAGGAGCATCGTTTTTAAGGGAAATCAATGCATGGTTAATGGAACCATACCAAAACAACCAATGCACAGTATATGGAGCCACACCAAAATGACCAATGCACAATATATCAATTCACATGGAAAAAACTTGAATAGTGCCAAAAATAACTTCACATATATCATCAAGTTATATTCTCGGCATATCTTCAATGTTTTATCATGAATGGTTCAATGCACCTTCTTCACCAATACACGGTCATACGCGAGAGTCTTCTAACATCGTTTCAGCACCACTTTTTTTTTTATGGGAACTCAATGCATACCATATATTGAATATGTATCACTGCTGGTCATATATACCATAGCATTTTACCATGACCTTCAAAAATATTCAGCTCGAAATTAAATTCACCAACGGATCATCCAGTTCAAGCGCATAGTTCAACCAAGATTGTGGGTAATATGCTTTCAACTCACCATAGAACCAAATACAGCGCTCACAAACAACTCCTAGGGATTTGAATTGAAATAATATTGCAACACACTGCCTTCAAAATCTCAACGTACAGAAGTGCTCAGCATGCACAATGATGTTGGAGATTCTTCAACGCAAAAACACAAATCACGCTCCAGTACCCAATCACAGAGATTATTTCGACAGTCTTTCCTCTGCAACTGTACCTGCACTTGCACTGATTAGGCGTATATTATTTATGTTTCCTATACAATGGCAGAATGATATTGCTTATACAACTTTCAAAAGTACAGTTTGGTTTTCGTAGTTAACAATCAGTGTTTCCTATGGAGGGTCCTTCACAGATGAGATTTTTGTTTGTTGTTTTTGCTATTCCCTTCTTCATTGTTCTTCAACAATTGGAATCTGCTAGTTGCACTCATGCTGGAAGTATTTTTGTGCAGAGAAGAGGCTCTAACTTTGTTGTGAACGGAAGCCATCTTTGCTTTTCAACAAGCTGCAGCTCATGGTCGTACATGGGCTTTCAACGATGGAAATACATCTAGAGCATTACAAATTTCTACTGGTGTTTACAATGAACAAGCCTTTCAGGCCTTGGAGTAACGATGCAGAAACCTAAATTTGAAACCTGCGCTCTAGCTGTTAGTGATGTCAGTTTCTGCAATATGGGCAAAACAGGCAAACCATATCAGGGCAACACATTATATAAAACAGTGGATTATATCATGTCAGGGCAACGCATTATATAAAACAATAGATTATATCATGTCAGGGCAACGCATTATATATGCATCAAGATTCTATGTCAGGGCAACGCAAGGTTATATGCAGGTAACTATAAAAAACTGGTCAGAGAAGAGTAGAGGGGCAACACTTTGTATGCAAGGCAGAAAATAGCCAGAATAGGGAGTTACAAAGTAGAGGGAAGCCAAAAATGGAGTTGGAGAAATCACAGAGGTTGCAGCTAGAATTTAGCTGAGTAAATATTCATGAAATGCATAAGTGATGGCAGAAATGACATGCACATAAAGGCCATAAAACAAATGGCTCAAAGTAATTATGCAGCGCAGGAATATGCCCGCTTTGATACCATGTTAAACACACACATGGCAAAGAAAAATAGGAAAGATAAAACATGAGAGTACAATTTTATTAACAAAACATATACATTTATAATACATGGTTTGACCGTTGGGTTTCACATCCCAAGGTCTCTTGGACTTCCTTTTGTCTATTCGGCTTCCACACTAACCCATTGAGGATTAGGTGTCCAACATCGCCATTAGGAAGCCTTTCTTGTAGCAACTTTTTCAAACCTTCCTTCCAACCTTCCATGTCTTTCTTCTAATCTTCAATGTTGTCTTTCATACCATATATCTTAGCTTCCATGCCTTTCTTTAAACCATCCATCTTAGCTTATGTTACTTTTTGTGAGAGTGAAATTTGTTGCACTTGGTCACGTAATTTTGATATATCATGTTTCATTTCTTCCTGTTCACCTATTTGAGATATAATTCAGGATCCTGCAAAAATCCTAACTTCCTTAGATCATATCTCCTAAAATATAGCACGAAAAGATATGAAATTTAGACTTGAGGTTCAAAGAGATTTAAGCTCAAATGGGTTTTTTTTTTTAGCTTCTTAAACGTCGCAAAAAAATAATTATGGCGAAAACTCCACAATGACCTGTTTGGAGTAGCGAAACCCTAGAATCCAAAGCTCTGATACCAAATGTTATGCAACCAGCTCACAAAATAGAAGAAAAGATAGATCAACACATTCAAAATTAGCCTCTTCGAGGAGGGAACCTACTTTACATTACACAAATGAACAATTCTTGGATGATACAAATGACAAAACTTCCTTTCTATATATAGGAGTCTAACGGGTCACAATATAATCAAAGCCGACATAACAATAATAATATAAGGGCACAATAATAACAATATTTGGCTTCCATGGGGCACAATAATAAAAATATGGGGAGAATAAGGGCACAACAATAACAATAAGGGCTACAATGACAATAGTAATGGGGGAATCACTAGTATTATAGGGACCTAACAACCAACAACTAGATGGAGGATAATGGCCCATTTTGTGCTTCCTTGGATCATGTATGAATAATGGATGCATGGTAGAATTCGTTGAGGGTGTTGCATTACCACGCCATAACCAACACTAATGAAGCCTTTAGCTAGTTGAACTGCCAAGTTGAGTGAACCTGTAACACCCTCCTCCCAAATTTACCCAAGTTAATCGGTCCGCTGGAGTAAACATGTGAAGAGAGGTTACTATGATTTTATTCAACTCCCCGTGTACAATTACGAAAGTGGAATCAAAAAACACAACCAATATGACATTATACACATGTTACAAAACCTTAAGGAGCTAACCAACTCTTCCAAGTGTCCAACCCCTGAGGTAACTTGACATTTTATTGACCTAGAGCCTCAGTTGCTCCCATGACATGGGCACGCATGCGATTGGGACCATCCAGTTTCTCCCACAACAAGGGCATGCCAACAACCAGGGACTTTTTCAACTAGTCTTGAGCCAATGACCCCATATTATGTGTCACTATTTTAGGGCTAGCTCTCATGCCACTGCCCAAAACTTCATGAAACTTCCAAAAATGAAAAGTAACATCGAAACAATGATACTAATGCAAATACTTGAATAAAGACTTGATCTGACCCCTACTAGCCATGACATGCATTTTGTTAAACATGTCAAAAATATGCAACCTACAGGTCATATCAACAGATCTAAGCATATGGGTCTCATACTTATCTGAGAATCACTAAGAAGCATTGATGCCTTATCACAATAGATGCATTATTATCTATTAGGTCATATATTCATTATACATTCATTTACTAATCTAAACATGCTGAGAACCATACATCATCACTGTCATAAAACATACTCATAGACAACATATAAACAATATAAATAATAAGGATACAACAAACATAAAATCCACATATAAGCCAATACATTTACACATGAAATACCAAAGATAAAGAGCTCTTATTAATGAGTGCAAAATCCAACCAGGTATGGGACTTCCAAGAACCACCTGACCATGCCATATTCCAAGCACGAATGTGGGACTCATAACAGAAATAAACTAGGGATTCTCGAGGCTAAACCACCTCACCCTCATCAATAAAACCAGGCTTTACCACAATCCCCACTAGATCACTAGGCCCTAAACAAACATGGATGCCACCGGATATTTCCACCTACATTGTGAGGAATTTTCCTGTTTCCTATTCTCTAAGCTTTATCGTACATCCCGCCATACAAAAATCGAGGATACCTAGGCCTAATCAAGACTCCACCCTCCATGATTTACCGTATATCTTGCCATTCACGACCAAGGATTCCTAGGGCTGATCGAGGGAACCCACCTCTAGGCTTACCGTATATCCCGCTATTCACTGGTCGAGCATTCTAGGCCCACTGAGGTACAAAAAATCTGGCTTTACCACAATCCACAGTCCGATTTAGGGGTTACTAAGCCAAGGCTTTACTGCAATCCACAGTCTGATTCAGGGATGACTAGGCCATATGTTCTTTCTTTCAGAGACCACCTCACTCTGTTTCAAATCCATCTGACAATCCAACTCAACCAAAACATGAGAACCCCATCACACCATGGCTATCTAGAAATGGAAAGGCAAGGCTGAAGATCCCTGTCACACCTGGAAAAACCCATGCCAATGAAAAAAAGAGAACCAAATACACACATGTATGTACGGTGCATGCCAAATCTAGTAAGGAAATCACACATGCAATTTGATACCTAAAAATAATCTCGATGTAGCCTCTTGATCTTGCTCTTCCTTACTTGATCTTTGCTTCCTCTTGCTTGATTTTCTATTCTTGATCCAATGCTGAAGCACTCCAAGAAAACTCTAAGTGTCTAAGAATGAGAGAAAGAGCTCAAAAAATGAATTGAAAAAAGGTTACAAACTAGTCCTCAACAATCTTTTTATTAATGAGGCTTCTATTTTCTTCATTTTCCATTATTTTCCTTCATTTTCCTCCTCACATGCAACCTGTGACCTTTCACCTTCCTTTTCTCCTAAATTCCATTATTTTCATAAATAAAATGCCAATTAATGTCTCATGCCTTTCCAAAGCCTTTGCCAATTTCCTTAGCCATAATAAACCAAATGAACACCCACACTAGGATGTATTTTCCCAACATTCATATTAGAATATGCGTCTGATCGCCATGGTTATTATTTTTGCCTTTATTAACTTTATTTACATGGAATTTTGACTAGGGATCAAACTACAACCTCTTTTCCAAGGTTTGAATATTGGACTAAGAAAAAATTATGCCCTGTAGATTTTGCTTTGCCTGTGGTTATGGTATGAATCAAGTATTAGGTTATACAATATAGAGTGTAGGGGGTAATTATGATAGCTACTAACCTTGAATGTAAAAAAAAAAAAAAAAAATAAGGGCTAATTTTGTGATTCATTTGTATTTATCACACAACCATAACTCACATGAGAGAAACACAAGAAAAATGTATACAAGGAATATAATCAAACAAGGAACATTTGTCTTCTTAACTAATAAACACAAATTTACACCCTAAGCTCAATTTGGTGACCATGAGCATGGTGGTCTGCACTTGCTACACAATACAAGTTCCCATGTTTGAGAAAATATGTCACTTCCATCTATTTTTTTATACCTTCTCAAACTTTCATGCTATGATAAATAAGGGTTCATTTAGAAATAACTAGTCTAATTCGTTACTTCTTTAAATACTCAATACTCAAGTAGCAACTATGTGATGTAGGTTGTGGGAAATAATGATGGCGATGCAACTACTATTGACAAGTTCTTGAAGTCAAGTAAGTAGTGGCACTAACCCTAGTGTAGTTGGGAGCAATTGGGAATAATTATCTAGCTAACATCCGTAATAAGTTTTGTTTTATGAGCATAAAAATACTTCATTTGATTTCGTCATTCCAACAAACTTGAGTTTCTAAGTACATAGAGACACGAGAGGTGAAAGTGATACAAAGGAGACCTTAATCTAGTCACCAAGGTTAACTAGGTAAGTTACAAAAGTATCTATCCAAGTCCTACTTCCGTGTGTTCTATTCTTATTCTACAATATCTTCACATGAAAAAAGACTTAAGAGTTTGTTGTATCTGTATTTCACAAACCATTGATTTTTACTACAATTCCAAGCTTATGCGATCACAAGACTAAAATACATATAGGCAAATGTAGATCAATATTTTATTTATGAATTATTTACATGAATTGAATTTAATATGTCATTAATGTTGCTTTTACATTTGATTTGTTCTCATACAAGTAATGGTGTCGATATGTGCTATATAAAATGCTACAGTTCAGGTAAAGATTATAAAACTAATAAATTGCTAAAGTAATAAGAAGTATTTCTGCATATAAAATATTGAGAATGCATTAGTTGAAGCTAATGACAAGTGCAAAGAACCACATTTATGTAAAGTAATGACTATCATACAAGGCACTACATAAAAAACTAAGACATTTAAATTTCTACGTTTAAATAAAACTTACATTCACTACTAATAAATAATAGTTACTTAAAAATAAATAAATATATTATAAATCATTAATACCATAATTATTATATATTATACTATATTGAATTAGACTTGACATATAATTTATATACTTATTTAATAAAATTAATACTAATAGACTTCACATATAATTTATATACTTATTTAATAAAATTAATACTAATAAAATTTAGATGATTTAAATGAGTGAAAAATGAAAAATCACATTTAAAATAATAATAATAAAACTTCAAAATTTTGAAAAAAAACATTCTACATGAAATTTATCTATATATGATGAAATACATATATGTTCTTTGATACAATATATTTATAACAAAAGACTAAACCTATACAAAATATAAAATAACAACTGCAATACATATATGTTTTTTGATACGAAATATTTATAACAAAAAACTAAACAAATACCATATAAAAAATAACTCAAATGAAATAGTACCTTGCTTGATTTTAATAATATTAAGATAATATTAATAAATAACCACTGCATCAAGAAAAAACCCTAAACTTCCTTCGCCGAAGGCTCAAGCTCTTTTATGAGTAACATGACATTGAAACCACAAATTAAACAATGAAATACTAAAAAAAATACATCGCCTTTTTATTATGTAATGAAGCTTAATTATTTTATTGGTTTTTTTAGAATTTGGTGGTAAGTTTTGTGAAATTGTTTGGAAAATTATTATCTTTTATTATTTGAAATGTATTTTTAATTGTATAAATAGATTTAAGGTTTTGATTTTTTTTACATATTTAAAGTTTTGAAAAACTTTCAATACACTTAACTTATATGGATTTATATTTGAACAAATTTAAACCAGATTTTAAAAACAACTCATAAAGAAATATATCCGTAAAAAATAAAAACTTAAAATGTGTAAACTACAATTAACCCCTCAGATCTGTGAAGGATACTATCGACCCTAAGGACATGAAAGGGTTAGATATTATTTCTTGTTCTTGTGGGACCCCCTATATTGGTGAGATTGCTCGCTCCATTAATCAAAGGATTAGTGAACACACAGCTGACCTTAAGCATAGGAGAACCAAGTCTTCCGCTTTGGCAGAGCATGCGAAGAAAACCAATCATCATGTCTGTACCGAGGAGGCTAGTGTTATTGCTAGAGTTTCGCAATTCCATCACTGGAAATTTAGGGAAGCCATTGAGATTGAAAAAGGCCGAGCAATCTCAATAGAGAGGATGGTTGGAAGATTAGTAGTTGCTGGGTCCCAACCCTCTCTTCCTAGTAGTTTTCTTCCCTTCTCCCCCCCTAGGTTATAGCTTATTCTTGTTTTCTTTTTTAGCAAATTTCCCCTTGTTTTCCCATATCCCGTGGCCTTGGTTCTTTGAGGAGTGGTTGATATAGTTTGAGGTATTTTAATAGCATTTAGTTTATGCTATATACTAATAATTTTAACTTAATAAAAGAAAAATAATCTTGCAATCAATCTATGATAATATGCTAATTTAACACTTAAATAAACAATTAATTAAATTTAAATTATTTTTTCTAACCCTTAAATTACTCTAATATTTATATATTTATTATAACTAACTATTAACTTATTAATTTATTTTAATATATATTTTTAATTAAAAGTTTATAAAATCGTTAAAAACTTCTATATTCATATGGCCCTTTAACTTTTAATTTAATAAGAATATAACTAACTATCAATTTAATAATCAAATCAAATTAACTTATTTAATTCAATTCAATTAATTAATAAAAGAAAAATAATCTTGAAATCAATCTATCATAATATGCTAATTTAACACTTAAATAAACAATTAATTAAATTTAAATTATTTAAAATATTCTTTCTAACGCTTAAATCACTCTAATATTTATATATTTATATTTAGTTAGTAACTTTTGTTACTAACTAGTAATTTAAAATTAATTTATTTTAATATATATTTATAATTAAAAGTTTATAAAATAGTTAAAAATTCTATATTCATTTGTCCCTTTAACGTTTAATTTAATAAGAATATAACTAACTATCAATTTAATAATCAAATTGAATTAACTTATTTAATTAAATAAAGGTTATGTCCCTAGTTCAGTTCAACTAACCGTTTCTCGGTTAAATTTAGCCATTAGTTAATATAGCCGTTACTTGGTCAAGAATTATAGCCGTTGGATGTTCTGCTCTGACTATTTAACATGCAAAGCTAGATCTGATTCTTCAACTTATCGTGACGATGAACCACACTGATTGGTTCGAATGGTGTCGACAACTAAAATATCGTGTGATTTCCACCCCAAAATCTCTCATAAACTACAATTAACCTTTAATACTAATTTGTTTTTTTTTTTTGGATAATCCAACCAACAACACTACTTAATATTCTACCCCATCACTACTGGAAAATTTCCATAACTCAATATGATGACTCACCTTTCCTTATCCCTCAAAACGGATAACTTCAAATTTTATTTGCATAACTCAATAGGATGACTCACCTTTCCTTACCCTTTAGACGGATAACTTGAAATTTTAATTTGATAGATGATTGAAGTCACATCTATTAAATTTGGATGGATTAACTTTAGCTTTTTTGGATTTTTGTTAATGTTTCTATTATTTAAGTTTGATATTTTTCTTTTATTTTGTGTTTTTTTTAATAAGGCATAACATTATTAAATAATGTATTTTTACATTTCAATTTTGACAATTTATTTATTCTTAATTTATTTTTCACACAAAAATAGGATTATCACTTATTTTCTAATTGCATCAAATTATCTTTATATTTCTTCCTCTCAAAAGACTTACAAATTTTTAAACTTTATATTATTTGAGAAAATAAAAAATAAAATAATAATTATACTATTTATGAAAAGAATGAAAAACATTACTACAATTAAACAAATTTATAAAGTAATTTATACAAATTAAATTATAATATATTTTTATTTTTATTTTTTGAAGTAACTATTATAGACAACAAATTTATAAAGTAATTTATACAAATTAAATTATAATATATTTTTATTTTTATTTTTTGAAGTAACTATTATTTTTTAGACAATATTTATAAGACGCAACATATATATATTTTTTTGAAATAATACATTAATTGCACACAAAATGTATATTTTCTTTTAAAATAATAATGACTTGTTACAAAAAAAAAAAAAGAAAAAGAAAAAGAAAAAAGAAAAGAAAAGAAAAAACTATTATTTTAATTTATTTTATTAATACATATTTGTAAATAAATTTGATATAACTTTATGAATAAATAATTTTTTCATAAACACATTTTTCCATTAATAAAAATGACCTGAGAGTATAAGCCTCCAACCAGATATAACAAACTAAATACCATTCCTATCTATGATAAATTGGAATTTGGATCCTATAAGACCCCGGAAAAACATAAAACCAAAAAACTAACATCATAGTAGATCCATACACCATTGCCCTTATATCTTTTAATATTATTATAACCACTTTTCATTTAAGTATTTAAATCCAACAAAAATTAAAAATCTAAAGCACCATTGTTTAACTAATTGAGGTAATGTATATTAAAGTAAAAATTTAGAATCACAAGCGAAATGAAACAAATGAGAAAGGAATGGGGCGATGTCCCCGAAAAAATTGTTGTTGGTCGTGAGAGATAAGATTTTTTTTCCGAGTTTGGTGTATAAAATAAGCATTTTTTCCTTCCAAATTTGGTACGTATATATGAAAAAATATTAAATATATATTTCCAAATTTTATAAATATTATATATATATATATATATGAAATTTATGATAAATAATGGAGTAATAAATTAATGTGATGGTTAAGGGTGGTGAGGCAAGTGTTTATTGTTATTAGGTATATTGGTATATAACTTGCTTATTGTTATTAGGTATATTGGTATATATGGGATATCTTTTAGAGAGTATAGTAATGTTTTGGTGGTATAATGTGATGATCTTTTTATTGTGGAGTTATTCTCTTGCAAATGTGCTTGTTTGGAATGGTTTCATAGCTAAGATAGGAGTAGGGACTCATAACTTTCTGGAGGAATCTAGTAAGAAATCTTCTATGCTTCTAGGTAGTTGGAATCATATGCATTTTTCCTGGGTTGCACATCTGAGTTGAAAAGTTTCCATGTCATTTGGAAACTCATCCTATTCCTAGCTAGTTTCATATCTTGGGCCAAAGGAACTCTTTATAGATGTTTTCTTCATGCCGATTTATTGAACAATAGGTGGAGGTGTTTAATTTGTTCAGGATTTAGGCAATTGCCTCCATCTTGGAATTAAGGGGCTTTATTTGTGTTGTGGTCACAGACATTCACTTTGGTTTTAGGTGGTTCTAAGAATGAGTTTAGTTGTCCCCTCTCAGAAGTTCCTTCACACCCCCTGCTTTCTTGCTTCAAGTTTATGTTCTGGCCCTTTTTGTGTGCTTTAGCCTAGATCTCATTTTCTGTCGTTTCTTTCCTTACTATATGTTTTCGCTTTGCCCCTCTAAATGTGATTCCTTTCTTCTTGGCTTTTTTGGTCGAAAGTTTTATTCTCATGGCTCTTTTTCATTTTTTTAAAGTATGCTTCTAGCTCTTTGTCTCAATGTGGGTCTTTTTCAAATTCTATTCTTGTTGGACTCTCTCATAACTTAGGCTGAGTCATCCGGGTTGGGTACTCTCAATTCCCTCCTCCTTTACTAGTTATGTGACTCCTTTCTCCTTTCTTAGCTTCTCATGGAGGTCCCCCAAAATATTTCTTCTTGGTAGTTATCTCTCCCCTTCCTACTCAGTGTGTTTGGTTGGCCTTTTGATAGCTATGGTATGCCCATCTTGTTTTAGGGGACATAAAGGGAGGAGGGGTCAACATACCTATTAGGTCGCTATAATACTAGTGATTCCCCCAGTACTATTGTCATTATATCCCTTATTCTTATTATTGTGCCCCTATTGTCCCTATATTGTTATTAGTGTGCCCCATAGAAACTCATTATTGTTATTATTGTGCCCTTATGTTATTACTGTTATGTCGACTTGATTATATTATCACCCCTTAGACTCCTATATATAGAAGGGAGGTTTAGTCATTTGAATCATCCAAGAAGTGTTCATTTGTGTAATGTAAAGGTGGTTTCCCCCTCAAAGAGGCTGAATTCTAAAGCGTTGATCTATCTTTTCTATCTTTTTGTGAGCTGGTTTCCTAACATATGGTATAAGAGCTTTGGATTCTAGGGTTTTGCTGCTCCAAACAAGTCATTGTGCATTTTCGCTATAATTTTTTTCTGTGATGTTTCAGAAGCTAAAAAAAAACCCATTTGATCCGAAATTGTTCTGAACTTAGGGTCCGAATTTTAGACCTGGTCTCGCTATATTTTCAAAGATATGATCTGAGAAAGTTAGGGTTTGTGCAGACTCCCGAATTACATTCCAAACATGTGACCTGGGGAAAATTGTCATAACTTTTGTTTTGAGCATCACATTGAAATTTCGTAAGAAGTTTTAGAAAGAGGACGTCCTGTAGTTTTCTATATAGCAGTTTCAGGTACTAAGGTCGAAACAGTGACACGTGACACTTCGCACAACTTTGCTCTACTAAACTAGTCTATAATCAGGTCAGCGTGGGAGATTTGGCATAACTCTTCCTTGGAGAATTCAATCTTGATCAGACTTGCGGGATTAGAAATAAGACTCAAAGGGATACAACAGGACGCGATTTCAAATATTCAAGATCCACAGTTACTAAGATACAACAGATTCAATATCGAGCTCTTACAAAGTGAAAAAAAAAGTGTGTAGTTTTTTTAAAATTTTGCATAAGATTGGTTTGAAAAATTAGTTTGAAGGAATTGAAAGGGAATAGTGAAGAATTATTAGCATTAATTGATGCCCCGAAAAAAGAAATTGGAAACACCTAGTAAGAAACCTGAAAGCTCTAGCATGACTCGTAAAGAAGAGGAAGAAATGCAACATGATATATCAAAATTACAAGACCAAGTACAAAAAATTTCACTCTCACAAAAGGTAACTGAAGCTAAGATGGATGGCATGGAAGCTAAGATGAATGGCATGGGCGCTAAGATGGAAGAATTGAAGATAAATTTTAATAAGTTGCTACAAGAAATGGTTACTAATGGTGAAAGGATAGTAAATGAAACTCATGTTGAGAACAAAAGAAATGTTAATCATGATTTCATAGACTCTAATGTTGGATTGAAGACCCACCATGTTCCAAAAATCGATATGAGGAAGTTTGATGGAAAGGATCCCAAAACATGGATACTACAGATGGAGCAATTTTTCAATCTCCATAATGTGC
This sequence comes from Pinus tabuliformis, assembly GCA_031772625.1. Lineage (NCBI taxonomy): Eukaryota > Viridiplantae > Streptophyta > Pinopsida > Pinales > Pinaceae > Pinus > Pinus tabuliformis. The sequence continues at coordinate 1,574,755,713 of CM062818.1, forward strand.
AAAACACACAAAAGGTACGTATTGCAACTTTATATTTGGAACCAAATCAATTTGTATGGTATTGATGGCTTTGCTCTCATAAACAAATTGTCACTTGGGAAATTTTTACGGAAGAAATGATAGCACATTATGAGGATACAAAAAGAAACACCTTTTTTAGCCAATTGATAAATATCAAACAAAAGGGTTCAATGATGGAGCACATTGAGGACTTCCAAAAATTGAACATAAGGGTAAAATATATTCCAGAGGAGCATAGGATTGATGTGTTCATAGGGACTTTAAAGGATAATATCCAACATGAGGTTCGCCTTTGGGAACTTGATTCATTGGAGAAGGCATTCAGGTTAGCAAGAAAAATGGAAAGCAAAATTATGGCAACCAGGAAGCCTACCACTCACAACCATAAAGATGGAAGTGTTGTTGCTCCTAGCCTTCCACAACCTACAAGGTTGACACCACAATAATTGGAAGAAAAAAAAGCAAAAGGGCTTTGTTGCAGTTGTGATAGTAAATACACTAAAGGTCATAAGTGTGCTGAGAAGAATTTATTCTACATAGATTGTGAAGAGGAGGAAGAAAAGCAACAAGAAATGTCAAAAGAAGAGGATATACTCCAGGAACAAACCCTAGATAAAGAAGAAATGTATCCGACCATATCTTGTAATGCATTGGCTAGAATTACCACTCCTTAAACTATCAAGATAGAAGGACATATCAAGAAGAAAAAGGTAATAGTGTTGATTGATTAAGGAAGTACCCATAATTTTATTCATTGTAAGATTGCCAAGGAATTGAATTGCTTCCTATCTCCAGCACCAGAGTGTCAAGTGATGGTTGCAAGTGAGGAACCATAAATTGCTCTGGAAAGTGCCGTAATATCAAGCTATCCATGGGAGAATGTATTGAATATCCCAATGCTTTCCATTCCAATGGGTGGTGCTGATGTTGTACTAGGAGTCCAATGGCTACAATCCTTGGGTACAATAGCTTTTAATTTTCAAGAACTTTTCATGAAATTTTGTGCGGAAGGAAAGGAAGTTTAATTAAGGGGTATTGATGAGAAACCGGGAAAGATAATTAGCTCTAACAGTATGACAAAGCTTCTAAAGAAGGAACAAATAGGTGTAATTACACAATTATGTTTGCTAGAGGTTCCCACGTCGAAATCATCTATTTCTCTAGATCTCAAAAAAGTCTTGGACAACCATTCCAAGGTATTTGAGACTCCCAAAGGCCTCCCACCTATTCGTGGTCATGATCATGATATTCATTTGAGTCCAGGAAGTGTTCCTCTAAACATCAGGCCGTACATATATCCCTATGCCCAAAAGAGTGAAATTGAACATATGGTTGCAGAAATGCTAGAGGCTGGTATAATTCAACCTAGTCAAAGTTCTTTCTCTACTCCAGTAGTATTGGTGCACAAGAAGGATGGATCATGGCGCATGTGTCCGGTTTATAGGGAGCTCAACAAGCTCACTGTTAAAGATAAATTTCCCATTCCTGTCATTGATGAATTATTGGATGAACTGCATTGATCAATTTACTTCACCAAGTTGGATCTTTGTTCAGGATATCATCAAATCAGAATGAAGACTGAAGACATTCCGAAAACAACATTTAGAACTCATGAGGGTCATTATGAATTTTTGGTCATGCCTTTTGGCCTTACCAATGAACCTTCTACATTTCAAGGTTTGATGAATTCCATTTTCAAACCCTTCCTTAGAAAATTTGTGTTAGTATTTTTTGATGATATACTAATCTACAACAAGTCTTGGAAGGATCATGTTGAACATGTTGATGGGGTGGTCAAACTATTGTAGGAGAAACAATTATATGCAAAAGGCTCCAAATGTTTCTTTGGAGTACAAGAGGTGGAATATCTGGGTCATATTATATCTCATGAAGGTGTTAAGGTAGACCCTAGAAAAATTAAAGCCATCAAGTGATTCAGATTTAAACAGGAATGCAACAAATTACAGAGATAACCATAAACACAAAGATGCAACAGAAATAATACTTCATTTCATTAATGTAAAATACTGAAATATGCTTACAAACAACAATGGAAATAAACCAACTAGGGCGATGGTAGCTTATCTATGAGAAGAGATGTGGCTGCTACATGCCTCTGAATTGTGTTACAATGAGGTTCGAAGGCCTATTTATTGTTGAGAAATAATGGAAAACCCTAAACATCAAAAAACCTAACGCTAGAAGATGAAACGCCAAACTGTGGGCCCCATTTAGGTAAATTGGTACATCAATTTCCCGGGGTTGTAACTTTGGCATACGATCTCCATTTGATGCGCACAATATCTCGTTAGAAAGATATATCCAAGAACTAATACTTTGGGAAGAACAACATGTTGCTCCTAGTTTTCCCAAAAAACGTCGTTTAGGGCCTCAAAACGGCTCTAGAAGTTCAGGACCCGAAAAAACTGCTAAAAATAGTAAACTGTGCTATAATTAAGGAAACTGAAAAGATGAAAGAAACAATGGGGGGGGGGGGGTCCAAGTGGAATTGGCAGGTGGCCACCAATATCCACCTCTATCATTCCTCCCCCCTTAGGAAGCAATGGTCCCAATTGCATTGAGTTCCTCCATGAGATGAGGAAACTTCTGCTAAACTTGGTCCCTGGTGAGCCACTTGCCCTGGTGAAGGAGTTGGCTTGCTTTGACAACTCGATACAGTTGGATATTTTGCTGGCGAGTGTGCTTGATCTATGTGTCCATGATCCAATCAGTTGCAGCTTGTTCCATGTAATTTGGATTTAACTCTGTGGGTGTGAGTTGTTCTGCAATGTCGAATGTGTCTAGTAATGGTGGAAAGTATGGCTGAACGCGGTCCACATTGAACACTGGGTGCAGGCCAAGGAATGGGGGAATGCTGAGATCAAATGAATTATCTCCCACAACCTTGGTAATGGTGTAAGGACCATATCGGAGTGGTCTGAGTTTCCAATAGGCTTCGGTAAGGCGTTCCTTTTGCAAATGAAACCAGACTTTGTCACCCACCTGAAACTTGTGTGTCACCCGATGTTGATCATGTCGCTGCTTGTCCTTGGCATTTGATTTCTCTAGAATGTCGTGGACCTGCTGGCGAATATGTTGTATGTGCTCAATGAAGTTATTTGCCTTATCTATTTTGAATTGGACATGAGCCAAATTTGCATGAGTAGCTGCAAATGGCATGGCCATGTCAATGGGACATAGTGGCTAGAATCCCAAGCCCACCTAAAAAGGGTTGTGGCTAGTGTAGCTATGGAGAGCCTGGTTGTAGCTGTGCTGAACATAGGGGAGGCTCTCGTCCCATGTGCGTGGATGCTTTGAGTTGTACATGCACAGAATGTGTACGATCATCTTGTTGACAACCTCTGTCTGGCCATCAGTTTGAGGATGGAAGGTTGTGGACTTAGTGAGTTTGGTGTCCAGCATCGACCAGAGACTGGACCAAAATGTACTAAGGAACCTACTGTCCCGATATGAGATGATAGACTGTGGGATCCCAAAGTGTACCGACACTCATTCAAAGAAGAGTTTAGGAGTGGCTTCTGCTATGATATTCTTCTTGTAGGCCGCCATAATGGCCATCTTCGAGAAGCTGTCGACGACCACAAAAACACAGTCATTTCCATGCTTAGTGGAAGGAAGGCCTGACATGTAATTCATGGAGATGGATTCCTAAGGTCGACTAGGGGTAGGAGGTAGGGTATAAAGGCCTTGATTCTTGATGGTCGGTTTGGTAATGGCACAGGCAGTGCATGATCTGATGTACTCCCGACATCCTATCGAAGATTCAGCCAATAGAAATACTTTTGTAGTACTGCCACCATTTTCTCGAACCTGAAATGCCCAACAGCCTGACTGTAGTGTTCTTCCCAAATAATCTTGGCATGCTCGCTTGAAGGAACACACAGGTGACCCACGTGGCATAACAAGGCATCCTGGAGGTGAAAATATGGAACCTGCTGACCCTCCAAGAGTGTCTGGTATGTGTGGCCGAATTTTGGGTCACTTTTGTAAAGAAGTGGCCAATCAGAAGTCTCGTGCCCACAAGAGTTGAGCACGGTGGTTAATGCTATGATTGGTGGTCAACTGAGTCAATATGAAACATTATTTGTGCTGCCCTTCTTATACTTGATATTCAAATGGAACTGTTGCAGGTATGTGGACCACTTATGATGGTGATCATTCTGCAATTTCTCTTGGGTCTGTATGAACTGCAGGGGTCAGTGGTTTGTGTGGATGACCGTTTCCTTCCCCAAAATGTAATGTTTCCATTGTCGGCAAGCCTGCATAATGGAATACATCTCTTTGTCATAAGTGGGATACTTCCGGACTGTGTCTGAAAGTGTCTCACTGTGATATGCCATTGGATGCCCGTGTTGAGTAAGGATTGCCCCAATAGCATAGTTAGAGGCATCTGTCTCGACCTCAAATGGTTGTTGCAAGTCTGGTAATGTGAGCACTTGCACCGTGCAGAGGTGATATTTCAACTCTGTGAATGCCTTCTGTTGAGATTCAGACCAAAAGAATTTTGCTTTCGCTCCTCCCTTGGTGACTTGACTCAAGGGCCAAGTGATATGAAAAAATCCCAACACGAACCTGCGGTAGAAGTTGGCAAGTCCTAGAAAGCTGCGAAGCTCTGTCAGAGCGGTTGGAGATGGCCAATCCCGAATGAATTGGATCTTGGCTGGATCCACATCCCGAATGAATTGGATCTTGGCTAGATCCACATGCACCTCCTGTTCATCAATAATGTATCCCAGATACTGAACCTGGGTCATGCCAAAAGTGCATTTCTCCAGATTGACACATAACTTGTGTTGCCGCAGTGTTTGGAGAACCTGTCAGATGTGGTGGAGGTTCTCTTCCCAATTCTGGCTGAAGATCAGGATGTCATCCACGTATACCACTACAAATGAGTTGGTGAATGGCCGTGAGATGTCATCCATTAGCCTCATGAAATTTGCAGGAGCATTCATCAATCTGAAAGGCATAACCAACCATTCGAAAAGGCCCTCCTTGGCTTTGAAGGCAGTCTTCCACACATCGGAGGGTTCGATTGGTACCTGCTGATATCCTGACTTCAAATCGATCTTGTTGAAATATTTTTCCCCCTTCAGTTGGTCCAGGAGGTCATCAATCTATGGGATCGGGTACCTATTACAAACAATGATCTTGTTTAGCGCCCAATAGTCAATACAGAGTCTCTAAGTCCCATCCTTCTTCTATACCAACACGATCAGACTCCCATAGGGCGATGAACTCGGATGGATGTGACCTTTCTGCAGCAGCTCCTGAATCTGCCTCTTGATTTCATCATTCTCAAGAATGGAGCGCCGATAGATTGGTCCATTGGGCAGGGACGCACCTGGGGTCAAATCAATGGAGTGCTTGACCTGAAATGCAGAGGAACCCCTGCGAGGGAGGTGAAGATGTCCTCGAACTCCTCCACGACCTTGTCCATATGTAGTTGTCATGCGGAGGGGCCCTGTCTGGAGATCGTGGCCACCGTCTTCTTCTTTCCTTGAGGACGTATCATCAGAAAAATAAATTTCCCGGTTTTGGAGATGAGCTTACTGCATTGTTTTGCAGTAACCAAAGAGATGGCAGTAGGTGGTGCTACCTTCGGTATCCTGTACAACTTATTTCCCAAAGTAACAATAACAAAACGAGGCCTTGATTGTAGCACAATTTACTATTTTTAATAGTTTTTTCGAGTCCTGAACTTTCAGAGCTGTTTTGAGGCCGTAAACGACGTTTTTTGGGAAAACTAAGAGCAACATGGGTCCATGGACCGATGTGCTCTTCCAAAAGTATTAGTTCTCGGATAGATCTTTCTAATGAGATATTGTGCACGTCAAACGAAGATCGTATGCCAAAGTTACAACCCCAGGAAATTGATGTACCAATTTACCCAAACAAGGCCCACAGTTTGACATTTCATCTTCTGGGGTTAGGTTTTTGGATGTTTAGGGTTTTCCATTGTTTCTCAATAATAAATAGGCCTTCGAGCCTCATTGTAGCACAGTTCAGAGGCATGTAGTTGCCACATCTCTTCTCAGAGATAAGCTACCATCGCCCTAGCTAGTTTATTTCCATTGTTGTTTGTAAGTATATTTCAGTGTTTTACATTAATGAAATGAAGTATTATTTCCGTTGCATCTCTGTGTTTATGGTTATCTCTGTAATTTGTTGCGTTGTTGTTTAAATTGGATCAGTGGTATCAGAGCGATTTGCTTTTTTCTCTATTTTTCTTTGCAAGTCCCCAACGAGGTAAGGATATAAGGAGTTAGGGCTTGAATTGGTTGAACCTTTGCAAGACCACCCCGAAAATCTCGACGGCCTCCCATGGCGGATGAAAAGAAAGATGAAGGGGTAGGAGATCTTATCAAAATCTTGCTCGAAGAACCCCTCGAGTAACAAAGGAACGCGATGATGGGCAACTTTGTCCAGATCATTTAGCGGCTGCCCAGGGGCGATGCATCGGATTCCAACAGCTACTCTGGAAACGCCACACCGTTTAAGGTACAAGTTAATTTTTAAATTCCCATATTCGAGGGTCAGATAGATGTAGATGCCGTCGATAAATGGTTAAATCTGCTAGAGGGTTATTTTTTTGTTCATGATTTTTCCAGTCGAGAAAAGATTATTTTTTCTCTTCTCAAAGCAACCCCCCACGTCAAGAACTGGTTGGAAACCTACTGTGAGCAGAAGAATGAAAGTACAAGCTCATTATTTTCAGCCATACACACTTGGGATTCATTCCGGGATGCCATCAAGGAGCAATACTACCCTGTCGGAAGCTATGAGGATCAATACATAAAGTGGACCATGCTGTGGAAGGGAAGGGACCAAGACGTGCCAGAGTTTACCAATATTTTCCATATCCTTCGCACAAAGTTGGGTATCAAGGATTCAGAGCAACATTTGGTACTCAAATACCATGGCTGCTTGCACAAGTACATCTAGGAAGAAATAGAATTCCTGAACATCCCCTCGCTCAGCACGACATACCAATACGCCGTCAAGGTCGAGCAAAAGTTTAAACACAGAGATGGAGCAGAAATAATACGTCATTTCATTAATGTAAAATACTGAAATATGCTTATAAACAACAATGGAAATAAACCAGCTAGGGCGATGGTAGCTTATCTCTGAGAAGAGATGTGGTGGCTACATGCCTCTGAACTGTGTTACAATGAGGCTCGAAGACCTATTTATTGTTGAGAAACAATGGAAAACCATAAACATCCGAAAACCTAACTCTAGAAGATGAAACACCAAACTATGGGCCACGTTTGGGTAAATTGGTACATCAATTTCCCGGGGTCGTAACTTTGGCATACGATCTCTGTTTGATGCGCACAATATCTCGTTATAAAGATCTATCCGATAACTAATACTTTGGGTAGAGCAACATTGGTCTCCCAGTTTTCCCAAAAAACATCGTTTAGGGCCTCAAAACGGCTCTAGAAGTTTAGGACCGAAAAAACTGCTAAAAATAGTCAATTGTGCTACAACTAAGGAAACTGAAATGCTGAAAGAAACAATGGTGGGGGTCCAAGTGGACTTGGTAGGTGGCCACCAATATCCACTTGGATCATCAAGGAATGGAAAATCCCCACATTCATAAAGCATCTGCGAGGATTTCTCGGGTTGATAGGGTATTACCACAAGTTTGTTAAGAATTATGGGAGACCTCTAACAACATTATTGAAGAGAGATACATTTTCATGGACTCCAAAAGCAACAAAGGCCTTCGAACATCTTAAAGAGGCAATGTGCCAAGCACCGGTCTTAGCTACGCCAGACTTCACAAAAACCTTTATTGCGGAATGTGATGCTTTAGGAAATGGAAGTGGTGCTATTTTAATGCAAGATAAAAGACCCATTGCTTTTGAAAGTTGTCCAATCAATTAAGGAAATTATTTACACAAAGCTATTTATGAGAAGGAAATGTTGGCAATACTACATGAAATTAAGAAATGGTGACCCTACCTAATGGGTAGACACTTCAAGGTAGAAACGGATCATGATAGTCTTAAATACTTCTTAGAACAAAGATTATCCTCTGAAGAGCAACAAAAATGGGTCACAAAGATGTTGGGTTATGACTTTGAAATCATCTACAAAAAAGGAAGCAAAATGTTGTTGCAGATGCACTCTCAAGAAAGGATGAGGATGTGGAAGCATTGATGTGCGCCATTTCTATTATCCAACCATATTGGATAAATGAAGCAAGGGATGAATGGAAGAATGCCAAAGAAGTGTGGGCACTCATTCAAAAGTTACAACAATATCCCAGTACATCTGATACATTTATATGGAAAAATGGTTCGTTATGGTACAAAGATTGCTTATACCTATGTAAGAATTCCCAACTCAAACAAAAGATTCTTTTGGAATTGCACACTTCTCCCTTAGGAGGGCACTCAGGATTTTTAAAAACTTACCACAGGGTTAAGAAGGATTTTTGGGATGGCCTTAAATCGGATATTCAAAAGTTTGTGGCAGAATGTTTGGTTTTCCAACAAAATAAAGTAGAAACAATTAAGACCCCAGGTCTATTACAACATTTATCCATTCCAAGCCAACATTGGGAGGAGGTTTCTATGGATTTTATCATAGGTTTACCCAAGTCCGAAGGAAAGAGTGTCATCATGGTGGTAGTTGAGAGACTTACCAAGTATGCACACTTTTGTGCATTATCGCATCCATTTAAACCCAGTACAGTTTCTACTGCATTTATGGAAACAATTCAGAAGCTACATGGAAACCCAAAGATTATTGTAAGCGATAGAGATCCCATTTTTACTGGAAAATTTTGGACATAATTATTTTCTTTTCTCGGTACTCAGTTAGCTCATAGCTCATCTTATCATCCTCAATCTGATGTCAAACTGAGATAGTAAACAAATGTTTGGAATGATATCTTCGTTGCTTTGTATCTGATAAATAAACACAATGGGTCAAATGGTTGCCTCTGGATGAATGGTGGTATAACACTTCCTTCCACACTGCAACAAAAATGACCCCATTTATGGCACTTTATGGATATCAGCCACCATCCATCACATCATATTTAAGAGAAAAACCTAAGGTTCAAGCAGTGGAACATAACATCGAACATCAACAACAAGTTCTCCAACTCTTAAAGGATAACCTCATGTTGGCGCATAATAGAATGAAATAATAGGTAGATCAACATCATAGTGAAAGAAGTTTTGATGTAGGTGACTGAGTATTCCTACGGATACAACCATATAAACAAATGTCCCTCAAGCAAGCTAAGAAGGATAATAAATTATGACCGAAGTATTATGGTTCGTACAAGGTGTTGAAAAATATTGGTACTATGGCATACAAATTGGAGCTTCCTGCAGCTTCCCAAGTGCACCCAATTTTCCATGTTTCATGTTTAAAGAAGGTTCTAGGTGACAAGCTCCCAGTTCAAACAATATTGTCAGAACATGACGAGGAAGGAAAAATCATATTGGAACCGGAAGCAATCATAGAAATAAGAACTCGACAGCTACAAAATCGATCAATTTCAGAGTATCTCATCAAGTGGAAGAACTTATCTGCTGAAGGTTCCACATGGGAGGATGAGAATTTTATATAGAAGCATCCAGAACTACTCAAGCGTTGAGGAAAACACTTTTCAGAAGGAGAGGGGCATGTTAGGTCGCTATAATACTAGTGATTCCCTGATTGCTATTGTCATTGTATCCCTTATTGTTATTGTTGTGCCCCATAGAAACCCACTATTGTTATTATTGTGCCCTTATGTTATTACTGTTATGTCGACTTGATCATATTATGACCCCTTAGACTACTATATATAGAAGGGAGGTTTAGTCATTTGTATCGTCCAAGAATTATTCATTTGTGTAATGTAAAGGAGGTTGCCCACTCGAAGAGGCTGAATTCTAAGGCGTTGATCTATCTTTTTGTGAGCTGGTTTCCTAACAATACCCCCTCCCGCTCATGTGCTCAATTTTCAATAGAGCAGTTTGCTACTTTATATGTGCATTCAACCCCTCTTGATATTCAAAGAGAAGAAGGCAATGTAGAATGAGATTGCAAATTTAAAAAAAGATTCATTACAGATGTTGAGGTATATGAGGTGGTTGGTGGATAACTGTCATACACCAGGAACACAAGTGATGACAGCTTAGCCGCTTGGACGCAGCAAAGTTTCATATTTACAAATTTCGGTGCTTGGACCTATGGGTTATGGGCCCATGTATATATTAGAAGCTTTCTTTTTGGAGGATTTCACAATAAACCCGTTGTCCACAGAATCACAACAAACAGTGAACTACAACATAAACCAACCAATCACCATCGGCTCTCTTTGAATGCTTAAGACTGGATCTGAAATAAATTGAACTCGCGTTGATAACATATCGAGTCCCCTCGAAATGTTAAACCACGCACATGTTTGAGCGTGATTACCATCCGATCAACCATCCAACGGATGGTCCTGATGGCCGGAACTCAATGAAGTCTTAACCTTGTTGTATAAACCCTCATCGCGTCCGAATTCCAAATTAACTAGCGCGCACTTTCGGAAGTGATATGCGTTTGATCAATCACCCAACAGACGATTGTGATCTATCCGGACTTCAACTGGATTAAGTCATGGTTCATAACTTTCTCGAGTCTGGAATTGAAATACCGCTTACGACTTTGAGGCCGCGTGAGAAACAACTTCCGCCTATCAAAACTGCCTTTCCATTCTAATTAATGCCCATGCATCTTCACCACACGATGACCGTAGATCTGTTGGATCTGTTCAAACTGACGGTTCCCATTCTTTGCTGTTTTAATTCTTTCTACGCCGTCGATATTCCATTTTCAATGATGCAACTTAATCTGTATTGTTCTTTCGACTTCACTGTCTCTTTACAATCCTTTAAGAAATTGATAAAAAACCTGCATCCTCCACTATAGAAGATAATTTTCAATCTTCCTCTATCTATTGTGAAAACCAATTGTGCTCACTTTTGGCTGATCCCTCCGTTCATTCAAAAGGGAAATCCTTACTTCTACATGCCTATACACAAGTTTTATTAGACAACTAAATGCTAATCCCATAAAGGAAATTCTGCTAGTTGTTCATGCTATTCAACACAAAAATCCACAGTATTTTTCAGATTCATGATCAGTGCACCATAAGGCTATTAAGACACATACAAACACAAATTCCCACACATGATATATATACAAATCCACACTGTTTTGGTATTTCTATAAGATATTTACAAGGAAAACAATCACACTCGACTGTCTCAATTATTTTCCATAAAATCCATCTACTGTTCTTCCTAACTCCTCACTCCTCACTCTTGATCTTACTATCCTTTAGCTATCAAACCCAAGCTAGCCTCTAGCTAACCTTTAACTAACCTTTCGAATTACTTAAAAGATCACAATTTATACAAAAACGGATTCATGAACCAATTTAGTTCAGATCCAAAAACCTCTCACTTTCTCCCAAAGTATCTCTCCAGCTCCACTCTTTTCTCAAACAGAATCGCAAATTAATCATTTAAATCCCTCAAATCCTCACTCTTCCTAGGATTACTCAACTATCTCTAATATCTCTACACCTTTCGATATATTCTCTATTAATCAAATTACATTCCAATCTCTTCAAAACTCAAAATAAACTTGGAAAATTAAATAAATAATTAAGGGAACCCACTCCCTTTAGTAAATGTGTGATAAGACTCTTAGGTCTTATAAACCTTGAAGAATTCTCCTGCATCAGACTCCCTAGGTTGAAATAATTCATGGACTCCTGTTCATGAGTCTTTCCACTTCCTTTGTTGTGAACTTCATCATATTCATCTTCCAATTGGCTGTTTGACCACTTTCAATTGTAGGTGCATTTACTGCCTTCTCTCTTTCTCCTGGATGCCAAACTCTGTGTTGTGGATGTCCTTTTGCTCTGCTTTCATAAGCTTCTCCTTTGCATAATGTTTTGGTGCTGATATCCTGCATAAACAATTCCTCAAACAACATAAATTTCTACGCCATAATTTTCTGATTTGTCATCCTCTTGATATGCATATGACATGCCAAACTTGTCATATCCTCCTCCATACTGTCTTATTTTGAAATAGTCTTCTTTGTCTTCACTTTGTTCTGAATGCTGTCTAATTTCTGAATTCTGTTCTCTGCTCTTCTCTTTGGCCTTCCTTCCTTTCACACTTCTTTTCATTCTTCCTGTTTCTTCCTTACAAATCTGTAAGCCACTACGTTTCCTTTTCCATTCCTCTTTCTTTTCAATCAAAATATGCCAATCTCTGATTTTCTTTGTTTTTGTATAGGAAACAAAATCACCACATAAAATAGATTTTTCATTCCACTGTAGAGTCCCTTTTACAACAGTAAAAATTACTGTCAACACCATGAATATCACATTCCAATGAACTCCTTTGCTACTCACTGCATATGCATAGTTCATGAAAGCATCCTTGCCTTCATCCTCTAATATTGCCTGTCTATTTTTATTTTGTTGATTACATTCACCCTTACTCATTTTGCAATTTGTACAAATAACATTGTCTTCAATTTTCTGTTGTGCATTAGCCTCTACCAACCTCTCTTTAAGTTCTTAGTTGTCCTCCTTTCCTTTCCTCTTCATAGCCTTTAATGGATTAACTGTACCTCCTTGGGCTGAATTCTCTTTATAAATATTTGTTCTACCATCTTCCATAGTACACTCTTTAGTAAGAGTCATTTCCATTAATGTTCCACTATGTCCTTCCAAGACAATTTCTTGTCCATTAACTATTAATACAGGCTCATAACTTTTGAATAAAAATTGAAGAGATATTTCCATTACCTCAAGTGTTTGCACTTATATTCATACCTCTTTTCTACTTCCCCTTTTGCAATTTGCACTTTTCTTTTGTCTTCAGACTGTCTGCCATCCTTTTTCCAAGTCTTACTAGATTCATCATCCTCAGCTTCCTTAGTAGTCTTCAACATTTGTCCATGTTTAGTGTCTTTGAACACATTTTCAATCAAGAACTTTTCTATTACATCCATCTCTTGTAAGAATTTCATTTCTTCAACAACCTACACAAACATATCTTCTAAAGGTTGTTGATCACTTGCATACATACACAAATCATCAGTTACAAAAATACTAGGCTCCTCTTTCTTTGATGTCTCAATCATCACATCTCTCTGCTGATTCGAACTTGTCCAATAGTTCAAGAAATCATCAATGATTCCTTCCTCAGCAAGGTAAACCTCTTGCTCAAGTCTACAATAGCTATCTTCCATCTCTAACTCAACTGCTCTGAGTTCTTCTCTTAATTTGATATACATTCTCATATTTGTCTCTTTCTGCAACAACTTCCACTTTATCTTCTTTCTTTTCATAGTCCAACCATACATTTGGTCCTTTTCACATTTTTCTAGCAACATCATTATGGCATCTACACTTGCTTTCAATTCTACAATGTATCTATCAAATATCTCTTGGCTCATCTCCTCTCCTTTGCCATTTTCCTTGGCATCTTTATTTCTTCTGTTGTGGCTTCTCTCTGAACCCCTGCTATGACTATCAGTAGTCATTTCCTCATTATCTCTATGAGTTCCTCACTCATTATGAGCTGCACTAAGCCTCTGCAACAACAAGTCCTCCCTGCTGTCACTTACCTCACCAATCCCCTCTTTGGACTTGGTCTTTTGGCAAGCACTGGTTCTCTATCTCTGGAACCTCTTGAGCACTCTCTTCTGCTCTCTTTAGGCTTATATCCTCAACTCACCTTCTCTTGAGAACAGTTTAATTGTCCTCCCTGTCCAACTTTCAGCTGGAATATTTAGGTTCACTGCCACTAACACAACTCCTCTCTTTCTTTACACAGTTTGCTACTGTGTGTTGTTGCTATCATTCTCTTTCCCTATAAAAACAATTCAAATGAACCAACATCAAAATACAACTCATACCTAATGATCTATCTCTTTAACCTTTCACTGGCTTGGCAATACGCATGCTGCTTTAATTTTCATTGTCTGCACTTCAGTTCTTCTTTCAACTGATTTTTTTTTCTTGCTGAGTATATCCATATTCAATTTAATTCCTTACAATATCTCTGCTACAATTTCTTCACTTTCTTCTTTGTCGCAGCTACCTGGCTGAAACTTCATTACTTGCTACATGCATTCACCTACATACATCATTGAAGTTTTAAAGCCTACAAGATCCTTCCTCTTCCTGTCTTCCCCAAATCCTTTTTCCATAGTCTATCTTGAATGAACTGATAGAAGTCTTCATTGCCTGTAACATTTCAAAATTCTTCTCTGCATAAAATCTTGTGTTCTAATCTCCCAACACCAATTCCTTTAAGATCATATCCCTATATATCTGAATCAATTACCAATTCAATTCTACAAATTTTGAGAATAAAATTCAATCTTTCAACCAATCTCCATAGAGCATTAGTCTAGCTCTGATACAAAAAATGATGACAGCTTAGTCGCTTGGATGCAGCAAAATTACATCTTTACAAAGTTCGATGCATGGAACTGTGGGTTATGGCCCACATATATATCAAAATCTTTTTTGTTGGTGGATTTCACAATAAACCCGTAGTTCGCAGAATCACAATAAACAACGAACTACAACATAACCCGACCAATCACCATCGACCCTCTTTGAACGCTTAAGACCGGATCTCAAATAAATTGAACCCGTGTTGATAACATATCAGGTCCGCTCGAAATGTTAAACCATGCACATGTTCGAGCACGATTATCGTCCGATCAACCATCCAACTAATGGTCCTGATGGCTGGAACTCAATGTCGTCTTAACCTTGTTGTATAAACCCTCATCGCATTTGAATTCCAAATTAACTAGCGCGCACTTTCACAAGTGATATGCGTCCAATCAATCACCCAATGGATGACTGTGATCTATTCGAACTTCAACTGGATTAATTCATGGTTCATAACTTTCTCGGGTCCAGAATTGAAATACCACTTATGGCTTTGAGGCCGCGCGAGAAACAGCTTCCGCCTACGAAAATTGCCTTTCCATTTTGACGCCCATGCATCTTCACCACGCGATGAACATAGATTTGTTGGATTTGTCCGATCTGACGGTTCCTGTTCTTTGCCGTTTTAATTCTTTCTATGTTGTTGATCTTCCATTTTCAACGATGCAACTTAATCTCCACCGTTCTGTCGCCTTCACTCTCTCTTTACAATCCTTTAGGAAATTGATAAAAAAACCTGCATCCTCCACTATAGAAGATAATTTTCAATCTTCCTCTGTCTACTGTGAAGACCAATTGCGCTCACTTCTGGCTGATCCCTCCATTCATTCAAAAGGAAAATCCCGATTTCTACATGCCTATACATAGGTTTTATTAGACAATTAAATGCTAATCCCATTAAGACACATACATACACAAATTCCCACACATGATATATATACAAATCCACATTGTTTTGGTATCTTTATAAGATGTTTACAAGCAAAACAACCACACTCAAACGTCTCAGTTCTTATCCATAAAATCCATCTACTTTTCTTCCTAACTCCTCACTCTTGATCTTACTATCCTCTAGCTATCTAACCCTTAGCTAGCCTCTAGCTAACCTTGAGCTAACCTCTAGCTAACCTTTCGAATTACTCAAAAGATCACATTTTATACAAAAATAGATTCATGAACCAATTTAGTTCAGATCCAACAATCTCTCACTCTCTCCCAAAGTATCTCTACAGATCCACTCTTTTCTCAAATAGAATCCCAAATTAATCATTTAAATCCCTCAAATTCTCACTTTTCCTAGGATTACTCAACTATCTCTAAGATCTCTACAACTCTCGAGATATTCTCTATTAATCAAATTACATTCCAATCTCTTCAAAACTCAAAATAAACTTGGAAAATTAAATAAATAATTAAGGGAACCCACTCCCTTTAGTAAATGTGTGATAATACTCTTAGGTCTTATAAACCTTGAAAAATGCTTGTGCATCAACAAGAAACTGAGAGACTAGATATATGAAAACAATGGATATCTACTAGCAATTAAAGACCATCATGGGTAACTTTTTGTGGAGTGCTTTGAAACCTAGTAGGAGATCTATTATAGACATTTTTGGGCACTGCAACCCCAATCAAACATGTCCATAAACCAAGGGCTCCTAAGTCCCTAAAAGTGTTGTTCCATACCCTAAAAGAATAAGGTCATCTGATTACATCATCTCCCAGAAGTTCTCCATGAAAAACTGCTCAGAACTGGTCAAAACTGGACCATCTCACCTGCTCCATGGTCAAAGTGTGATGCATCCCACCTAATGCACACGGGAGGTGCGATGCATACTGAAAATCCCTTCTATGGGGTGCAATGGGCGAGAGTGGACAAATGGCAAAGGCAGTTTGCGAGGTGGATGATCATGGAATCTTCCAGAAACTTCTCCTGTGACACTTGCCTCTCTGAATTCGCCCGGGGATGAGTAAGAGATCATCAATCTCCAAGTGCAATCCAGAACTATCAAAGAGAGGACACTAATCAGAATCCCAGAAGCTGACTCACCCCCATGCAATCATCTATATATGGATCCCTCATCCTAGAGATCCAGAGGTTGGAATTTTGTATCTTGTAAGGAAGTGCTGTTGGTTTCTTGTTGGAATATCATAGTGTTGGGTGATCTAAGCTTTTCATGAGGTGAAAGAAGGGCTTTCATGCTGGAGGATGATGCTGGGTCAGAACAATTGGTTGTAATCCTCTTTGCTATTCTTGATTATTAATAAAGCTATTCAAGTTTTCCTCCACATTCTTTTATGTTTGATGATATATGCATTTGTGTGGTCAATATATATCTGGTCCTATATTGTTTATGATTGTAGATATCTGTTCTTCGATAGTATTATGCTGCTTTGATTCCACAGGTGCTCTTTGAGGCTGGGTAGACGAAGGAGAAGTGGCAAGGATCTGTCAGAAAGGAGAGGAATCAAGCAAGGAACCAAGCGCAAGATTGAGGTTGGTGTCCTTCATTCCACTCTTATCTACTTTTCATAAAGGAAAAAGAAAGTGGTTTTAGTTTGTTTGTTTCTAAGATAGCTAGCAGTCTTAGTGGGACTAGCAGATCCGAGTGGACACTAGATTTCCCGATAACAAAATGGCGACTCCACTGGGGAGCGAATAGATTGTTTGTTTGTCTATATTTGTTTGTTTTATAAACTTACAGACGAAGCCTGAAGTCAAGCTAGCTAGCCTTCGAACTGCATTTTCTATGCAAGTGAAAAGTAGATCAATGCTTCTTCAGTCTATCTCTGGGTTTTGTTTATAAACTGAACAATTGATTTGCAAACTTTCTGATTGCCCTAGTGGCGGCTCTAGTAACCTCATTAGATCAGCCCCTGTGATTTCTATTTACTGTACATCATTTGCTCGGCCTAAATCCCTAAACTGAGCTGCAAAATGTGACCAAGAGCCAAGTAAAGTCTCGTCCTGGTACCATCGCACCCTCTCTTCAAGGAAATCTGGATGCATCACACTTCCCGTGTGCAGTAGTTGGGATGCATCCCTATTTCCCTGTGTTACAGTTGCAATGATTAGAAAAGGCTAATTTTGCCTCCAGGTCTTGGTTTTTTCTTTACACTTTTCAGCTCTATTCAGGAGTTTTGCTGTCTATGATCAGTATACCGCTGTGGAAACCCCCTTCCTTTCATCATTTTGCCTCCATTATGCAAAGAACTGTGAATGTTTTTATGTATTTTCCATCATTTTCAATTCTCTTTTACAAAGTAGTAGCATAGTCGAACTGTCTCTTTTGATTTGAAAAGTGTCGTTTTCAGTCAAAGAAAAGAATTCTATTGTCCTTGATGGTCGATTATACAGTTACTCTTGTATTTGATTTGAATTAGTAGTTTTTCAAGTGTCGAAAGTAGTTTTCAATTCAAAATAGTAAAGTGTCGTCATTATCTTCCTTTCGTTTTGAAGAGAAATTTGTTAGTACTGTTACTTTGAAAAGATAATTCAGATTTGTACTTAGCATTCTTCTTGTCATTCACACATTAAGAAAGCTGAAAACAAATACATGCATGTGCATTTGCGTTTAGACTGCTTGTTGGTTTGATTTAGGACAGTGCATCTAATGTGTGCTCTCTGCTCTATGTTGAAAGAATACCGTCTCTCTTTCTTTAGTAGCTAGGATTTTCATTGCAAAAAGAAGATTAAACGATTGTTTATCATCTTAGATTGCATTTTAGGAATTGTACATCTACATCAAGCGGTGAACCTGAAAGGAAAATTTCTTAAGAAAGATCAACTGTAAAATAAATTTAATGAACCTAAAAACACTTTGGAACCTATCGCACAACATCTAGAAGTCTAGGCTAGAGACGTATTCCGGTGTCGTAAAGCTTGGTAATTGTCGCTTTCACTATTGGTTGGGTGATTCCTTCTGTTTGAGACGACAAGTGCCAGTACGAACTTGTTCTCCCACGTACCGTCAAGTATATATTGGGAGACCACAATAGGCTATATCCTTTATCCATAGGAAGCCGTGTCTGCCGCCCTATCGATCGCAATGCACTGAACATAGCATTCGGGAAGATTGACTGCCGTACCGTAAAAAGTATTCTGCAGTTTTGCGATTGGTTTGGTAATCCCTCTGTCTAGATTTCTAGAGTAGTCTCTTTTGTTCCTTTTCAGACTCCTTAAAGGAAAAGGTCCATCTGAGCACTTGTCACTTTAGGCTCATTAAAAATCGAAGGCGACTAGAGTCATCTTTTGTTTTTTCTCGACTCTTAAAAATTGAAAAAACAAGTTGTGTCAAAGCGTCTAAAATTTATTTTAATCGGAATAATATCACCATTCCCACGTTGGTCTTAGGTTGAGGAAAATGGAGTCCACCAACAAAGGAATTCCCCTTGGAGGAAATCATAGTCCTTTCTCCTCTTGGGGAGATGTTGGTGCACCTCATATAGCCACATTGTCACTTCTAGGATTGACGATTGGCTTGCAAATATGGCTCTTCTCGACCTCCGTCGTTCAGAACACCGTAATTCCTGAATAATCAAGTCAGCAGCTAGATGATACTAAAGTTACCCCCCAACCTTCTACTTCATCCGATTCTCCCTCTCCTCCTCCCTCTTCGCTTGATAAAGCCGGTAAGGCCCAAAAACAAGTAACTAAGAAGAAGAAGGAGAAGAAGAAGAAAGAGAAGAAGAAGAAGGAGCCGAAGGCGAAAGGGGGCAACCATGCATCGTCTAGCGAAAATCCACACACTGCACTGTCCAAGCCTAAATCGTCATGTGTCATTTGCAAAGGAGACCACTACCACTGAGATTGTCCCTGCATCCCTCGGATCTTAAGGGACTGGTCTCCTCGTTTGCACAACCCGGTGTCATCAACCTCTGAGGACCATGTTGAAAGTACACCATCAACTAGTGAAAGCGAAGCACCTGGAAAAAAAGGAAAATGTAAATTTCCTTGTAGACTGTGTGAAGGCAATCATGCCCTCCACCGTTGTCCCTTCCTGGACGAAGCTAAAAGAGTTTTGGATGACCGTCCGGTTTCACCGTTACGGCTTCCTCCTAGATATAAGAAACTCTTGCCAAGTCCATCACTGGTTGAAAATCCGACTGACACGCCATTGTGTTCGGTCGAAGCATATGTCATTGAAGATAAACCCGCTGAACCCATACCAGACGAAAGTCAAAAGGTTGAGGTGACAATCAACCTGGTCTTGTCTTCGGAAGGTCCATCTTCAGATGACACAATCACCGAAGAGAATGAGAACGACACCATCCAAATTATTTTCGTAAACACAGACTCTGATGAACATGGGGGCAGTCTACCTGTTCCTTTACCGCAGGAAGGAAGTTCGTGAGAGTCATATCCGGCCGTCTATTCGGTCCCACCTCCAAGCAACCTAGTCGTTTCTTTCGATTGGAATCTATTAGGCAGACCCCGGGTACCAGCCAATGTACCATTCCAAATCATTGTACAAGTATACAGAATGATCATGGCCAGCACCATCATAGATGAAGGGGCTTCTGTGAATATCCTTTCCTCGAATTCTTGGAAAGCACTTGGTTCACCATCGCTTCTGCCCGAGATGAGAAATCTGACAGGCTTTGACAAAGGAACCAATTGATCGTTAGGGATCCTTCCCAATGTGCCGATAACATTGAGAAGGAAAACCGTTCACATGAACGTAATGGTAGTCCAAGGACCTCTGGATTATAATCTACTCCTTGGGCATGACCATATTTATTGCATGGGAGCCATTGTCTCCTCACTCTTTAGAGTAATGTGTTTTCCGCATGAAGGACAAGTGGTCAAGCTTGTAGACCAACTTTCGTTCCCCGGCTCACATATAGAAAATAGTCAAATACCATCCCTAAATGGTCTTTTCATGCAAGGAATGTCTCATCAATCTCTAGTTCGTCCGCCTGATGAGCGCGAGTGATTTGGGAGGATGTGACTGAAACCCAGGGGGCATGCACCCTGGTTTGTTTCGGCAGGAAAACCTTGGGTATAGGGTAGGTTTCCACGAAGGATATATGACTAGTCTGACACACCCGTCCGTTTAGGAAAATGGGATTAGACTGGAATAAGATTCCCTCGTCAAAGTTATGTGAGTGGAGGCGACTGCGCCACTCGCCTTTGTCTATTTTGGTAGACATCGCCAAGGAAGCATTTTGTCTGCAACGCGGATGGAGAGCTTTCATATGGTAACCTGGGAATTTTTCGCTATACCTGGGGGCATGCAAACCTTTTGGCATGCAAGCGAAGAGCGGCCATTTATTTTCTTAATTTGTAGTTTCTCAACCCTTTAGACTCGTAGGATTGGTCGTTCCTAACTTGCATAAAGAAAGGATCTGGGGAAAAGCTTTGAAAGGTGCAAGCTCCACAAAAAATGGCATCTTAGATGAGACATCCTTATTATACGACTGTCACGAGCAGTTTTTATGTGGAGTTCAAGCTCGTTAAAAATTAAATATAAGCAATGAGCAAACGTTCCCCCAGAGTTTAAGCTCATTAAAAAATGAACCAATTTCCGGTAAATAACCATTGTGAATGCATTATCATCAGCTTTTGAGCCTTGGTCGTGTTCTCATCATCACCTCTACTCTGTTTTAGCCGATCATTCACCTCCATTTGATTATTTACCCCTTTTGAGGAACAACTGTGAGAGCAATCCTGTTAGCCATCCTTGTGACACTGCCGTGATTGGAAAATTTCGAATCTTACCTGGAATTAGTTGCTACCTGAAATTATCACTCGTTCCTCAAAAACGAGTCTCCTTTAAGCTCTTTTCACCTGACTCGTAAAATATGAAAATATTGCTGAGCGATTGGCCTCTCCAGCTCATTAAAGCGACCGGAAGTGCTATCCCTCCTCTAGATTTTAATCTTTTTGGACCTGAGGGATTATTACACAAAAAGATCGAGCGCTTGTCTTGTTCGGCTCGTTAAAATTACCGAAAATTCATCCCTTTCGTATTATTTTATACTTTTTCAGACTTAAGGGATTACATGACGAAAAATGATTATTGGAGTTTCCTTTACGTCCCTTTCAGACTCTCTAAAATTGAAAAGGACCGAGTTATCTTTGTCGTTAAACTCGTTAAAACCGAACAACGACAAACTTGTCCATACAGACAAGAACGAGTTTCACTGTCGCTGGGCTCGTTAAAATATAGCGACGGGTTTGCCTGAAGGGAAAATTATAGAACAAGAATATGTTATCCTCCTCAAGATTGAAAAAAATAAAGAGGTACTGGTTAGCAATGACTGGGGAAAAATTGGGAAGAAAACTTGAAGAAACTTTATTGGTAGCAAGTCGCTCTTGAACATGACACTTTCACTCCGCATCCGAGTTGGGTTGGGTTGTTCCGTTCACTGGTCATATCACCATTGGTCCATCACACCATCCACATTTGGGGTTAACGCTACCAATCCATCATGTCAGTGTCGCCGGTATGTTCAAGAGAAGTCGCTCAGAGAATTCACCTGTGTCTCATCCGCTGCAATACATTCACGCTCCATTCTTTCATGACCGCCACCCTGAACCCTGTATCATCAGACCGTTTTCACCTCCAAAATCATTTACTCTGTTTCGTGTCGTAGATGTGGGATTCATTAAGGCCCTCCTACGACGAGTCACTTCTTGTCGAAATCAGCTCATTATCCAAGAAGTCGACTTAGGAACAACCCCTTCAGTACTTTGAAGCTTGCATGCCTCAATGGCAAGTTTCTCTCTTCCGGCGACAGGTTTACATCAATGGCCTTCGACCGAAAGATTTTGCGCGGTGTTCGACGCCAAGTCCCTTATTCACACCACATGAATTGTACTGTAGTACCTTGAGGGTTATCATCATTATCGGTGATTCCTCTCGCGCCTGTTAACAACTTACATCATTGGCTGGTAATCAGGCGATGTCTTTCCATGTTTGACTCCAGAACATCTTTCACATGGATCGACGTGTACTCCGAGTGAAGATTGAATGAGTTTGAAGACCCCGGATATAGTTTCATCCATCCGGGCTGCGATATATTCAGGAAAATAAAGACATCAAATGTACATTGCTGCTGCACATATGATCATCCAAATCAAAGGATGATGACTCTATTAGAATCATCAGTCTCCCGCATAGACGGTTGTCTGTCTTATGTACATGAAAATGAATTTATAAAGCTAAGCATGGGAATGCCCGCCTCAGCTAGATCATGAAAAATATTATGAAGATAATGTATTGTATTGTATCTTATTACAGGTCGCCTTCCAGCTCGAAAAAACTTCAGATCCTCATGATAAAGCATTTCACCCGACATCAAAAGATTAACGACCTCATGCTTTAAGGGGAAACTGTTATAGACATTTTTGGGCACTGAAACCCCAATCAAACATGTCCATAAACCAAGGGCTCCTAAGTCCCTAAAAGTGTTGTTCCATACCCTAAAAGAACAAGGTCAACTGATTACATCATCTCCTAGAAGTTCTCCATGAAAAACTGCTCAGAACTGGTCAAAAATGGACCATCTCACCTGCTCCATGGTCAAATTGCGATGCATCCCACCTAATGCACACGGGAGGTGTGACGCATACTGAAAATCCCTTCTATGGGGTGCGATGGGCGAGAGTGGACAAATGGCAGAGGCAGTTTGCGAGGTGGATGATCATGGAATCTTCCAGAAACTTCTCCTGTGACACTTGCCTCTCTAAATTCGCCCAGGGATGAGTAAGAGATCATCAATCTCCAAGTGGAATCAAGAACTATCAGAGAGAGGACACTAATCAGAATCCCAGAAGCTGACTCACCCCCCTGCAATCATCTATATATGGATCCCTCATCCCAGAGATCCAGAGGCTGGAATTTTGTATCTTGTAAGAAAGTGTTGTTGGTTTCTTGTTGGAATATCATAGTGTTGGGTGATCTAAGCTTTTCATGAGGTGAAAGAAGGGCTTTCATGCTGGAGGATGACACTGGGTCAGAACAATTGGTTGTAATCCTCTTTGCTATTCTTGATTATTAATAAAGCTATTCAATTTTTCCTCCACATTCTTGTATGTTTGATGATATATGAATTTGTGTGGTCAATATATATCTGGTCCTATATTGTTTATGATTGTAGATCTCTGTTCTTCGATAGTATTATGCTGCTTTGATTCCACAGGTGCTCTTTGAGGCTGGGTAGACGAAGGAGAATCGGCAAGGATCTGTCAAAAAGGAGAGGAATCAAGCAAGGAACCAAGCGCAAGACTGAGGTTGGTGTCCTTCATTCCACTCTTATATACTTTTCATAAAGGAAAACGAAAGTGGTTTTAGTTTGTTTGTTTCTAAGATAGCTAGCAGTCTTAGTGGGACTAGCAGATCCGAGTGGACACTAGATTTCCCGATAACAAGATCCTCTTATGCATTGATGATATGAAAAAGTAGAAGAGGAAGCTTATTCACAAGATATTTATCATGGCCAAAACGCTTGCAGACCTAGACTTCTTTAGCTTCGATGAGGAGGGCGACATACCTGATACTATTTAGGTGGATTCTCCATCTAGATAGAGGTATCTTAATTTTTTTTTTGTTATAGATGATAGCAACAACCTGGTTGCAATATTAGGTGTTCATAGTTCTAAGTTGTCAATGAATTGTTTCACAATTATAAACTTATATATTATCTTTTTTTAATTTTGTTAGTAGGCTCAGTTTGTTCAAATAGATAAAAGCTCCACTATTATGCTATTGGTATGCTTTCTCCAACAACATACAAATAAACATAAATTATGATGTGCACTCTTCTATGAATAAGTGAGACAATTAATGCTTGACTTACTAAAAAAAAGTCTACACATTATGAATTTATGTGTATCTAATTATAACATTTATATTATATAATAATTATTATTATTTTGATTTTTCATTTTCTTTTTAAGATAGTAAAATTGGGTACAACAATGTTTTCAATCGGTAATGAGTATGTTATGTTTGAGTGTTATACATAAATGAGGGTTGATTCATCACTTTTAATTGAAGAAAAGCATACCAACTTCAATTAATTATTGGCATTCCATAAGGAGTTAGAGTTTCACTCTTGTAAGATATCTTTGGGTCTTAGGTGATTAACTCGTTTCTTTACATCTAAGAAAGATGCGTGCTTAGCCAATCATAAATGGGTTCATGTCTTATTATAAGACCTTAAAGTGATTTTGGTTAAAAGACATTTGCAATAAAATCAACATCCCTACAATTATTATTGAAATTACCTCCAATAAATTATGTATTTTTGAATAACATTTAACCTCAATCCCATATATAAAAGTAAATACCATTCTCAATTATAATTTTATTCAACTAAAACTATTTAATTAAAATTATATTACACAAATTATTATATATAAATATAATTACTATTATTATAGTTAATAATTCAGTTGACAAAAGTTTAGTAGGAAAATTCATTTAATTGTGTTTGCAATACATGAGCAAGCGTTCCCATGAGAGAGCGGTGACGTCAATAATCTCTCCAATTATAAGACCATAATGATAAACCCTTTGTTTGCAAAGCTATTTGGAAGCATGTTGGAAAACAAAATTAGCAAGTGGGCAGAAGAAAGAGATAAGCGTGCTAAAGGGCAAGCAGGTTTTAGACCTAAACATTCCTTAGTTGATCATTGTATAACTTTAAGGCGCATCATTGAAAAAGTTTAGGAGAAAAAGGAAGAAGTCTTTTGTTGCTCTGTTGACTTCAGAAAAGCATTTGACTTGGTTCCTAGGGATAAGCTTTGGTACAGAATGGAGGAACTTGGGGTTCCTAAACATTTGAGAGCATCTGTGCATAGGCTGTATGAAGAGGTGAAAGTCAAAATTAGATCTTCAACAGGCATTTATGAAAGTTTTAGAAGCGATAACGGGGTCAGGCAAGGTTGCCCACTGTATCCTACCCTTTTTGGTTTATATATCGACAAGCTTGAGGAGTGGTTAGATTCGCAAGGAGGTGATGATATCTATTTGGGAAAGTTGTTATAAGGCTTCTTTTGTATGTAGATGACCTTATTCTGATTGCTAAATCAGCTCTTGGTTTGCAAGAGCACTTACTATCCCTTGAGCATTTTTGTAGAAGTGTGGGGATGCAAGTCAACATCAGCAAAACGAAAGTAGTGGTCTTCTCTAAGAAAAGAAAACATAACGAGCATAAGTTCTACTTTGAAGACAACATTCTGGAAGAAGTTGCGGATTACAAATACCTCAGAATTGACTTCAACACAAATCTAAGTTGGAATGGTTGTAGAAAGAAAAGAACTTTGGGGCGTTGGAAGGCATTTTATGCTTTTCAAAATAGGTGTAGAGAGGCAGAGTTATGGGACTGGAAAACCACTCAAACTCTTTTTGGGCTTCTAGTGATTCCGATGATTCTATATGGTTGTGAACTATGAGCCAGCAGTACATCCGACATGCAATGGAGACAAATTGAGAAAATTTAGAAGCGTATGGTTACAAACAAATTTAATATTAAAAGTGCAGTTCCTTATGATATCTTGTTAAGTGAAACAGGGACTGCTCCTATTGAAACAATTACTATGGTGCGAGTCATAAGGTATTTAAAAAAAATTGAGCAAATGGAAGAGGGTAGATGGCCTAAGGTTGTCTTTAATGATAGATTATGCAAGAGAAAGAAAACTTTGATGCAACAAAATAAAAAATGGTTTAGTAAATGGGGTATTTGCTTGAAAGTGTGTTCCATAAACATCAAAGAGATAAAACCTTTTGTTATGGAAAAGTTCCACAAGCGTACTTGGGATAAGGAGCTAGGAAGAAAGAAAAATTACTATATTCAAGTGTTTAATCCCACTCATAGTCATCAACCAAAAGCATACATAGAGGCCAATATCTCTTGGAGAGCCAAAATTATTATTGCTTAGTTAAGGACTAATTCTCATCAACTCCGTTGTGAAACAGGGCACTGGAAAAGGCTAGAGGAAGTGTGGGAGGAAAGAGTATGCATTTTTTGTTCTTATGAAAAAGTGGAAATAGAAAACATTTCATTTTAGAATGTGAGGCCTTCAAAGACAACAGGGAAAGTTATGCAGATATGCTGGCAACTAGCTCTTGGGATAATCTATTAGCGAGGGGTTTGTCGAGAAGTTGGGAGCATTTATTTTGAAGCTTCACAAAAAAAGGGCCGAATACATCAAGTAGATGAAGAAGCAATCTGTCCCATAGGCTATCTTTAGCCTCATGGACGTTAAAATAATTTCTTTCTTTCTTTCTATTTTTCAAGATGTAAACATATTTTCAAGTGCAAAATATAAGTAATGTTCACACCTCTAGAGATTTGATTCCTTTTGACTCTTGGTAGTTACAATGGATATATGTTGATTTCAGACAAAACACTAATAAAATGTTAAAACTATAAGACCTTTTTTTTTAATACATACCCACTAAAAATTCAAAAATAGAAATACTAGCAATTGCACCACATGTTGCAATCACAACGCCGTAAGGCAATGTTGGAAATTTGAGATGATTTCAAACACAAAAGACTAGAGAACAACGCTCTGATATAATGTTGGGAATTTTTCTGCTAAAATTCCAAAAATAAAACAAACACAACACAGAAAATGATACTCTGCTAGGAATTTCTGATAATTCCAGAACAACAAAAAAAATCACATGAACAGAGGATAATACTCTGTTTTACAACACAGGATTTTTAACACAAGATCTTGCTGCAAACAGAATTTCAGCTTGCTGAAGATAGAGTTTCAGCAACAAACATAAAAAACTTCTATTCATTTACAATAAACCAACTGTTACAAAACGTCTTCCTCACATAGAAGGATTTTCACAACTGTTGTTACAAAAAGCATCTTCCTCACACAAAGGGATTCACCAGAGATTATGTTGAAGAGTATCTTCCTATTAACCAGAGGGATTCACCAGTCTATGCTGAAAAGCATCTTCCTCTTGATAGAGGGATTCACCAAAGACAACAGATCTTCCTCTTAACAGAGGGATTCACCGGAGACTATGCTGAAAAGCATCTTCCTCTTTAACAGAGGGATTCACCAGAGATTATGCTGAAGAGCATCTTCCTCTTGTTTTCACAATGGACAATAACCAAAACTTCACGCTGCTGCGTGCTCCCCTTCATTGATTACAATCGCACTGCTGTTGTGCCTCACTTGCATTTCAGATGCAAACAACAAATGTGCTGTTGTGTTTCTACCCTTTCTCACAGTAGACAACCACAAAACAATTTACATTCAAATTTGCACTGCTGTGCGTTTTTCCTTTTCTGCGCTCCTCTGCGCTGCTGCACTACTGTGCCTTCTTTGCTGTGTCTACTCTGCACTGCTGTGCATTCCCATTACATTGTTCTTCTCCACGCTGCTGCGTCTTCTCCTCAATCTCTGTTTTCTACACTGCTGTGTCTTCTGCTCTGCACTGTTGTGCCATTTCTTTACAATGGAAAAACTTTTCTTCACGCTGCTGCGTGGGTTACAAATTTTTTTTTTTAGCGAACACAAGAACATTACATATATATTTACAAAAAAAATTGCATACGTTTTCTTGTCCCATACTCCCGTGGATAAAAAAAAATAAAATTAAAGACCTTTTATCAACATTCTACAAATGCAGTAAATTCCATTAAATTACTTCACTGACAAACTGACGGTCTTCTGATTCAATCTGAATGATTTAATGAACAAGAATGGAGTCCCATGCTGTGAACTGCTCGAGGCTGTCCTCGTCCTTGGCTGAACTGCTCTTTAACTGCGGTAGCTGAGAATTCAATGTGCAAGAGCTGGATTGCAACCTGCTTCTTCGTGTGCCCAAAAATCGGGCAAACTTGAACATGAGCCGTTGGATTAAACAAATGGACGACTGAGATTTGTTTGACAGAAGGTGCGATCTACGATGGCTCAGGTCGCATCGCATCACGAACTCAGGGTGGAGGCTTAACGTGCAATGGCTAAGATTCGCGATCTATGATCTGCGATCGCATCGCATCGCAACAGCGGGGAACAAGCAGAAAACAAGGGACGCAGCTGGGGATTAATTCGATTTGCGATGAGACGTGATTTGCGATCTGCGATGGATCGCATAGCAGGGAACTCCAATGGGGTTAAAGTTTGCGATTTCTGTTTAACTGTTGCTGCAGTTGAAATTACATTCCAACACTCCCCTTTAATTTCAACTGCTGGGTTATGAGTCATACCCAGACACTTCATCAAAAACTCGAAACTTTTCTGCCTATTCGTATCAACTTCCTTTCATCGCTTTCACTGTTGTGCTCAGGCGCTCCAATCATGTAATATCCTCTTTCTCTCTGCCTCAGGCAAGATTTCCAATCTTTGCATCTCCAAGATATCCTGCAACCTTTTCTTCTCTGCTTTTATGACAGATTTAATTTCATATCTTTCCCCTATAAGAAGATCTTCATCAAAGAATAACTGTTAATATAATTCAGCAATAATGATAAAAAATTACAGGCTCCCCCTAACTGTATGCATCGTCTCCTTTTGGCAGAGTCTTCTCAAAAGAAACTTAGATTGGCTGGGGAGCTCGAAGGAATTTCGAACTATATTTCCTTCCTTCTCCATACTTGTGTTACTTTCTTCTTTTGCGTGGGTCTAGCTTGCGTAGGAGCCCATGTTAAGTTACAATCACGTGCCATATGCCCAATGTTATGACACTTGAAACATTCTACATTGTTCATGAATAATATTTCATGATTTCTTCCTGTAAAATTGTTTCTTGGAGGTTGTCGGAGACCATAACATCTATCTCTATGAAATTCTCTACAGTCTTTTGCCATATGACCAAAGTTTGAACAAGAATAACAATAACCAAAAAATGAACTTTGGTACCTGGTAGATGGTGGTTTCCTTGATGTACTTCTGAAGCTTTTCTGCCTCGAGATGATGATTACTATTGCCTCTTGCCTCTTTGACATCATCTACATTTCTTTTTGGAGTTGGTTTTCTACTTGGAGCAGGATTTCTTCTATTGTAGCCTTGATTTTTCTCCTTGCCTTTGCTGGAACTAGGAGCATCACAATTTCTTTCTGCCTTCTTCACATCTCCTTTGCTTAAAGTATTTTCATTCTTGTTTGAGGGTTCACCTACATACCCGAGTCCTGATTTATCAGATGGAGATGTGTGATAGCTGAGCATGTCATCCAAGGCTTGAGAGCTCTTCATGATTTTGTTCATTCCTTCAACCTTTTTTCTGAGGAGGACAATCTCTTCTTCCAATATTTCACACTCATTATTCTTTTTTGTAAGTTGTTCCTCAGTTTCTTCCTTGCTACGAGGAGCTTCAGCTGCTACTATTTTAAGGGAGATGATATCTGACTTCATTTTGGAGATTTCTTCATTCTTTGCTTGACTTCTCTCCATTTTCTTTTCAGCTCCTTGTGTTTGCTTCCTCGCTTCTTGTAATTCAGACTTAAGGGAGGAGACCTCTACCTTGTACTGTCCAATCTCTTCTACAAGTTTGTTCACTCTCTTGTGCCTTTGTTCAAGTTGACTTGACAAGGTATCTTCCTGCTTCTTTGCTTTATTCAATTGATTTGTCATGGATATGACTTCTTCATGATTCTTCATTTTGCTTTGATCAAGTTCCTTCTTAAGCTTGGCGAGCTCTTCATCCCTTTCTTGTACTTGAAGCTTGATGAGGTCAACCTTCTCATTTTCAGCTTCTATGATGGGTTCAGAATTCCCTTCTTGATTGATGGTCATGGTCAGTGCTTCCTTTGCGTGAAGGTCATGAAGTCTGTCCCATATATCCTTTGCTGATGAATATTTTCCTAGATTCTTCTTTACAGAATCAGGCAGCCCATCCAAGATTATCTTTGCTGCTTTTGCATTGTACTCCTTGGATTCTCTATCCTTCCTACTATCATCAATCACTGATTCCCAGATTTCAATCCCTTGAGACTGTAAGAAAGTCCTCATTTTTACTTCCCATATATAATAATTCCCATTTAACCTTGGGGCCTCAAATAGAAAGCTTTCAAGTTGATTATCTTCTCTTTTATTAGTAGAGGGAGACACATTTTTAGCAGGATTGGTAACTTTCTTCTTTGACCTCGCCATTTGACTGAGTATCTAAAATAACTGACTGTCTTCAATAGTAACACAGATTTTTTTTTTTGAGAAATACCTAAATCCTTTCTTGACTGAGTCTTCACTCTGCTGGAGAAGCTGCTGCAACAAAAGAACCTTCCTTCAGCTTCTTTGACACCTTCAAAGAGCCTGGACAAGCTCTGATACAACTTGTTGGAAATTTCAGGTGATTTCAAACACAAAAGACCAGAGAACAACGCTCTGATATAATGTTGGGAATTTTTCTGCTAAAATTCCAAAAACAAAACAAACACAACATAGAGAATGATACTCTGCTAGGAATTTCTGATAAGTCCAGAACAAAAAAAAAAATCACATGAACAGAGGATAATACTCTGTTTTACAACACAGGATCTTTAACACAGGATCTTGCTGCAGACATAATTTCAGCTTGCTGAAGATAAAGTTTCAGCAACAAACATAAAAAAACTTCTATTCATTTACAAGAAACCAACTGTTACAAAACGTCTTCCTCACATAGAGGGATTTTCACAACTGTTGTTACAAAAGCATCTTCCTCACACAGAGGGATTCACCAGAGATTATGATGAAGAGCATCTTCGTCTTAACCAAAGGGATTCACCAGTCTATGCTGAAAAGCATCTTCCTCTTGACAGAGGGATTCACCAAAGACAACAGAGCTTCCTCTTAACAGAGGGATTCGCCGGAGACTGTGCTGAAAAGCATCTTCCTCTTTAACAGAGGGATTCACCAGAGATTATGCTGAAGAGCATCTTCCTCTTGTTTTCACAATGGACAATAACCAAAACTTCACGCTGCTGTGTGCTCCCCTTCATTGATTACAATCTCACTGCTGTTGTGCCTCACTTGCATTTCAGATGCAAACAACAAAACTGTGCTGCTGCGTTTCTACCCTTTCTCACAGCAGACAACCACAAAACAAATTACATTCAAATCTGCACTGCTATGCGTTTTTCCTTTTCTGCGCTCCTCTGCGCTACTGCGTCTATTCTGCTGCACTGCTATGCGTTTTTCCTTTTCTGCGTTGCTGCGTCTATTTTGCTGCACTGCTGTGCCTTCTTTGCTGCGTCTACTCTGCACTGTTGTGCATTCCCATTACGTTGTTCTTCTCCACGCTGCTGCATCTTCTCCTCAATCTCTGTTTTCTACACTGTTGTGCCATTTCTTTACAATGGAAAAAATTTTCTTCACACTGCTGCGTGGGTTACAATTTTTTTTTTAGCAAACACAAGAACATTACATATATATTTACAAAAAAAACTTGCATATGTTTTCTTGTCCCATACTCCCGTGGATAAAAAAACAATAAATTTAAAGACCTTTTACCAACATTCTACAAATGCAGTAAATTCCATTAAATTACTTCACTGGCAAACTGGCAGTCTTCTGATTCAATCTGAATGATTTAATGAACAAGAATGGAGTCCCATGCTGGGAACTGCTCGAGGTTGTCCTTCTCGTCCTTGGCTGAGCTGCTCTTTAACTGCGGTAGCTGAGAATTCAATGTGCAAGAGCTGGATTGCAACCTGCTTCTTCGCGTGCCCAAAAATCGGGCAAACTTGAACATGAGTCGTTGGATTAAACAAATGGACGGCTGAGATTTGTTTGAAAGAAGGTGTGATCTGCGATGGCTCAGGTCGCATCGCATCGCGAACTCAGGGCGGAGGCTTAACGCGCAATGGCTAAGATTCGCGATCTGCGATCGCGTCGCATGATCGCATCACATCGCAACAGCAGGGAACAAGAAGAAAACAAGGGACACAGGTGGGGATTAATTCGATTTGCGATGAGACGTGATTTGCGATCTGCGATGGATCGCATAGCAGGGAACTCCAATGGGGTTAAAATTTGCGATTTATGTTCAACTGTTGCTGCAGTTGAAATTACATTCCAACAGGCAAGAGCCTAGGAAAGAATAGCTTAGATGATGGAAGTAAAATTTTTATGCAATTTTATTTAATTATCGACATTTGAGATGGGCATCTTAACCCTAAGAGTACAAACATTTTGAAATCCTAGGGGCTTGTACCCCACATCCAAAACTATGGTAAAAGATGCTTTTAAGATTCGTGCTCAAACTCGAACTCAAATTGATCAAGGAAATGGAAAGATGATGAAGTTGCCATCCAACCTAAATGAACAAGCTAAAGCAATCATTATTTTATTATGACTAATTATAAAATATAACTAACTATTTTTTATAATTTAATAATAACCTAAAAAACTTATTCCAAAATAAACCACTATTAACCTAAATATATTTAAATTTTATTTTAAAAAACACATCCAAACATACTTTTTTTAAAACAAACATTTCCAATGATACTCTTATCCATTAATCTATTGTTAATGATTGTAAAAACTGGATTATGCCATAGTTCTTAATTTAAGACGCAACAAAAATCACACTTTTAAAAATAATCCATTTCCAAAAATAGTCCCTTTCAGGAGTATAATATGAACGAACAGACATTTCGAGTAATTCATCATAAATGTGTACACTAAGTTGGACCGTGGCGCTGCTTGCGGACCAGTAATTCAGATTCGTTTAAATCTTCTTCCATGTTTCTTTCCATCTCATAAAAACGAGTATTAACATCATGCCGTTGTTAATATTTTACAAAACATATTTAGCACTTTAGCAATTGCTCCCTCACATTTATAATATGTCTGCATAATGATACCCTAAACGAACATTTCGTAGGTTTATGATTTAAAAAGCAAATTAATATTAATATTAATATTAATGTCTAGCACTAACCAGTTAGCTGACATGTCTTCCGATCAAGAATATTAACGGTTTTGCCGCTATTCACGGCTCAAACATTCCAATACACTTCTCATGCTGTTCTTTCTCATTATCAAAAAATTTAACTATATTCTTTTATTATAATAATAAATATAGAAACCTACGAAAATTTCAGGGAAAAAGCATGCTATTGTGCTAATTTAATTAATCACAAATGTAGGTTAAGTTAATGGAACTATAGTCACTGCAGTATAAAAAGACATTTACAACAAAGAATCTGTTAAATAAAAAAAATCAAGAAGTCCACCGTTACACATTTCTAAGCATGCTATTGTTCTAATTTAATTAATAAAAAATGTAGGTTAAGTTAATGGAACTATAGTCACTGCAGTATAAAAAGACATTTACAACAAAGAATCTGTTAAATAAAAAAAATCAAGAAGTCCACCGTTACACATTTCTAAGCATGCTATTGTGCTAATTTAATTAATCACAAATGTAGGTTAAGTTAATTGAACTATAGTCATTGCAGTATAAAAAGACATTTACAACAAAGAATCTGTTAAATAAAAAAAATCAAGAAGTCCACCGTTACACATTTCTATATAAAGAAATTAGAAGGAAAGAATCTGCTAGCAGAAATATATACAAGTGGTGCATCCTAAAAATCGTTGTAACGGTCCCATAGTGTTAGAGCCACTCAGCCACTTTGTCCGAAAGACTGTAACTGAAAACAACAGAAGAAATCGGTGCACGGTTGTTACGAGGAGAAGAGAAGGGTGTTAGAGCCACTCAGCCACTTTGTCCGAAAGACTGTAACTGAAAACAACAGAAGAAATCGGTGCACGGTTGTTACGATGAGAAGAGAAGGGTGTTAGAGCCACTCATCCACTTTGTCCGAAAGACTGTAACTGAAAACAACAGAAGAAATCGGTGCACGGTTGTTACGAGGAGAAGAGAAGGGTGTTAGAGCCACTCAGCCACTTTGTCCGAAAGACTGTAACTGAAAACAACAGAAGAAATCGGTGCACGGTTGTTACGAGGAGAAGAGAAGGGTGCTAGAGCCACTCAGCCACTTTGTCCGAAAGACTGTAACTGAAAACAACAGAAGAAATCGGTGCACGGTTGTTACGAGGAGAAGAGAAGGGTGTTAGAGCCACTCAGCCACTTTGTCCGAAAGACTGTAACTGAAAACGACAGAAGAAATCGGTGCACGGTTGTTACGAGGATAAGAGAATGGTGTTAGAGCCACTCAACCACTTTGTCCGAAAGACTGTAACTGAAAACAACAGAAGAAATCGGTGCACGGTTGTTACGAGGAGAAGAGAAGGGTGTTAGAGCCACTCAGCCACTTTGTCCGAAAGACTGTAACTGAAAACAACAGAAGAAATCGGTGCACGGTTGTTACGAAGAGAAGAGAAGGGTGTTAGAGCCACTCAGCCACTTTGTCCGAAAGACTGTAACTGAAAACAACAGAATAAATCGGTGCACGGTTGTTACGAGGAGAAGAGATGGGTGTTAGAGCCACTCAGCCACTTTGTCCGAAAGACTGTAACTGAAAACAACAGAAGGAATCGGTGCACAGTTGTTACGAGGAGAAGAGAAGGGTGTTAGAGCCACTCAGCTACTTTGTCCGAAAGACTGTAACTGAAAACAACAGAAGAAATCGGTGCACGGTTGTTACGAGGAGAAGAGAAGGGTGTTAGAGCCACTCAGCCACTTTGTCCGAAAGACTGTAACTGAAAACAACAGAAGAAATCGGTGCACGGTTGTTACGAGGAGAAGAGAAGGGTGTTAGAGCCACTCAGCCACTTTGTCCGAAAGACTGTAACTGAAAACAACAGAAGAAATCGGTGCACGGTTGTTACGAGGAGAAGAGAAGGGTGTTAGAGCCACTCAGCCACTTTGTCCGAAAGACTGTAACTGAAAACAACAGAAGAAATCGGTGCACGGTTGTTACGAGGAGAAGAGAAGGGTGTTAGAGCCACTCAGCCACTTTGTCCGAAAGACTGTAACTGAAAACAACAGAAGAAATCGGTGCACGGTTGTTACGAGGAGAAGAGAAGGGTGTTAGAGCCACTCATCCACTTTGTCCGAAAGACTGTAACTGAAAACAACAGAAGAAATCGGTGCACGGTTGTTACGAGGAGAAGAGAAGGGTGTTAGAGCCACTCAGCCACTTTGTCCGAAAGACTGTAACTGAAAACAACAGAAGAAATCGGTGCACGGTTGTTACGAGGAGAAGAGAAGGGTGTTAGAGCCACTCAGCCACTTTGTCCGAAAGACTGTAACTGAAAACAACAGAAGAAATCGGTGCACGGTTGTTACGAGGAGAAGAGAAGGGTGTTAGAGCCACTCAGCCACTTTGTCCGAAAGACTGTAACTGAAAACAACAGAAGAAATCGGTGCACGGTTGTTACGAGGAGAAGAGAAGGGTGTTAGAGCCACTCAGCCACTTTGTCCGAAAGACTGTAACTGAAAACAACAGAAGAAATCGGTGCACGGTTGTTACGAGGAGAAGAGAAGGGTGTTAGAGCCACTCAGCCACTTTGTCCGAAAGACTGTAACTGAAAACAACAGAAGAAATCGGTGCACGGTTGTTACAAGGAGAAGAGAAGGGTGTTAGAGCCACTCATCCACTTTGTCCGAAAGACTGTAACTGAAAACAACAGAAGAAATCGGTGCACGGTTGTTACGAGGAGAAGAGAAGGGTGTTAGAGCCACTCAGCCACTTTGTCCGAAAGACTGTAACTGAAAACAACAGAAGAAATCGGTGCACGGTTGTTACGAGGAGAAGAGAAGGGTGTTAGAGCCACTCAGCCACTTTGTCCGAAAGACTGTAACTGAAAACAACAGAAGAAATCGGTGCACGGTTGTTACGAGGAGAAGAGAAGGGTGTTAGAGCCACTCAGCCACTTTGTCCGAAAGACTGTAACTGAAAACAACAGAAGAAATCGGTGCACGGTTGTTACGAGGAGAAGAGAAGGGTGTTAGAGCCACTCAGCCACTTTGTCCGAAAGACTGTAACTGAAAACAACAGAAGAAATCGGTGCACGGTTGTTACGAGGAGAAGAGAAGGGTGTTAGAGCCACTCAGCCACTTTGTCCGAAAGACTGTAACTGAAAACAACAGAAGAAATCGGTGCACGGTTGTTACGAGGAGAAGAGAAGGGTGTTAGAGCCACTCAGCCACTTTGTCTGAAAGAATGTAACTGAAAACAACAGAAGAAATCGGTGCACGGTTGTTACGAGGAGAAGAGAAGGGTGTTAGAGCCACTCAGCCACTTTGTCCGAAAGACTGTAACTGAAAACAACAGAAGAAATCGGTGCACGGTTGTTACAAGGAGAAGAGAAGGGTGTTAGAGCCACTCAGCCACTTTGTCCGAAAGACTGTAACTGAAAACAACAGAAGAAATCGGTGCACGGTTGTTACGAGGAGAAGAGAAGGGTGTTAGAGCCACTCAGCCACTTTGTCCGAAAGACTGTAACTGAAAACAACAGAAGAAATCGGTGCACGGTTGTTACGAGGAGAAGAGAAGGGTGTTAGAGCCACTCAGCCACTTTGTCTGAAAGACTGTAACTGAAAACAACAGAAGAAATCCGTGCACGGTTGTTACGAGGAGAAGAGAAGGGTAAACTCAAAGACACACTCCAATTCCATGCCACGTGATGGAACGGTCGCGGACCTGGGAATTCAATCTGACGACGGACGTTCACTCAATCGTCTAACATTTGATCTGACGCTGCAAATATGTACAGAGTGGCATTCAGAGGAGTTGTTTTCAGAGGGCGTAAAATAAAAATATGTACAGAAGTATACTCCATTAGGGCAATTCTGCAAGCTTTGGGATATGGATTACCATGTATACTCCATTAGGGCAATTCTGGGAGCTTTGGGATATGGATTACCAGGAAGTTCCGTAAATGCACAAAGTTTTGTGAAGGCATGAAGACTTCATTAACAACAATAGGACATCTATATTCTTGGTAACATCTAAGGCCCATGAAAAATGAGCACCAATGAATTAGAATAAAATGGCTATTAGATAATTCCGTAAATGCACAAAGTTTTGTGAAGGCATGAAGACTTCATTAACAACAATAGGACATCTATATTCTTGGTAACATCTAAGGCCCATGAAAAATGAGCACCAATGAATTAGAATAAAATGGCTATTAGATAAAAATAAAAACAATACAACCCAGAATCTCACAAAAGAAATAATAAAAAGAATTCGACTCTTGCAATACTTGCCAACTTCTGTTTGCCATTTTGACTGTAAATGAAGATTATAGAAGTGCTCAGAACCACTTATGTTGCATGCTTCAAGACATCCTAAATTAAAACCTAGGTTAACAAAGAAAATCCTCCATAAGCTGCATACATATGATAAGTCAGTGCTCCAAGTACTCTGGATGTAACAAATTTAAGGATGTTCAATTTGAACTGGTGATTTTTGGAAAAATTTTAAAGTCGTGAGTGATCTAATTATAAATTACAATTTACTTGCATCAAAGCAAAGCAAACAAATTAAACAAAACTGAAAACCTGCAGCATTGTACATTGGATGCAAAGAGGTACACCTTAAAAATCAAATAACTACAAAGCTTTAAATAGTCTACAGTAAAACGGCATGCATCTTAAGCTCCACTAGCCAGAGCTAGCCACAAACTTGACAATCCATAGATTCAACCTACTATTGCAGAAGAGCTCAAATGCTATTATCTGTTGTTATCTACGAAGAGATATCTACAAATCTAGCATGTACTTTCATCTCTATAGCAATATTAAGATTTGAAATACACCTATGCCTGTTCACTTTAATTCCACTCAATGCCAGTATTGTGTCACCTTAGCGAATAGATCCAGTTAGATGTGTATGTATTTCTAATATTTTGTCATTGCTTGCACTAGTAGTACTTATTTGGATTAACAAACTGTTATTGGACTTTATAAAATATTATTTTTTCCCATGAAGACAACATATGATGGTATGTATACAACAGTTACATTTTATCAAGAAAATCCAGCACAAAAGATTTGAAGAACAAGAGCTAACATGGTTTTACTAGCACTTCAACAAATGGGAGGTGGGTTCTGCAGTTGATGACTGAGCTAGTCCCCTTTACTGTTTTGTTATGTTTATGCAAATCATCAATTGCATTTACATATCAGTGATTTGATCTCTTCCTTTCCGTTAAAGTTAAACTTTAAATAATAAAAATCCATGTTTTCAAGAGATGGACTGTGTAGATGCTAATATGACATCTGGGTCACAGTTAATAAACATAGGACACAGACATACATTGAGTTTAAGAGGTCAAGGCAATTGTAGCAAATCAGATTTAGAAGCTACGACAACTCCTTGACAAACATAGGAAACTAAAATGATTTGAGAAGATATGACATGGGAGTGATGACGCTGGGAGAGCTTTGTTTGATTAAAAGAATGAAACACTTACATATGATAGAGCTTGGCATGATCTTGTGTTATGTGACTTGTCTTGAATGGGACAAGACAGGCTTCTTGTGTTATGTGACTTGTCTTGAATGGGACAAGACAGACTTACTTTTCTAAAATTTTCAATAAAATGCATAGGTTCTGCAAACCGTTAAAATTAAAAACTGAAATGTTTTTGTAGACAGTATACACGGTACTTGCCACAGTATTTGGAGTGTATATATCTTTCGATCAATTTTCAGGCCTTTTGCGCAGTGCAGCTACCCCAGCTGCTAAATATAAAACCTTGGGCATTGGAGGTTTTCATTAGAAAGATAATATAGTTGCTAGATAGACAGCGACAACGTCGGTGGCACCAGGATGGGTTGTAGCAAAGGCGAAGGCACATCAATTTCTTATCAGTGCATTGCAATCTGTCCCATAGGCTATCTTTAGCCTCATGGACGTTAAAATAATTTCTTTCTTTCTTTCTATTTTTCAAGATGTAAACATATTTTCAAGTGCAAAATACAAGTAATGTTCACACCTCTAGAGATTTGATTCCTTTTGACTCTTGGTAGTTACAATGGATATATGTTGATTTCAGACAAAACACTAATAAAATGTTAAAACTATAAGACCTTTTTTTTTAATACATACCCACTAAAAATTCAAAAATAGAAATAATATATTCATAGTATATATACACATACACACATTTTCTCTATCATTATTTTTTATATTCATATTTTTTAAATGTTATATGTCGAGTTCATATTAAACATTGAAATAATTACAAATCTCCCTCATACCTCCAACTAAGAAGAACTTATTAATGGAATAAGACATCTCTCTATGTATATAGACACCTTAAAATCTTTTACACAACATGCACAATGAAATATTTGATTTATGACTTGCATTATACATTTTTAATTATTAATATATATATATCTATATATATATATATATATATATATATATATCTATATATATATATATATATATATATATATATATATATATATCTATATATATATATATATATATATATATATATATATATATATATATATATATATATATATATATATATTAACTGAAACATGTATTTTTTTTTATTTCTTTGAAGGTAGATGGTTGGGCCAAATCCTAAACAACCAAGAGTACAGTTCTCCTTATCCTCTTTCTTATGCTGGGATGGGTTACAATTTTGTTAAAAGAAGCAAGATTGGTGTGATATCTCGTCATTAATGTTGAGCCATCCCTTTTGAAGAGTGCACCCTTTATTTGCCATGAGGTCTTCTTCACTGCTCAAATTCCTTAGAATTTGGTAGAATTTGTAGGTGTCGAATTCAAGGAGGGTTCTCTTTAATCTGCTGAGAATTTTGTTGAGGCTTGGATTATTGAACAATTCCTCCGTGTTGAGTTTTTTGATTAGTATTTCTGAGTCTCCAATTGCTTGAAAGTATTTGATGCCTCTTTCCCTTGCAATTTGGCATGCTTTGAGGAGAGCTAGAATCTCTGCTTGATTGTTGGTTTTTTGCCCAATACCCCAGCAAAAGCAATCCCTTCTTGAGCCATCCAGAGAGTACATAATACCCCTTGCTCCAACAACACCGGGGTTTCCTTTGGAGGCCCCATCAAAGAAAATTGAGGAGATGTTGTTGCCTCCACCAATCTTGGAAAGTGATGTCAGAATCTCTTTTTTGCTATTCAGTGTTTGCAATGGGGGGGACCAAGGGGAGCTTTCGAGGCAAAGGGGAAAGAGAATCCAACCATCTCTTTTCTTCAGGAAGGAGAGTGAGGTCTTCTTTAAAGTAAGATTTCTGGACTACTTCTAAAAGGAGGGATTTTGCTTTGTTTCTACTTTCAAGGGAGTATAAGGGATTTCTTTGAAAATCTATTCATTCCGGGTCAACCAAATTTGCCAACATACGTATTTGGGGATGGCGATCCAAATTCTTTTCCATAGAGATTTAGTGGGAATATAGGTGGTTCCATGAGGCAAATAACTCTGCTACAGAATCATGGCCCGGGGGGGCAATTTGGAGCTCATGGAGAATGTAGCCCCATACTTCTTTAGCAAAATAACAGTCAATAAATAGGTGTTTAGTTGTTTTAGTATTGATTATGCAAAGGGCACATCTATGCAGTCTTGCGTAGCTTCTCTTCACCAGATTTTCTCCTATTAGGACTCTGTTATGCACCAAAATCCAAAAAAAAAAAAAAACTTTGGGAAGACCTCCAGGATCCCATACTTTTTTCCAGAAACTGGGTAGATGATTGCTAATTTTTGTTGGGTGAAGGGTGTTGTAACCAACATCTGTGGTATACCTTCCTGAGTGTCCCCATCCCCATGCGTCCTTCATGCTTCGATGAACTGGTGCTGCCTCTTCAAGCAATTCGATGAGTCGATTTTGTTGCTGCAAGAGTCTAACAGGGACGTCATGGAAGTCCCTGCAACACTAATTACCTTTGTTGTCACACCTAGAAAGATTGTAGACGCTATTGATTCCAGTGCATCAGATAGTGGAGCATGATCCATAATGCGATCATCCCACAAAGAGGTTTTCTTTCCATTTCTGGGCACGCGATACACCTTATCTCTGAAGAAGTGTAGACTTTTTCAGCATAAATTCTAGGTTTGGGAGCGGTTAACTGAGATGCAGGCGTGCAGATTCCGTAGCGCAGGACCATCTACGTACTTGTGCAAGAGTGATTGACTGACTGGGTGCTGTGGATCATAATGTTTCCACAGGATTTTGTCACTAAGCACAAGGTTAACCATCACAGGATCGTGAATCTGTAAACCACCCTTTGTGATGTCTCTTTTGACTGTGTCCCAGCTGATCAGGTGAATTTTTTCCTGATTCCCTACCCCCCTTGCCATAGAAAATCCCTTAGGGGTTTAGATATTTGATCCATCACATTTTTAGGAGAAAGAAGAAAAGCAGCTTGGTAAATTGGCAACGCAGACAACAGATTTTTAATAAGAATTACTTTTCCTCCTTTTGTTAACCAGTAGCCTCCCCAAGATGAGATTTTTGTTTTGATTTTATTGATAATGTTGCTCCATAGATCCCTTTTGTTAATTCCATTTGTAATGGGAAAACCCAGGTATTTGATCTTGTCCCATTTTGCATATGCTTTAAAGCCTAGGATTTGAGATATGCTCATGAGCTCTTGCTATTCCATATTCCAGCCATAAATTTCACTCTTTCTTTCACTTACTAAGGCTCTTGTTACCCTGCAATAGCATTTTAGGACTGAGTCAAATGCCATTGCAATTATGAGAGAGGCTCCTCCTAGAAGAATAGAGTCATCTGCAAACAGGGCATGGTTTAAGGGATCTATGCCATGGGAAATTCTGAGGCCAGGTAGTGACCCAACATCTCTCTCAGCAGTGAGCTTTCTGCTAAGAGATTTAGCCAGCATAATGTATAGAAAAGGAGAGAGGGGCAGCC
Organism: Pinus tabuliformis; assembly: GCA_031772625.1. Lineage (NCBI taxonomy): Eukaryota > Viridiplantae > Streptophyta > Pinopsida > Pinales > Pinaceae > Pinus > Pinus tabuliformis. The sequence goes on from CM062818.1 coordinate 1,574,797,989, forward strand.
CTGCCTAAGGCCTCTTTGGGCATGAAAGAAGCCAGTAGGGTGCCCATTAACTAGGGGGGAAATCCAGGGATTACCAATACAAGATTTTATAAGATTCACAAACTGGTTTGAGAACCCGAAGGAGCGTAAGACTTTGATGAGGAAGGTGTGATTAATCCTATCAAAAGCATTCGCCATGTCTAGTTTTATCAACATTCCTTTTTCTTTTCGCTGTTTACTTGAGTGAATTGTCTCTTGCACTTGGATGACATTATCCAAGATGTGTCTACCTTCAAAACATCCTCCTTGGGAGGAGGAGATGAGCCTTTTGAGTAATGGTTTAATTCTGTTTTCCATCAGCTTGGCCAAAATTTTGTAGGAGGCATTACATAGAGATATGGGTCTGAATCTAGCAAAGGTTTCTGGGTTGGCCTCTTTTGGAATTAGTGCGAGGTAGGTGGAATTGGTTCCTCCTCCTATCTTAGCTTTCTTCTGGAACCCTCTTATCATTTTCTGGAGGTCATATTTAATGGTATCCTAGCAGATCTTGTAGAAGTGGATGGTGAACCCGTCAGGCCCAGGAGCCTTATCAGGTTCCGTAGACCAAATAACATTAATTATTTCTTCCTCTGTGAAGGGTTTGATGAGAGCATGATTGTCTTATGAGCTGACAAGGAAAGGGATGTTTGAGAGGAGCTCCGCTGAGTCTTCCTCGCTCCCTTGTGTCCTTGCAGTAAAAAGATTTTGAAGTGACTTTTTGCTGCCTCTTTTATTTGTGCAAACCCTTTGCAGATCTGCCCTTCTTCAGTTGTGATTTCTGAAATATGATTACGTGAGAGTCTAGCTCTATATTGGCGATGAAAGAAAGAGGTGTTTCGATCCCCAACCTTCAACCACAGGCTACGGGATTTGATTCTCCAGTACTCTTCTTCCATTCTAAAGGAGCGGAAGGAAGAGCGTTGGGCTTCTACCTCTTTGCCTATCATCTCTGAGGTGATATCCTTGTGTTCCATTTCAACTTGTATGTCCTCCAAAGTCTGCACTATTTCTTTCCTTTGGCTGGTTGGATTTGGAGCGGGTTTTTTTATCCATTCTTTCAAGGCTTGTTTCGTTGCCTTGAGCTTTTGCTCCCAAACATAACATGGTGATCCTGAGATTGGTTTGGCCCAAGATTCTTTCACTGTTTCCATGAAACCATCCCTTTCAATCCATAGGGGGCTGAAGCGAAAATGAAGAGGACCCAAGTCTTCTTCATCCTCCAGGAGCAGTTGAATGGGATTATGGTCTAAAGTTAATTTGGGGAGGATTTTTGTATTGATTATCTTGTTGTTCATCATCAGTGAGCTTTGAACTAAGAATCTGTCTAGACGAGCAAATATGTGTTCCTCCCCTGTCCTGTTATTTGTCCATGTATAGAGACCTCTTATTGGGCTAAAATCAAGGAGGTCCCATTGCTGGATGAGATCTTCCACAAAAGGCAACAAATGGTCTCTACTGATGTTGCCCCCTCTCTTTTCTTTGGGCTTCAGAAATATGTTCAGATCTCCAGCAAGGATTATGCTATTGGAGTTATGCTGCTCTAAGAATGCTAGGAGGGAATTCCAACATTCTCTTTTTTTAGAGTAAAGAACTAGAACATAAAGATTGAAGAGTGAGATAGTAAACTTACTTGCACAATGCTTTAATTATGTGAAGATCCAGTGCTAAGTTTCGAAGTTGTTTAGGTGGAAGATATCTTCTACCCATAGGGCAGCCATCTCCCCTGAAGAGCCCCTTGAGCTTACTGCTTTGCCTTTGTTTTTCTTCCACTTCACCTTACTGATGTCGAGGAGGGCTTGCCCTTCAATTTTTGTCTCCTGGAGCATGAGAATATCTGTTAGTTCGATTTTCAGTAGATCCTTGACTGCTTCTATTTTCATGTGGGTCCTCAGACCTCTACAGTTCGAAAAGACAAGACACATTATTTACCAGATGGGGGGAGGGATCCTCCCTTAGGAGGCCTTGTTCTGGTATTTCTCCCAATACATCTCTATTGTGGGCTGGATGCCTTAAGTTTTAAGTCTTTCAGCCTCCTCCTCCCTTGCTTCTTTATGGGATTTCCTTCCAGCTCTTTTTGACGGACGCTCATAGATCTTGTCCTTCGATGATCCTGAGTTATCTGTTGGCTTTTTCCTTGTGACTTATGCATACGAGGGATTGGAAGGGCTGCCTTTGGAAGCCTCTGGGTGGCCTGCTTCTTCGTCTTCTTTACTGGAGTGGGATGTTCATTCCCGGTCTACGTTTTCTAGGATTATTTCTGAGGGTTGGGCCTGACTGCTTTCTTTTTCATTTGGGTTTGGACACCTTTCTTTGGTGGGTTTGGAGCTGTTAGGGGCCTCCTTCTGAGTGATTTCCCCCCTACCTTTTTTTTGCTGCGATGCTTTCTAGACTAGGGTCCATTGCTCGCCATTGTGCATCTCTGCTCATTCCTTAGCCTTTTTCTTGCAGTGTTTTGCGAAATGGTCGTGGCCATGGCAGTGTCTACATTTAAAAGGAAGTTGTTCGTAATCCGGTTCTTGAACATGCGTCCATCTGGCGACCATTAGCTTGATTCCTTTTGGCAGTCCCTCCTCTAGATCGACTTCGACACATATGCAGGCACACAAATACTGATCTTTTTTGACTGCTTGGTCTATGTATTTTCCTAGAGCGTAGCCGATAAGCTGAAGAGACTTTTGGTTCCAGCAGTGGAGGGGAAGATGGGGCAAACACACCCAGATGGGAACAACTGATTGAACATCCTGAGCAGGGTCAAAATCGGGCGACCATTTGTTCAGATATAATCCTTGTGGACCTATAAAACATGGTATGTTCCTAAAGATTAAGCTTCTATCCTTTGCACTTTCGAAGACGAAAACGAAGTAGCCCTTGCCCACAAAGTATATTTTTATGGCCTCTTTGGTTAACAGGATCCAATTTCTCTGAACCCACTCTTCAAAATTTTTTGGTGAAGTCCAGAGGCTAGTGAACTGGCCTATGAGGCCTCTCTCTGCAAGATTCAGAGCTGCTCTGCATCTTTCTTCTTCTGGGAGTGCAACAGAGGGTATGCTGTCCATTTTCTTCACAAATTTCTGTTGCATGGCAGAAGGGGTTCTCTTAATGCAAGCTTCTATCATCATTTTGAAAGCCAGAACCTCTGGGGGGAGAGGGGGGGGAAGGTGGACCCCCGTGGAGTCCATTGGAGAGCCGAGGGGCTCAAGAGCTGCTGTGCGCAACAGCCACAAGGGGTGCGCAGAGCAGAGGTGGCAGACCTAGTTTGCAACAGAGAGGCGGCGCATGCAGTAATTATTAATATTTTGTAAATATATATATCAACTCTATATTAAAAATTAAAAAAATTACACCTCCCTCAAGGTGGAAAGTGAAAAAATAAAAAATCTTTTAATTTAAATGATTTGATATTTATCTATATAATGTTGATATAATTATGTTATTAAATATGGACAATGAAATATTTTATTTTTGGTTATTATTTTTACATGTCATCTTTCAACTCCATATTTTTTTTGTAAGCTTGGTAGGTCTACATCTTCATCATGTCCAACTTCTCACCCGATCGGGGGGATATCACAAGATTTGAACCCAAGACTTCCGGGTTCAGTGAGACTTCATTTCGGTGACTATTGCCAATTGAGCTACCCCAAACAGATAACTCCATATTAAATTGTGAAGGAATTGCATATATTTCTTCCACGATTTAATATGGAGTTAAAAGATGGCATGTAAAAATACTATTAGTAATATTTTTAATTACTTATCTCTATTTAAAGTTGATGTCAAATTATGGCGTAAATTAAAATATTTTATTTAGACATTGATTTTTTTTTGTTATTACTATTTTTTATTTTATTAATGTAAATGTTATTTTATTAATTTTAAATGTAAAATTACGTGACAACATCCTTATCGGCGCAATAATAAAAATTTAAAATTTTATTGTAAAAAAGTATTATTTAAAATTTTAAATATATTTTTAGGAATTAAAAAAAATGGAATTAACATATTCAACTTTTTAAGAGTTAGTACATGTTGAAATCCTTTTAACGGCCAAAAAAATAACTCAAAAAAGAGTTTGTATATAAAGGTTAGGAGTCTACGGAAGAGGCAGAGGAATTTCCCGGATGGTTAAAAGTGGCCGGAATTCGGGCAAAAAAATTTCAAAAAATCTTGTAGATGCAGTGTTTAAATTATGTTTTTGATGGTGGAAATGGATTCAACACCATCAAAAACCTCTAGGGAACCTAAAATTATGAAGTTTGACAACTTTTACTTAAATTTACAAAAATCCCTGCTGGATTTTTTCAAAATATAGCCAAAATTTCCATAACTTTCAGGGCAAAGAAACATAGCTAAAAGTTATGATTTCCAAAATTTGCCTTAAGCTTTGACCATATTAATACCCAATGAAGCCATGTTAGGGTTCCATAGTTACCTGCATAATTTCAAGAATTTTTTTAGAGAGCCTACAATATTAACCTTAGACTTAGGGTAGGATCTATAATAAATTTAACACTAATATTAATTATTATTGAGATGGTTTTTTTTAAACATTGATTAGTAAAATTTCTATAAAATCTATGCTCATAATGCAATCATAAAATCGAGAGATTTACAACGAATTTTGAGATCTAATTCTTCATCAAAAAAAGACAAACTAAGAAGTTCAACAACATCTACACACTGACTATCCAACACATACACATTACTAGCTTGGTTGCAATTGTATAGCCAACAAAATTGGCCACAGAGGAGAAAAATTTTACAATACTTCATCATTCAACAAAAGGAGGAATCTATTGACATTGCTTCAGCCTAGTTTGCACCGGTGTTTCTTCCCGAGCTCTGTTGTCTTGCAACATAGCGTGATGAGGTGATGCGTAGGGAGTTTTTTTTTTTTTTTTTTTTCATGTGTGGTTCACAGATACCCATGGTCACTGGGTAGCCGCTACGTCCATGGTAAGAACTAGGTAGATCGACCCCGAAGGGGATCACACCCCTCGGCCTATTTACTGACCTGACCCCAAGAGCTTTCGGGAATTGACCCTGTGACCTCTCGATTGGCGAGGCATTGATTTGACCGGTTGAGCTAACTATTGGGGCTTATGTGTAGGGAGTCTATTTCATCGTTCTTCCTATTAATATGATCCTGAAGCCCCTACATTCCTTCAAATTGTTCTAAACCATTTGCGAGAGCTGAAGAAAGAGATGATAAAGAGAATGATAGTCAATTTTCTCACTGATAGGAGGGTGAGGGTAGAGGGGGCATGAATCAGAGGCTCCCTCACACGCTTCTTTGCTATGAGAATTGTCCATTACAGCCTGGAAACCTATAGATCACAAATTCGAACGTATAGCACCTGCAAAGATTGTCTCCGATTGCCAAGAATCCTTGCAAAATGCAAGAGGACCAAGAACTAGATGAAGCAGAGGATTATACTATGGCTTGCCACCTAGGCTATCACGTTCCCAATCTCCTGCACCTGATTTAACCCAAGGTTTGAATTCAGTTGGATAGAGCTTACTTTCCCAATCGAGAGACGAATTGAAAAACCCAACTTCAAAATATAATCCTGATGAATAGATTAAGGTCCATGACAGGTCAAATCATTGTGCAAGCCTCACTCCAAATATTTGCAAGCTCAAGAGGTTCCCTAAGATAGGGAGATGGCAGGACCAAAGTCTCACACTAGTACAATTTCCTCCATGCTCTCTTAAAAAATTGAATTGCATATCAAAGGAATTATGAACCACCATGAATGTGAGGATAGAGATTTGTACCTCCCATGCAAAAGCCATATTATCCTCAAGAGTAGGCAATAAAAATCGTAGATCTAACTACTCGGATACGCCTTGCTCCCAGAATGAATATTTAAACCACATATTTCCATCCATATTCACCTTAGGAAAGGGACAGTGGGGTATGTGGCCTACATGTTGGTCGCTTTCCACCTCCCAGGAATTGCTTCACTCATACATTTTGATTGAACTGCGCAAAATTAATTGAGTGGAGGACACATTTAATCCGAAGGTTTTTTATTCAATTCTATCATTCCCTTGGCTCAAATTTTATTTTTGATTGAATTTGGAAGGGAGCATGTCATTCCCATAAATGAAATCAGGGTATGTCTCTCCATCCCCTTTGCTCATTAATTTTTGTTTGCACCTTCACCAGAATACATGCTTGATTAACTTGTTTATCTACTTCAGTATTTTGGATCCTTAGGATATGATAAAAACTTTGATGCTTAAGGGAGTCCAATATGCCCTTGATTCTTTGGAGGAGGATATTTAATTTATTGGCCTTAGGAGTTGATCCATTTTGCAGAAATTGAATTTTTATGAGAGAGTCCCCAACAATTGTGATCTTGGAGATTCCTCTTTCCTTAACTAATTACAGGTCTAACATGAGCTCGTACATATCTGCCATGTTATTGGTTTCTTTACCAAGACCCCACACAAACTTAATTTCATGTTTCTCATCAAGATCCCAAAGTATCTCTCCCCCTCCTATCGCCCCTTTTCTTAAGATACGTTAAAAAGTGAGTTATGAGGGAAAAAATGGGTTCCATTCTTATTGTAATGTTTTTTTTTTAGTAGTGCAAAGGAGTGAGATATAAAAAAAAAGGGCCAAAGATAATAGGGAACATGGATGTCTTCTCACTTAGTAAATTGCTCTAAGAAAGTACACTAACTCATGACATGACAATCCTCGAGAAAACTAATGAAGTTTGTTAGTTTAGTCGCACCTTTTAACCCTCAAGTTATGTCAATTGCATTATTTATCACTTATTTTAGCCTTTGAGCTATGTGTGCGCATTATTTATAATTTTTTCCAACCCTTGAGCTACATGCACTTAATTTATTATTTCTTTCAGTTGAAAAATTAATTTGAGTTAACCCTTTGTAAAATGTAAAAGGCTTTTGGCCAAATGAATAAGATTAAGAAATCTATTTCGATCTCTTTTATTTATAGGTTTACTATTTATTTTTTGTTTCTCATTAGGTCAACCATGATGCTCCTCTCTCTCTAGCTCTTATTCAAGTCTTAGGCACCTTGTGTTTTATCATTTGGTGTCAAAGCTTGCAATGCACGCCTACTATTTTCACACGAGCTTTTAGTTCATTAAGGGACTTCCTCCACACCAACAAATCTTGCATTTGTTTGATTCTCTTGGTTCATTATCTGCCCTATCATAGTTCTCTTCAAGAACATTTAGTAAATATAGTTATCTTAGCCCAACGCCAACCCAAACTACTTAGTCAAGCATCATTTGGTTTTTCTTGGAGGATACTCTTCTGCCCCAGAAACAAAAGTCTTGTAGGTTAGGCTCTCCCTGCTCTATGCCCTCCCTAACTTATCATATTTAGCCATTCTACTCTCTCACCCCAACCATCCTCTCTTATATATCTACTTCTACATCTTCTTCTACCACTCATCTTGATCTGGACTGTGTAAGGAACAAAATGAAATGTAAGCAAGGAAAATACACATAAATAAAGTAGAGAGAATAATAATATGGTAAGAACCCAATTCTTTATTATTTGAAAAAATACTTTATGGATACTGATGAGCCCCAATTTTGGTACAATTTGGGCTCATTTTGGCCTATTCTACTTGCTCAAACCATTCATTTTTTATTGCTTATGCATGCATTTCTTAGTTTATTCATGTTGTTTGTAGGAAGAAGGGTAGGCACTCTATCTACGTGACTAATGCATTATGATTCCAGGTTTTGGTATTAAAAGGGAGCAAAAGACAACGAAAAAGGAGACAAGGAGACAATGAGGTGGCACTGCTAGTTGTCAGGAGAGGATGTCCACGGTCTTAGGGACATTCCTCGTGATTCCCACCAAGAACTCCGAGCTCCAATCCATCTCCACTCCGAGCTTAGAAGCAGCCAGCTGTTCTACAGGAACAACAGTTATAAACTGCTCTACAGGAACAGCAGTTATGACCGTCCTACAGGATCAGCAGTTAAACTCTAGTTAGACAGCCGAGCTCCTAAAATCAAGGACACTTGTTGGATCATCGTTTTTGTATAAGTATAGAGGCCTTAGCCTTAGATAGGTTGTTGAAACTCTCGTATTGCTATTGTAATTTTGGAGCACAGCTCAGTTTTTGTTCCTTTTTGTAAGCCAATTTGGCATGACATCAGATTATGAATAAAGAAGGCAGATTCTGATCTAGTTCTGAGTTTTCTTAAGGAGACTATAGCTCTCAGGTTAGGGCCCAACCTGAGAGCCATAGATCCCCTCCGTTGTAGTGTTGTTTCCATTTCATTTCAACACTTTGAGCTTTTCATTTGCACATGCAATTCGAATTACAGGTTGTTAAGTTGGTCTTTTTCATGAGTTAGATAGGAGTTGCTTATGGTGAATTTGTTTCCACTTGCTTAGTGTAGCAGAGGATAGATATAAACGATTGGAGCTCCAACAAAAAGGTTGTTAAGGCTCACTGCCGTCTCATCTGGGATTGGAGTGAAGTCCATGACTAACCACCAAAAATACGCATTTCTTTATTTCATGATTGCTGCAAACACAGTCACGTTATGTTAGATGCATCCACATGATTCACACCTGCACCACACTCCTTTACCACAGCTTCATGCACATTCTCCTTCGCGTTTTGGATTGCTGTTCATTGAATTTACAAGCATAGGTAGTTTAGGTTAATGCATTTTCGGTTTGGTGACAGTCATAAGCATTTGTTTCACTTACACTACTTTCTCTCGTTCCATCACTTCGTCCTCCATCTTGATCACGCATGCAAACACATCTCTGATCCCTGCTCCGCTCTGCCATCTCCCAAAGTCTGTCACTCCTCACGTACTTCCATTCTCTAGCCCTTTCGTTGACATAGCCCTTTACCTTCCACCCTACTCCCTACACTCACTTCCCATCCTATTCTTCCACTTCTACAGCCATCACCAGCCTCATTCCTACCTTGCACATCTCCCTCTACCATTTCATCACCCCTCCATCACGCCAAACACTCATGGTAGGTCATCCTGTAGCCATTTGTAGACATCCTGTAGAAACCAGAGTATCCTGTAGGATCCCCTGCAACCATCCTGTAGGAGGCCACTCTCTCGGTTGCTGAGCATCTGAATGCGAGGAACCTCTGTGGATGGATGCTAAGGATCCCTAGGGACCTCTCCTAGCCTCCCCAACCTGTCCCACGCTTTCCTTCCTTCTCCATCCCATCTGCACAACCAAACCCTAGTTAGCACAAAATCACAATCATTCCACACACTTCAAGGAAAAATACAAAAACATGTCTTTTATGATGCAAGCAGCTTAGATCCATGCATTTTCACTTATTAGAGGTAACAGCAGCATTGGTAGAGGTTTCATTCATATTCTTTGCATTGTAGAGGTTAGACTAGTTAAATTAGGGTTTCCTAGGTTTACATGCTTTGATTTGCTTTCAGTCCATTTTGTCAAGTAAAGTAGTTTTCCTTTGAGAATAGCTTTCGTCCATCAATTAGCAAGCTTCTTCTGAGAGCCTATAGAAGTTGGCTTGAGCCCTAGCGGACTTGTGCCAGCTAACCAAGTGACATCTGCGACAAGAGCTAGTACTTGTGCATATAGCACCGTCGCTTCCAAGTTTGTACGAACTACCGTGTTGATAAAATGAGAGACAGGAAGCCCCAGGAGTTGTAGCATTATTGCTACAATACTGGAGCTCACCATCTTTTTGGCGCCGTTGCCGGGGAAGCGTCAGAGTATTAGTAATTGTTGCTTTTCTTCTACTTTCGTACTCTTACTTCTTCTCAGTAGTTTATTTCATTTCCATTCTGCAAAAGTAGATTAGCATTTCTTGCTTTCCTAGATTAATATTTCTTGCTTTCCTAGATTAATATTTCTTGCTTTCCTAGATTAATATTCCCTGCTTTCCTAGATTAGCATTTCCTGCTTTTCTAGATTAGCATTTCCTGCTTTCCTAGATTAATATTTCTTGCTTTCCTAGAGTAATTTTTCGTGCTTTCCTAGATTAGCTTTCCAATTCTGCAATTTCATTTGAGCAATATAGTTAGTTGTAGATCACTTTGTTTCAGTTTTGCAGGTACCAAAGAAAAAGCAAAAGCACTCAAAAAAAAAAAAAAAGTCCTTTCCATTTCATGCCTCGTAGGAACTGAGATACATCAGGCAAATTCCTACCAAACACCCCCACCACATCACTAAGTCACCCTTCTCTCTTCTTTGGTGACAGTGACCCAGAGGAACCTATAGGTGAACATCCTGAGATATACCAAGACCCTATAGAAGAAGAAGAGTTAGAGACCACTCCATCTGAAGCCATGGCTGATAATAGGAGAGAAGATGAGAGAATAGAAGGAGCTTTCCCCATCCGAGAGACCAATGGAGATATGAAAATGAAAAACATTAACCCCTCCGCCTTGCCTCACTTCCATGGACTGACCACTGAGGATCCTGATACCTTCTTGTTTGAGTTTGTTGTCCTTTGTAGAACCTATGACTATACTGAAGATGAGCAAAAGCTGAAGCTTTTCCCTTCCACTCTTAAGGATGCAGCACTACGCTGGTTCATGGGATTACCTGGGAATAGCATCGCTACTTGGGCTCAGATGCAGCAAGCCTTCAATACCAAGTATAGGGATTATTGTAGGTCCAAGGAAACCAAGGGAGAGATCTTTCGAATGACCATGGGGAATGATGAGTCTTTAGAGGATTATGAGGAGAGGTTCCAACTTAGCTATAAACGGCCAGGTGCACACTTGACCCTGAATCCCTCAAGTTGGTTCTACTCCGAGGAGTCCCTGAAGATCTCTTAGACACCCTTCACATGTTAGCTGGGGGGGACATTTACCAACTGCCTTATGAGGACATCAAGACTGTGTTTCGAAATCATTCCAGGGAAGCTAGAAAACGAGGTAGAGGAAATCTCCTCTCCACTGGTGTCCCTTTCTCCAAACATGAGCTCACAAACCAATTAGAAGATCTTAAGAGTGAGGTGAGACAGACCATTGCCATGCAGCTGGACACATTCAGGATCCAGCAGAAGAAATAAGAAGCTGAGAGAGCCTTGGCTATCTTCTGTCCTAGGTGCACCAGAAGACACCCTAAGAACGAATGTCCATTGCATTCGGTTGAAGTGTGTTTCGTTTGTGAGGAGGACCACCCAACAAATCAGTGTCCAACCTTACCTGGGTTTAAAGCCATGTACCAAGGAACCGAAGCCCCCACTGAACCTCTCTACTTCATCAACCAAAGGAGGCCTCAAGGGTCTAGACCTTATCAGCAGGGGATGCAAGGGGCATCTCAAGCTTATTACAACCCCAACCACTCGACTCCCATGCCTTCCTGGGGTCCCCCTGCTCATCCTTCTTGGTCCATGCCTCCTCCATGGTCTTATCCACCTCAGTACCCTACCCAACCTACTTCTCATCCATATCACTCACATACCCAGTCGCAGCCTCAATGGAGTGCTCCTCAGTCGGGGTGGAGGCCCCAATACAACACTCCTCCTGCCATTTTGCCTCCACCACTAGTTCAACCTCAGCCTTTACCTCCTGCTCCTCTAAGGCAACCTCAGATGCCTGCTCAACCGAACCCGAACCCCAACAATAGACAGGCTCAGCAGGTATATACTGGGGAGACCTCATGCCCTACCTATGCTGTGGAGATCCAGGAGATCAATCTTAGATCTGGAAAGACTCTTCCAGATCGCCAACCTCCTCCCCCAGAGGATGAGGAAAACCATCAGGAGAGTGAACCAAAGCCTATTCCACCCTTTCCTGAGAGACTAACAGCCACCACACAACCTAACCCAGAAGAAGATGAGCTTTTGGGTGAGCTCAAGCAGTTGTGTGTAAAAATCCCACTTCTCCAAGCCATCAAGGATGTGCCAATATATAACAAGCTGGTTAAGGAGAAGTGTTTCAAACACCTAGGCAGACGGAAGAAAGATGCCTCAACTATCAATGTCATAGTACAGCTGTCTGACCTTATGCTAGGACAAGTCATTTGCCCAAAGTACTTAGATCCTGCAAGTCCGGTAGTAGATGTTCACATCAATGGCACCATTATCCCCCACACCTTGATTGATCTGGGGGCGGCCATCAATGTGATGACCAGGGATACCATGCTTAAACTCAATCTTCAAGGTTCCTTGAGGAAGACCTCGACAGTACTGCAATTAGCAGATCGCTCCACCGTGACTCCCGAAGGGATTGTGGAGGATGTCTTGGTCTCTATTGATTCTTGGGAGTACCCTGCAGACTTCCTGGTTCTGCAACCAAAGGCCAAGATTACTGGATATCCTCTCATCTTGGGAAGGCCTTGGTTAGCTACTGCAGATGCTTACATAAGTTTTCGGGCAGGAAATATGACCATCAAAAATGGTCCCATGTTCAAGCAGCTAGTCCTATACCCTCCGGCCCAACCTTCTTTAGAGCATGATTTACCACTCTGGTTGGAGGAAGGAGAGGAAGACGAGGTGTACTCTGCACCTCTGTGCACCCTAGATACCACTAGGAGAGACCCTCCTACCGAGGATGATTTGATTGAGACCCTGATCTAGAATCCACCTTCCAGTGCACTATATTTAGAGAAGTTGGTGGAGGATGCCCAAGCTAGCACCTTAGTGGACCTTTGTACAACCAGCCTTGTCACTCCCAGAGTCAAAAGTGTGGAGTTCGGCCCTGAGAGAGCATTAAAGATCAGCTCCTCCCTATCTCCTTCCCAGGAGAAGGAGTTGTGTAGCCTATTGGCCAGCCACTTAGATGCTTTTGCTTGGAGCTATAAGGAGATGAAAGGAGTCCATCCCTCGGTCTGTACCCATCATATATACATCAAAGAGGATTGTATACAGTTAGGCAACCCCAGAGGAGAATGAATCCAGCCCTTAAGGACATTGTCAAGGAAGAATTGCAGAAACTGTTGGATGCAGGATTCATCTACCCCATCTCAGATAGTGAATGGGTGTCCCCTCTAGTGTTGGTTCCCAAGAAGAATGGGAAGTGGAGGATCTATGTAGATTACTGTGAGCTGAACAAAGCTACCAAGAAAGAACATTTCCCTCTACCTTTCATAGATCAAGTGTTGGATGGACTGGCAGGAAAGAAGTTTTTCTCTTTCCTGGATGGGTTTAGCGGGTACAATCAAATCCAAATCAGCCCGGAAGACCAAGATAAGACCACCTTCACTTGTCCTTGGGGTACCTTTGCCTACCGAGTCCTTCCCTTTGGGCTATGCAATGCTCCTGCTACTTTTCAGAGAGCTGTCTTGAGCATCTTCTCGGAGTTGGTCCATGATGCAGTGGAAATATACATGGATGACTTTACTCCTTATGGGGCCAACTTCCAGGAAGCATTGTCCAACTTGGGAAAGGCCCTAACCAAGTGCATCGAGATGAACTTGTCCCTTAGCCCTGAGAAATGTGAATTCCTAATGACTGAAGGGACTGTGCTAGGCCATACCATTTCTTCCCAAGGATTGCAGGTGGATCCCAACAAAATTGCTCTCATCAAGAGCGTTCCACCTCCTCAAAAAGTAAGGGATGTCCAGAGTTTCTTGGGATTAGCAGGATACTGCTGGAGATTCATTAAAGATTTCAGCAAGTTAGCCTCACCATTGTTTGGTCTATTGGCAAAAGATGTGGAGTTTAAGTGGACTGACGATTGTCAGAGGAGTTTGAATGAGTTAAAGGACAAGTTGGTGTCAGCACCAATCCTGAGAGGTCCAAACTGGGCCCTACCTTTCCACATCCACACTGATGCCTCGAACAAAGCCATAGGTGCAGCCTTAGGACAAGTTGAGCAAAAACTTCCATATGCCATTTACTTCGTTAGCAAAAACTTGTCCAAAGCAGAGCTGAATTACACTGTAACCGAGAAGGAATTCTTAGCTGTGGTCCATGCACTGAACAAGTTCCGCCATTATATTACTGGTTACCAGAATTTTGTACATACTGACCATGCTGCTATTAGATATTTGATGAATAAACAAGATGTGAATGCTCGTATTATTAGATGGTTACTTTTATTGCAGCAGTTTGATCTAACCATTGTTGATAAACCAGGGAGAGAAAATGTTGTTGCTGACTTCTTGTCTAGATTGGATTTGTCTGCAGATGAAGATGGGACGGTGGATGACCAGATGCCTGATGAGCATCTGTTTGCTATCTCAGTACTCTCTCCATGGTTTGCTGATATAGCAAACTACCTTGTTTCAGCTCAGTTTCCTCCGCACCTCTCTTCAAAAGAGAAGAGCAAAATCATCAGAAAGAGCACCTCATTTACATGGATTGGGGGCAATCTGTTCAAGCTTGGCCCCGATCAGATCTTAAGGCGTTGTGTAAGGGAAGAGGAAGTCTTTGACATCCTCCTCACCTGTCATGATGGGCCTTGTGGAGGACATTTTGCAGCAAAGAGAACTGCCTTCAAGATCCTGCAGGCAGGCTACTATTGGCCCACACTTCATCAAGATGTCAGAAGATATGTCAGCCAGTGTGACCAATGCCAAAGAATGGGGAAACCAACCCTAAGGGATGAGATGCCTCTTCAACCTCAAGTGACTCTTGAGCCATTTGAGAAGTGGGGCATGGACTTTGTGGGTCCAATCAATCCCTCTTCGAGGCAAAGGTCCTACATCATTGTGTGCACTGACTACCTGACGAAGTGGGCAGAGACCAAAGCAATCAAAGCAGCAACAGAAGAAAAAGTGGCCAAGTTCCTAAGAGAGAACATCTTCTATAAGTTTGGCTATCCAAGAGAGCTGGTCACCGATCAAGGGAGCCAGTTCACCTCCCACCTGGTTGAAGATCTCCTATCTCATCACAAGATCAAGCATAGAACCTCAACTCCCTATCATCCTCAAGCAAATGGGCAGGTGGAAGTCACCAATAGAGCATTAGAAGGGATCTTGACTAAAGTGGTGAGCAGCAGCAAAAAGGACTGGGCAGATCGCCTGGTTGAAGCCACATGGGCTTACAACACCACTTGGAAGACCACCACCGGCTTCACACCTTATGAGCTGGTCTATGGGAAGAAAGCTTTGTTGTCCATTGAGTTTGAGTATAACACTTTGAGGATGGCAACTCAGCTGGACCTAGATCTCAGCCATGCACAGCAAGAAAGGTTGTTGCAGCTGAATGGACTGGATGAGCACCGCATGCAGGCCCTCCTTCACTCAGAAGTGGTTCAACTTCAGAGGAAGGTGTGGCATGACCAACATCTCCATGACAAGCAATTTCAGCCGGGAGATTGGGCTTTGTTGTATGATTCCAGATACAAAGATTTCAAGGGGAAGTTGAGAACCAGATGGCTAGGACCATATTCAGTGGAAAAGTGTCATGACAATGGATCCGTCCTCATTCGAACCATTGATGAGGAAGCCATTCCCATGCTTGTCAATGGGCATCGATTGAAGATCTACAGGAAGCCTCCCTCAAGACAAGAGTTCATCAAAACAATGGAGAAGGCAGTATTGGTCATAGAGAAGGGTCCTGCCCCTGCTTTGGGCACACCCTGAAGCATCTAAAAAAAAAATAAATAATAAAGATCCTTGGGTGAAAACCTCATTGAGGCGCCCCTGCTATCTTTCAAAAAAAAAAAAAAAAAAAAAAAAAAAAAAAGAGAAAAAAAAAACAAAAAGAAAAAAAAAAAAAAAACAAAATCAATAAGTCATTATGTGAAATTTGCATGCAGATTGCAGGTGTTCTATGGAGGAGAGGAAGCCTCTCAACTCAAAGCCAGAAGTCCTTATCATGTAGCCAAGACACCTCACCAGCACCTCCTCCAAGAATGCCTATGTTCTTCAAGGTATGTGCACTTTTATTATAAATTGAGTCTCCTACAGGAAGACGCAGATTTTCTACAGGAAAGTGCGATTTTCTACAGGAAGGTGAAAATTTCTACAGGAAGAGCTGCCTGTCTACAGGAAGCTCTGTACTTCTACAGGAAACTTCATGTAGAAGCTCAGAACGAGCCAGAATGCGTTTCATGAGCAGATCTGATGACTACGGGTTGGTGTGGACGCATGCAAGCCTCTTTTGGGCTCATGCACGATGCTGATACCTTGCTCCACCATCCTCGTCACCATGCAACTAAGATCCCTGCACCAGCAAACCAGATCAATGAGTTCTCGTGGAAAAATCAGTTGTCAAAGAAAAATGAACACCGAGAGCTCATACCATGTGCATGTCGAGCATCAGAAGATTCAGGAGCGCGATTAGTAGGTCATCTCCATTATCAAGTAGCATGCACCCAAGGAGGTGAGACTGTTACAAGGCCCCGCGGGCATCCTGTAGCAGTCAAACCTGCAGGAGTGGATACCATTCATCGCCCAACCATCTGCAAGCAACACGCGGGTGCATGCAACTAGAGCATCCACCATAGCGCCAGCATCCTGTAACCACGAGCCTCCGGGACTGTGTAAGCCACATGCAGAAGGCAGATCCGTCGTCCAAAAGACTGAAATCATGTGCAGACGTGCGCATGTAAGTGTTCTAATCCTTCCTTCCATCAAATCGCATGAGTTTTACTTTGATTTGTTTGCATGGCGTGGAAATGAATGGTTGAGCGGTCGTAAGGCCAATTGACTGGCCACGTCGGCTAATGAAGGGATAGTCAGATGATGGGGTGGCAGCCACGACAAAGGGAACACGCAGCACGCATGTGAAGATCAGTCCCGTCAACCGAGAAACGAGTTTAACCGAAAAGGGCGGTGGCAGATCTGTGGGAATGAATGCGGCAGCAAGTGAATGTGCAGGCGGATGATGGGTGACGTCACCCAACGGTCCGGCGGGGACAACTCACCCTCCGCGCCACGAGCTGCGTCGATTCAAAATCTAATCGGCTAGATTGTGCGCGTATATCCATCCACCTCCACTTCAAAACTTGAGTAGCTCTTCTGAATACCTCTGCATGTTGATACGCCAAGCTTTCGCCCGACTGAACACCAGTGAAGCGCACCTCAACCGCAGTCCAATTGCAGTCCTCCCCGAAGTTTGCACACTGCTCCTACAGGAACAGTTCCTACAGGAACAGTTTCTACAGGAACGCAGTCCTACAGGACGCAGTCTTCTACAGGAACGCGGGTGTTCACGAAAAAAGGTGGTCGAGTAACGAGGTAACACTGGACCTCTCATGCAATTGCTCATTTAAGGTGGTAGGATTGTCAGTTACTGTCAGGGTAAATGAGAAAGTAGACCAATTGCTGTCTGTGTGCCCATACTGCAATTCTACAGGATTGTTGCGTGGTTAGACTGTGTTGTAAAATTTTTGCGGGTTATACGCATTGTTCTGCACTCTGTCACCAAAACTAAACTCTCTTCCACCATCACCACCTCCGGTTAAGAAAATTGTGCATCATGTCGGGTGGATTTATCAGGTGAGAACCCACAGATTCCACCAGATTAAGGAGAAATCCAGCAGTGGTAGATCTCTTTACCAGGGCACAATGGATGCCTTTTTGTGATAAGCTACAGGGCTACGATGATGAAGTAGCCGAGGAATTCTTGCAGGCATTGAAGCCTAGATCCCAGACACTGGCCACAGTAAGCTTCAGAGGTCCCAGCCTCCAACTCACCCCAGAGCATATAAGTCGAATCACAGAACTGCCCATGGGTCTGTCGTGGGATAAAGAAGAGCGGAAGCAGAGCCAGCAAGCAAAGAAGGAGTTCTTCCCACCTGAAGAATCATTCACAGAGGACAAAAATGGGGTGAAAAGGACAAGCCTGTTGCCACCATGGAACGAAGTCAGTTTGCAAATTATGAAATATATCACCTGTGAGGGTCGGTACAGCATCGTATATGCGTATCACTTCAGGCTACTCAATGAACTAAGACACCAGATTGACCTCCCTGTAGCACAGAGGCTGAGCATTCCTTACTTTTTATTGCAGTCCTTGATGGAGTGCTCTACAAAGCTCAAGGACGGAATCCCTGATCAGATAGCCCATCATGGGTTAATAAAATTGCTTGTGGAGGATGCTCTCCACTCATATAAAGTCCCCCTCGCATGGGAATCATTTAGGAACTTAACAAGAGAAGGGGACATACAAATGTTGCTTGAGGAAACGGGATCCTCTAGCGGTGAAGAAGAAGAGCCCGTAGCCGAGAGTAAGAAAGGGAAAAGCCAAAAGGTCCCGACTCCCACACAGAAGAAAGAATGAAAAAAGAAGGAGGAGGGAAAGGATGACAGAGCAAAAGTTGACACCCCCATCCTGTCAGCAAGAGAAAAGAGGTTGAAAAGCAGGGCAGTCAAAACTGAGGTGGTCCCTGCCAGCCCAAGCACCTCGTCAGCTCCTGCAGTCAAAGCCAAAAGCAAAATCCATGCAGCTAAGCAAGAAAAGGTGGTGAGAGTTGCATCTGCAGGAACGCAAAAACTGGCTTCTACAGGAAGCCCGAAAACACAAAAACTGGCTTCTACAGGAAGCCCGAAAACATAAACACAGGCTTCTACAGGAAGCCCGAAAACAAAGACCAAGGCTTCTATAGGAAGCCCGAAGATCAGTAAGGAGCACGCTTCTACAGGAAGCCCAAGAGCAACGACCAAGGCCTCTATAGGAAGCCCGAAAATCGTTGGAGAACAGGCTTCTACAGGAGGCCCAAAAACGGAGACAAAGGCTTCTACAGGAAGCCCGAAAGTGCAACCACAGGCTTCTACAGGAAGCCCGAAGACAGAGACAGGGGCTTCTACAAGAAGCCCGAGGTTGGAAAAAGGGGCTTCTACAAGAGGCCCGAAGGTCATTGAGAAACAGCCTCCTATAGAGAGTCCGAAGACAAAGAAAGAATCTTCTACAGGAGGCCCGGAAGCAGGCAAAGCAGGGTCTTCCACAGGAAGCCCGAAATCTAAAAAGGAGGGGCCCTCTACAAGGAGCTCCGAGAGAGCAAAATGCAAGAAAGAGAAGGCTGGCATTCTCAAAAAGGAGGCAGCAGCGGCACTGGCTGCCCTCAGCACACCTCCAAAACCGAAAGAGAAAAGGGAGAGGGAGACCCCTCTACCACCTGAAGCCAGGAGAAGCAAGAGGATGACCACGGGCAAGCCACAGCCTCCACCCAGCAGCCAAACCACTTCAGGGGATGTCCCTACTTCACCCAGTGCAAGGACCCCCTCTAAAGCATCAGCCACCCCCGAAAAGGGGAGCCCAAAAATAACTTCCTGGACACGAAAAATAGGCCAGTCACCTTCCGAAGCCCGACTCAAGGAAATAGAAAAGGGGAAGGAAGCATCACCCTCGTCACCACCAGGAGCAGAGAAGGCAGGGCCATCAAAAGCAGAAAAGAAAGAGCCTGTTCCGGTCCCGAGCCCCCGGCCAAGGACAAGGAGCAGGAGCAAGGTTGCTCAAGGATGAGCAAATGGTTCAGCTGGGGGGTGATGATGAGCCCCAATTTTGGTACAATTTGGGCTCATTTTGGCCTATTCTACTTGCTCAAACCATTCATTTTTTATTGCTTATGCATGCATTTCTTAGTTTATTCATGTTGTTTGTAGGAAGAATGGTAGGCACTCTATATACGTGACTAATGCATTATGATTCCAGGTTTTGGCATTAAAAGGGAGCAAAAGACAACGAAAAAGGAGACAAGGAGACAATGAGGTGGCACTGCTGGTTGTTAGGAGAGGATGTCCACGGTCTTAGGGACATTCCTCGTGATTCCCACCAAGAACTCCGAGCTCCAATCCATCTCCCCTCCGAGCTTAGAAGCAGCCAGCTGTTCTACAGGAACAGCAGTTATAAACTGCTCTACAGGAACAACAGTTATGACCGTCCTACAGGATCAGCAGTTAAACTCTAGTTGGACAGCCGAGCTCCTAAAATCAAGGACACTTGTTGGATCATCATTTTTGTATAAGTATAGAGGCCTTAGCCTTAGATAGGTTGTTGAAACTCTCGTATTGCTATTGTAATTTTGGAGCACAGCTCAGTTTTTGTTCCTTTTTGTAAGCCAATTTGGCATGACATCAGATTATGAATAAAGAAGGCAGATTCTGATCTAGTTCTGAGTTTTCTTAAGGAGACTATAGCTCTCAGGTTAGGGCCCAACCTGAGAGCCATAGATCCCCTCCGTTGTAGTGTTGTTTCCATTTCATTTCAGCACTTTGAGCTTTTCATTTGCACATGCAATTCGAATCACAGGTTGTTAAGTTGGTCTTTTTCATGAGTTAGATAGGAGTTGCTTATGGTGAATTTGTTTCCACTTGCTTAGTGTAGCAGAGGATAGATATAAACGATTGGAGCTCCAACAAAAAGGTTGTTAAGGCTCACTGCCGTCTCATCTGGGATTGGAGTGAAGTCCATGACTAACCACCAAAAATACGCATTTCTTTATTTCATGATTGCTGCAAACACAGTCACGTTATGTTAGATGCATCCACATGATTCACACCTGCACCACACTCCTTTACCACAGCTTCATGCACATTCTCCTTCGCGTTTTGGATTGCTGTTCATTGAATTTACAAGCATAGGTAGTTTAGGTTAATGCATTTTCGGTTTGGTGACAGTCATAAGCATTTGTTTCACTTACACTGCTTTCTCTCGTTCCATCACTTCGTCCTCCATCTTGATCACGCATGCAAACACATCTCTGATCCCTGCTCCGCTCTGCCATCTCCCAAAGTCTTTCACTCCTCACGTACTTCCATTCTCTAGCCCTTTCGTTGACATAGCCCTTTACCTTCCACCCTACTCCCTACACTCACTTCCCATCCTATTCTTCCACTTCTACAGCCATCACCAGCCTCATTCCTACCTTGTACATATCCCTCTACCATTTCATCACCCCTCCATCACGCCAAACACTCACGGTAGGTCATCCTGTAGCCATTTGTAGACATCCTGTAGAAACCAGAGTATCTTGTAGGATCCCCTGCAGCCATCCTGTAGGAGGCCACTCTCTCGGTTACTGAGCATCTGAATGCGAGGAACCTCTGTGGATGGATGCTAAGGATCCCTAGGGACCTCTCCTAGCCTCCCCAACCTGTCCCACGCTTTCCTTCCTTCTCCATCCCATCTGCACAACCAAACCCTAGTTAGCACAAAATCACAATCATTCCACACACTTCAAGGAAAAATACAAAAACATGTCTTTTATGATGCAAGCAGCTTAGATCCATGCATTTTCACTTATTAGAGGTAACAACAGCATTGGTAGAGGTTTCATTCATATTCTTTGCATTGTAGAGGTTAGACTAGTTAAATTAGGGTTTCCTAGGTTTACATGCTTTGATTTGCTTTCAGTCCATTTTTTCAAGTAAAGTAGTTTTCCTTTGAGAATAGCTTTCGTCCATCAATTAGCAAGATTCTTCTGAGAGCCTATAGAAGTTGGCTTGAGCCCTAGCGGACTTGTGCCAGCTGACCAAGTGACAGCTGCGACAAGAGCTAGTACTTGTGCATATAGCACCGTCGCTTCCAAGTTTGTACGAACTACCGGGTTGATAAAATGAGAGACAGGAAGCCCCAGGAGTTGTAGCATTATTGCTACAATACTGGAGCTCACCAGATACATCATCAAGGAATGGGTTTACTTGACAATGAGAGCCCCCCCCCCCCCCCCCCCCACCCACACATATACATAATACATTTACAATTGCCTTTTCACTTAGGAGTCACGTCTTTTCACTATTTTAGTATTTTATTATTATTATTATTAAATACCATGGGTGAATATCATGGCTTACAAAAACCATTGTCTACTAATGGTAAAAAACTAACTAATGATAATGCAAATAAATTTTCACCACTTTATCATTATCATTATTCTCCCTCCTTACAAAGTACCATGGGTGTATACCATGGTTTACCAAAACCCTCATCTCATAAGATACCAATGATGAAAACAATTAATGATCGTGTTGATTTGGTGGAAGAGGTGGAAACTTTTGTTGAATTTGAATCTTGGTAAGCCACTTGCCTTGCTGAAAAAGTTTTCATGCTTTGACAACTCGATATAGTTATACATTTTGTTAGTGGATGGCCTTCATTTTGGTCACCATGATCAGATCCATTATAGCTTACTCAATGCAGTTGGGATTGAATTTTGTAGAGGGAAAGTGTTAAACCACATCCAAAGTGTCCAATAAAGGTGAGAAATATGTTTGGAGCAACTCCACATTAAATATTTGGTGCAATCTAAGGAGAGGAGGAATACATGATTCAAAAAAATTCTCACTCACATCCTTTGTGATGGTGTAAGTCCCATATCAAAGTGGAGTTGCCTATGGACGTCTATGAGGCACTCTTTCTACAAATTCAACCACACCTTTTCACCAACTTGAAACTTGTGTGAAACCTGATGTTAGTCATGTCATTGTTTGTACTTGTCATTGGCCTTCTATAAGGTATCATGAACCTATTGTTGGAGATGTTGTATTTGTTTAACAAATTTTGTTGTTTAATATGCCTGGGTTTGAGTGTGGGAGGACAATGCTGGTGAAGATGTAGTAGGAAGAGCTACATTAATAGGGGCTAATGGCTAGAACTCCAAGCACACTTGAAAAATGATATGGCCAATAGAGTTGTGGAAAATTTTGTTATAGTTGTGTTGAAGTTATGGTGGTTAAGGTGACCTTTTGTACACCCTTTGACCAAACCATGAAGATGACAAACTTGGTAGTCTAAGATATTAACTTTCAGTACTGTGCTGCTAACATTATGAAATTATAATAGTTAAAACTAAATTCATTATCTTGTAAGGTTGAACTCCTAGAGTAACAATGACACTACAATGTGGTGACCAATAAATAGGATGGAATTTCCACATAGAGGGTTGTCCTAAAAGAACAACACAAAATTTGAGTGGGGTGATATCGATGGTACCTCATCTCTGAAGGGTTTGATGTCATTGGACAAGCAACATTGTTGATTGATGAAGATGTATCATCCCTAGCTTAACCATTCGATGGTGTATGGCTGGGGGTGTGGCAGTGTCAACAACATTATTCTTTTGATGACCTCAGTTAATAATATTTTATTTTAACTCCCAATGTCAACAATGAAATGTAGTGATGTCCCCTTGACCCACATATATGAGTGGAAGAAGTTCCCCCCTCCTCAGACTCCTCTAGTTCATCTAGTTGGATCATTGCAGCCATGATTGTACTAGAGGGTTCAACACCAATAATATGTTTCAATTTATTTTACTTTGTATTAGAGTCTGAGCCAAGGCCTAACTATTTTTGTTTGAGCTTTGTCAACAATGATTTTTTTAGATGAGACTCATTGGTTTGCGGTAGGGGCTTTTGTGGAACTCACACCACTTTACATTTTCCTTCTTTGACTTCCCTTCACCATTCTTTACTAGTGGTTTTGACTAGTTTTCTTGAGATTGGTTCTCCTTCTTTGTCCTTTGTTCTACAAGTTAAAGCTACCTTCGTCATGATTTTATTATGGTGTATTTGTAGACCCAAACTCCCACTTATTCCTCTTCTTAAGCTTCTACTCAATTTTGATAGCATAAGTGGCTCAAGTGAGGAGATGTCTAAGAAAAAAATCTATGTTTATATGTACTTGTGTAGGTCAATGCAATACTTTAGAAGCAAATTTCTCTTGAAATATTGAATACACAACTTTGAGCACAAAGCGTGGAAGATGTTGGTATAATATGACACTGTATGGTCTCTCTCCTAATGTAGAGTCTTCCATATCATGTATTAATCATCATAATTTCCAACATGGTATAATTCCCCCTTGAGGGCATCTATAAAGGCCACCTAGGTGGGTTCTCTCCTTAATGGCATAGATTCATCCATGATGTGTTTCTCCAAGTAACCTTCTCACCAAGCTTTGAAATGGGGAAAAGCTTTAAGGAGCACAAAGATGATCTCTTTCTTGTTGGATTTTTTTGGTAGAGTAATAACCCTTGAGAAGATTAAACCATTTCTCTAGAGAATCAACATCTATCTAAAATTAAAATAAGGGGACATCAAAATTAAATTGTACCTTGATGGGCATCATACCTCTAATATGGCTACTTGTTGAAGTGACCTAGACCATTATTGGTAGTTTCTAAAGGATATGAGCGAATTTATGCATCATCACGTTCCTCTTCCATGCGAGGGATTCCTTGAGCAACATATTAAAATAATCTCTTGCTCCATCATATCTCTTTTCTTCCACCATGGAAGGTTGCTTGGGCTAGTGAAAGAAATCGTTCCTAAGTGAAACTAGCTCAAGAACCAACCCTCTACATATTGAACTCATTAGGGACATGCATCGAGAAACAACAAAGAGTTGATTCCTTTGATACAATTGAACCAAACTATGTAAGGAAAAAAATGAAATATAGCCAAGGAAAAGAGGCACAAATACACATAAATAAATTAGAGAGAATAACAATATGGTGAGAAACCATTTCTTATGAACATAGAAAAATACTTTATTGCTACATCATGAAGGAATGGGCTTCCTTTACAAATGAGAGTGCCCTTATATATACTTATTGGTGCCTTTTCACCATTTTATTGTTATTTGTTTTATTTTCAAATACCATGGGTGGATATCATGGCTTACAAATACCACAAGATCATAAACCACTAATGGTAAAAAACTTATTAATGATAATGCAAATAGTTTTTCACCACTTTATTATTATTATTATCTTCCCACCTTGCAAATATTATGGGTTATACCATGGTTTACCAAAACCACGGTCTTGTAAAATACCAACAATAAAAAAAAATAATGACCATGTTGATTTGGTGGTGGAAGAGGTGGATGGCCACTGATATCCACCTAGATCATAAATGGAACAACATTTTGAAAAAAAAGGATTCCTCCCCTCCAATTCACTTTCTTGATAAATCTAGCTTCTTTGGGATTCTTCCAAACAACTTCTAACTTGAAGTTTCCTTTATTCTTCACTTTTCAACATTGCCCTTGTTCAGATCCTCCCCAAGGGTGTAATGGTGGACTAAAGGGCCCATTAGAGTAATAATAGTGGAGGGAATTTAATGTAATGTGGATTAGGTCCACTATGTTTGTTGATAATAAATAAGGCCCACTATGGTATTTATCATAGAATAAATGGATTGTGCTCTCATTAAAGAAGGTTCTATAGGTTTAGGAGGCTATTATGATTAGGTTCTCTTGTTAACCATAAATAGGGATAGGGTCCTCCTTATGTAAAATGTGTGGAGTATATAGTATTTTGATTTTAGCTCGGTAAGAGCTCATTTGACCTTAAGAGGTAAGCGAACAAAAGTGGACTCCTTCCATAAAAAAATGAATTGCAAGGTGTTGCATTTGGATCCTCTCTAGGGGTGTGATGGGGGATAAAAGGGTCCATTAGAGTAATAATAGTGGAGATCATTCAATTTAAGGTGGATGAGGTCCAATATGTTTTTTATTATTAAATAAGGCACATTGTGGTAGTTAGTCTTGAATAAATGTAATGCGGCCTCATTAAACAAGTCCACTAGATAGTTAGGAAGTTGTTATGATTTTGGTTCTCTTGGTAGTTATAAATAAGGATGGGGTATTGCATTTTGAGCTTATCTCATTGAGAGGTCATCCAATCTTAAGAGGCAAGTGAATATGATCATTTGTAAGGTGTTTCCCTACCTTAAAGGTATTTTGGTAGAATCAAGTAAAGCAAGTTTTCTATCTTATTCTTGGATATATTATATGTGATAACATTTTCATATCTAAGGTACATAACACCCATAGAACATATTTACATAGTCACATCTCTCTCACATAATGGATCCTTGCAAAGATTCCTCTTCATACGAGGAAGAATCGTATTTCTGTATTATCATCCAAAATTTGCCAATGCCCTTATAGAAACATCATGTTGACAACACAGGGATCCCCCTTGTGCCTTCTAGATATAAACTAGAATTTGTTTACCAATGATGAGGGATAAATGGAGGACGATGTTTTGTACTCTTCAATCCCTAATCTAATCACGTATTTTCAAACATAACTAGACATGGCTATGGAATAATGGTTGCTCCTTGTTGGGAACCACATAGAAAGACTTGTCAAATCCTGGTGGTAATCTCACTCTTACTCTTCAAATATCCACATTGAACTCAATGATGAACAAACAACTAGTGACACTTTAGGTTGCATCACAAGCTAGATTATTTGTGCCAAGCCTTAATATGACATATTTATCCTCTTGGTTATTTGCTAAGTTTAATATATAGGTAGTTGCAATTTTATTTTAGGTTAGAGTGTACAATAGTACATCAGGATCCTCACCTTATACTTAAACTATAGATCAAGGACTTTGAATAGGTACTTTTCCTTGAATTTAATTATGGTTTCTTGGTATTTTTCCATAATAAAGTATCATTATTTGAAAGCATGTCCCTACAACAAGCCTCTATCTATGCCCTCTCTATGGAACATAAATTCAACAAGATCCCTCACTTGACCCTAACCCTAACCCTTCTACAAATTCTCATTCCCTTTACACAATGTGTCCTACTAACCTCAATAATATAAACCCCTTCCACTCTCATCACACACACTTATGCAACTTCAATAAGACTCCAAATCACATTGTTGGAGAGTGTAAATTCTTGTGGTGATAGGCCACATCCAAAAGTCTATACATGGATGAGCAAGCCCTTGATTATCTTGAGGTAATCCAATCTCTTGACCCTTCTCCCCAATCCAAAATAGCCCCTCTTCCAAACACTACTACTGTAGATCCCTCTCTACTCTTAATGACAAATTAACTTTCTACCCCTCTGTAGATCTCCTTTTTACCCATAATTATCATACCAAAGACTAGCTCAACACCCTAATACTTGATAATGGTAGCCAAAAGTTTCATTTCCTATGTCTTTGAACTTATTTTTAGCTTCCCACTACCCCTTAACCCTCTCCTGCCAATTGGGTTAGGTACAACAATATGACCCTTGTATTTTTATTAATAAACATTTTGTAATCAACTTTGCCATAGGGCCCTTTCAAGACACTATTGAATGCAACATCTCCCTACTTAGTTTCTATATTTTACTCTTGGGCATACCATAATGACAAAAATAGTTTTGTTTTATACAATTCCCACCATATTACCTATTAACTCCTTAAAGAAGACAAAGCCAATGATACCTCTTCCCCGTAATGCTATGACCAAGTAAGTCAACTTGCACAAATGGTTTTCTCTCTTATTTGTACCTTGCATCTAATTGCCTCATCTAGTTACACTTTCCCTCTTGCAAACTTTTTAGATGATACATTCTCATCCTTCTACCCTAGCACACCCACACTCTACTACTCTCATTCTAAATCCCTAGTCTCACTAACCCATCTTAAATAAACCTTTATTTTTCTCTAGCACACAACCCCAACACCTATTAATATGTCCTCTATTATACCTCATAACCTAATTCCTCTTATGCTATTGACAACTACAACAATAATAGTTACAACACCTCAAGTAGATCACTCTGCACAATCCTCTTATAAAAATAGGTGGGATTCAAAATAACCAACACCCAACCACTACATTTTGGCATATATTAGTTCATCTAGCCATTGTTCCTTGTTAACTACACAATTAATCTCATTAAAACCTACCTATTCCACCAATTCAAAACTACAGGTCTATAGGTAATAATATATCTCTTCTTTTTGTAGCCACAACCTCAACATTCTATTATTACATATTCTCAACCATATATTGTCCATATCAACACTACAACTCATAAGGTATCTATAAGTTTTCCTATATACATTTTGTATCCTTCAATGCAACATGGCCATGACTCTACACATTCTCTTCATATTTATAATCTTGCAACATGGATACACATCATCACTAGTATTCAATGGTCCCTACAACACATTCCATATCCATTATTCACAATAATCATTGGAGTTTGATTGGTGACACTCTTGAAGCGTAACTTCAAATCAAACAAATGACACCTTCAACCAATATTGGTCACCATATTTCTATGGCAAGTTTTTCACATTAGCACACAATTGAACAACAATTCCAAATCATTTCAAACTTAGATCAAAATGTATTTACCATATAAAAATGATCAAGTGTTATATGTTTCCAAAAATTCTATCATGTCCTTACCAAAACATAGTGGTAAGCAACTACGATAAATCAAAATCAACCTCTCAGGTACTTTGTCATGAGTACTTCTAACTTAGTACATCACTTTAATAGCTTTAGACCTAATTTTGTTAGGCCCCTATAGTACTAGTGTAACCCCTTATTGTTATTAGTACAACCCACTTATTATGTTGATGTACCCATGTAGTGCCCATATTGTTACTATTGTGCCCCATAGAAGCCCACTATTGTTATTATTGTGCCCTTACATTATTATTGTTATGTCGGCTCTGATTATGTTAGGACGCCTTAGACTCCTATATATAGAAGGAGGTCTTTTCATTTGTATCATCCAAGAATTGTTCATTTATGTAATGTAAAGGAGGTTGCCCCCTCGAAGAGGCTGAATTCTAAGGCGTTGATCTATCTTTTCTTGAGCTGGTTTCATAACATTTGGCATTAGAGCTTTGGATTCTAGGGTTTCGCTGCTCCAAACAGGTCATCGTGGAATTTTCGCTATAACTTTTTTTCTGTGACGTTTCAGAAGTCGCAAAAAAACCCATTTGAGAAGAAATCGCGCTGAACCTTGGGTCCAACTTTCAGAGCTTTTTGCGTGATATTTGTGGAGATATGATCTGAGGAAGTTGGTCTTTTTGCAGACTCCTGAATTACATTCAAAACAGGTGACCTAGGGAAAATTGTCATAACTTTCTCTCTGAGCATCGGATTGAAATTTCGTAAGAAGGTACAGAAAGAGGATGGACTGTAGTTTCTTGTAAATCGTTTTCAGAGCCAAAGGTTGAAAATTTGACACGTGGCACTTCATACAATTTCGCTCTTCTAGAAAGTTCTATAATCAGGTCATCTTGGGAGATTGTGCATAACTCTTTCTTGGAGAATCCAATTTGGATAAGACTAGTGCCATTGGAAAGAGGACACAGAGGGCTACTACAGGTAGTAATTTCAGAGCTTAAATATCCGAAAATATAGAGTTACAGTCGTTTCAAGATCGAGGTCCTAAAATCAAGAAAAAGCAAGATGAGGAAGTTTGATGGCAAAGATCCGGTAAATTGGATACTTCAGATGGAGCAATATTTTGATATACATGGTGTACCACTGTTACAAAATGTATGTATTGTATCTTCATATTTAGAACCAGATCAATTTTTATGGTATAAAGGGCTTTGTTCTCGTAAAAAACTTGTTACGTGGTCAATTCTCACGGAGGAAATGATAGCACATTATGAGGATACAAAGAGCAACACCTTCTTTAGAGCAACACCACAACAATTGGAAAGAGTAAAAGGGCTTTGTGAAATATTGGAAAGTAAAATTATGGCAACAAGGAAGTCTACCCCTCACAACTATAAAGAGGGAAGTTTTGTTTCTCCTAGCCTTCCACAACCTACAAGGGTTACACCACAACAATTGGAAGAAAAAAGAGAAAAAGGGCTTTGTTACAATTGTGATAGCAAATGCACTAAAGGTCATAAGTGTGCTAAGAAGAAATTATTTTACAAAGAGTATGAAGAGGAGGAATAAAATGATCAAGAAACATCAAAATAAGAGGATATATGCCAGGACCCAACCCCAGAGAAAGAAGAAATGAATCAGACCATATCTTGTAAACTATTGGCAAGAATGACCACTCCACAAACTCTCAAGATAGAAGGACATATCAAGAAAAAAAGGGTGCAAAAAGTGAAAGATCACATCAAGAAAGAAGAAATGAATCCAACCATATCTTGTAATTCATTGGTCGGAATTACCACTCCTCAAACTATCAAGATAGAAGGACATATCAAGAAGAAAAATGTTCAAGAAGTGAAAGATCACATCGAGCATCAAGAAATGAATCCGACCATATCTTGTAAAGGATTGGAAGAAATTACCACTCCTCAAACTCTAGAGATAGAAGGACATATCAATAAGAAAAAGGTTCAAGAAGTGAAATATCACATCAAGCATCAACAACAAGTTCTCCAACTTTTAAAGGATAAGGCCACTTCTGTGCAAAATCAAATGAAACAACAGGTAGATAAACATCGTAGTGAAAATTTTTTTGATGTAGGTGATTCGGTATTTTTACTGCTACATCTCAAGCAAGCTATTTATGAGAAAGAAATATTGGCAATACTACATGCACTTAAAAAATGGCGACCTTACCGAATGGGAAGACTCTTCAAGGATAAGGATGTGGAAGCATTGCTTTGTGCTATTTCTATTATCCAACCAGATTGGATAAACGAAGCAAGGGATGAATGGAAGAAGGACGAAGAAGTATGACCACTTATTCAAAAGTTGCAAAAGATCCCAATTCAAACAATATTGCCAGAAATTAAAGAGGAAGGAAAAATCATATTGGAACCTGGAGCACTCACAGAAAAAAGAACCCGACAGCTACGAAATCAATCAATTTCAGAGTATCTCATCAAGTGGAAGAACTTACCTGCTGAAGATTCCACATGGGAGGACAAGAATTTTATACAGAAGCATCAAGAACTACTCAAGCGTTGAGGACAACGCTTTTTGAAGGAGAGGGGCATGTTAGGCCCCTATACTACTAGTGTAACCCCTTATTGTTATTAGTACAGCCCACTTATTATGTTGATGTACCCATGTAGTGCCCATATTGTTACTATTGTGCCCCATAGAAGCCCACTATTGTTATTATTGTGCCCTTACATTATTATTGTTATGTCGGCTCTGATTATGTTAGGACGCCTTAGACTCCTATATATAGAAGGAGGTCTTTTCATTTGTATCATCCAAGAATTGTTCATTTATGTAATGTAAAGGAGGTTGCCCCCTCGAAGAGGCTGAATTCCAAGGAGTTGATCTATCTTTTCTATCTTTTGTTGAGCTGGTTTCATAACAAAGTTCCATCATCTGCATCATCATGTGACATTAGTTATGCCTCATTGAGCCAAGCCAAACCATGAATTGACCCAAATGTCCATAGTGAATAAAATCAACAAAAAATTACATTGTCATAGTGTAAAAAATCAACAAAGAACTGCATTGTCATAGTGGAGAAAACACACCAAAAGAAGCGCGGTCATAATGTAGGAAATCCACCAAAAGTTGCACATGAAGCTTGGAAAATCCACAAAAAACTGTGCCATGGATCCAAAAATAAAATATCATTATATTTATGACTCATTAATGCCTATGCACTTCTCAAAGATGGTGTAGTGGCCAAAAGTGGACCTTACCAATCCATTACTTCCAAAAATAGTATTTGATCTAATCATCAATATGTATCCTTATCCCAGTACTTCATTATTATAATGGGATTGTTCACATTGAAGTTGGATTTAAAAGAGGTCCATTATTGAGGTCACCTATTATAAATATCATCCATTACAAGGTTTTGTTCCCAAAAATCCTCCAACAAAGGAAAATCACCCCGAGCCAAGGTCTTTCTACCATTGAGGAATACTCATTCTACCACAAAAAGCTTTGAGTGGGGCACACTAGGAGGTAAAGGACCATCCCTTCAGATAGCTTCAAAGCCCACCTTCTTCAACTATCATAAGATGCTTTACCATAAGTGTCTTGTTTCCATTCTTAATAAAATATCCTACGTTCTTTATTTGTATCTTATGTTTTAGGAGATACAATGGTGCATATTACCAATTGATTTACTTTCTTTTTCTTGATATGAATTAAAACAATATTTTACTTTGCATAACTTTCTAGTTTACTTCCATTCTATTTGTTACTTAACAAACATAACCATTAAATAGATAGTTTTGATACATATTGGTAATAAAAAAACATGATTAGATTGGCAACCATATTGGGGATGGAACCCTTGTTTTCATATTTGTTTGTGTGTGTGCCCCATTAGGGTTGTGTGGTAGTGTGATACCCCTGGTGGACTACCCCCTGATTTTTGTAATTTAATGACACTCTAAATTATAAATAAATATATTCTTATGTAGTGGCATGATGAGTGGGACCCCAAATCCATGATCTAACGAGGAAGAGGAAAAATAATCCCGTGTGGAGCTAGCTGACACCATTGTTTAATTTATGGGCAGTTATCAAGAAAAATAAGAGGAAGATTCCAAGAGGAGTATGAAGAGTTTAAGAGAATCATGAAGAGGAATCCATGAGAGATAATATAAAGGAATTTGAAAAACTATGTCGGGGTTGAATTTTCTCTTGGGGAGAGCACTTGAGAAATGTTGGAAAGGCTTGCAAGGTTGAGGGAAGGGAATTCCCTGAGTAGTGAAATTGTGGACAATGTGTTCAGGCTTCTAGGAACTCAATAAAGATTATGAAGAGATGGGAAGTAGTGCTTGCCAAGAATTGGCTAAGAAACCACTCAGGGTGCTTGATAAGGGCTATGAAGCCACATGTAGAAGGGTGCTTGTTGAGAGAGATATAATAAACCACCTAGGGTGCTTTCTATTGGGCTGATAAACCACCCAGTATTGTGAATTTCTGTTGTGCTTTCCTAGCTAATAAACCACTTGAATGTATAAATGATTCCTATCCTCTTTGAGCTGAGTATGGCCACAATATGGCCCTTTTCTAAAATCATTGAAGGGAATTTCCCCTTAGATAGTGGATATGGTTTAGGGGTGACAACTTCAAGTGATTTTAGTTGCACTTAATCTAAGGTTGGGTGGAAAATCGAAGTCCCACCTTCAATCTGGCCATTTTCCTTATTGTAAATAAATGCATTTAGTTCATAGCCGTGAAATTAAAGCTTGTGCTTTTGGAATTGAATGTTTAGTTATGAGAAATGTTGCATGTCTATAGAAAGCTCGTGCATGCAACTATAAGAAAAATGTCTAGAATTTTATTATGTTTCATGTGAATATTATGAATAGGATTATTGTGTTGATTCAATGCCTATGTTCATGTTGGGAATGTTGAATCCTCTGTGATTGGGTAAAGCTAATCCCTATGCAATTGATGAGGAATGGACAATTCCTATATGTTTGATGTGTCAATGTTCGGTCATGCTCCTTATACTAAAATTTTCACATTAGCCACAATGTTGATAAATGGTTTCGATTGACAACAATGAATTCCATTTCTCGCAGGAAAGGGAGATATTGGCTTCCTGAGTAATTCCTCAAGAATGAGTTTATTCTTGTGTCCCCTCTGAGCATCTACTTGACCTAAATGGTGAGAGTATGAAAGATATGGACAAAACTTTGTTAATGCTTTAATGCCTACAATAAATTTCACCATCATACCTTGGTTTTAAAACTAAAAACTTAGGAGGGATAACTCCTTATATTTATATAAATTATAAGCCTTGATGAGGCATTAGAAACTTAGAGTAATGCCTTGGTATAGTGCGAGTAAAGGTAAGCATGTGTATGCCTAATTGAGGCCTTAGAAATTTAAGGATGGATAGTCCCTTGAAATACACACACACACACACACACACACATATATATATATATCTGTGTGTGTGTGTATTTTAATAGTCACATGGTGGAGCTCGCAAGTGTGGAAGGGCCACACTTTGTGTATGATGCACAATTTTCAAATGTAATGTGGCATGGGGTGGCTGGAGTATTAGGTTTGGAGAGATAAGCCTTAGAAGATTACTATACCCATATGAGCGAGTGTCGAAACCAAGCACCAAGGGCAGAGGCATGATGATTAGAAAATATACATACAAACATACATATGCATAGTTTGACAACAGAGGTCCATCAAGGAATGGATGGTAGGGATTCAATAATGGACCCCCCTTCGCTAGGATAGTTGGGGCGGGGGGTCCATGCTTTTATCATGGCCATCAAAGGTCGAGGGAAAATCTCGATTATTAATAAAGGGACAACATAAACATGAGGGGGAACCATGATAGCAGATGACCCCACTAGATTAGAAAGGGGAGGGGGGGTATGCATTTTAATCTCCACTGTTGGAGCCGCTGCAACATGATAGCCGTTGGATCATTTTGAGGAGGAAAAAGGGTCATCTAAGCCAAATGGCTAAGTTTATGTGAAATGACGAAATGGGTTGAATTTAGCGAAAATCACTTATAACGAAGAAACTCCACTTTACAAGGGTTGACCCTAGTGGGACCCAAGACTAGGTGGTGCATGATGTAGATAGGAGGGTGACGTGGTGCCAATGGGTGTGACACATGGCACCTGAAATCATCCTTTTGACAGGGACAAGTGGGTCAAAATTGACATGTGGTAGTCCTAGAGGAGGCTACGTGGAGAATTAACATCAACATGACTCTATGCCAGGCCAACGTCGTGCCAGGAGGTGTGACTAGGTAATGATGTGGCATGCCACATGGGAACTGTGTGGGGTCCATGTGGGAGCCATGTGGCAGGGCCTAGTGTCAAGGTAGGAGGTTAATGTCCAAACTTTGTATGCCCATATATTTCATTCCATAAGTCAGATTGAGGTAAATTTTATATCATCGAAAAGGTCTTAATGAGACGAATGCAATGGTGTTTTTTAATTTGATCTTTGAAAAGTTTGAATAAGGTCAAAATTTTAGACCCC
Organism: Pinus tabuliformis; assembly: GCA_031772625.1. Classification (NCBI taxonomy): domain Eukaryota; kingdom Viridiplantae; phylum Streptophyta; class Pinopsida; order Pinales; family Pinaceae; genus Pinus; species Pinus tabuliformis. The sequence continues at coordinate 1,574,832,497 of CM062818.1, forward strand.
ATTTTCATAATTGGACATTGGAGGTCGAACCAACATAGTAACTACCTTCTTAGTACCTAGTATAGACTATGGGTGAGGATAAGGAAATATGTTACAAGTAACTTAGCTTCCTTGACATATTTGTTGTTTTTTGTTGTTATAGCCATATTTGTTAGGTGAATTGGGTAGGAAAACCTCTCTTTTTTTCCTTAGCTATGAACATCTCTATTTTTTTAAATTTGTTTTCATGGTGTGGTTTCTCTTCCATAAATTTTGTGGCCACATTTTTCCTGAGGTTAATCATGGTACCACAAATTTATGCAACTTGTTTTAGTTTTCATATCTTTCATGTTCAAGCTATTTTTGGGGTTTACCTAATTTGTTTGCATAATCCCCCATTTCTATTTCCTTTTAGATTACAATTATTTGTTGTGTTTTCCTTTTAGACATCATAGGTGGGGAAAAGGGTTTAGTACCCTTATTAATTGCTACCTTTCGGGTTATATTTATAAATCTAAAGCTATTTTTGTTTAATTCATTGTATTAAAATTGGCTTTGGGTTGATCTCTCCCTTTTTATTTGTTGAAAATACACTAGTACTAGCTAAGGAATAAAATAATATACCATTAAATTTTATTGTTTTTCTTTACAAATTTTAGGATTTTTATTTCATTTCCATAGTATCTTTGAAAATTTAAATCCCTTATTTGATTGTTGGTTTTTAAAATGTTTTGAATTAGGAAAACAACTTGATGGAGAAAAAAAATCCTTGGAAATTTAGTATTGATTGTCTTTGTGTTTTTTTTCTACTCTTGGCATGTTATTCAAAGATTGCACTAGATCTCTTCATCTAGATCATTCTTGAAACTTTTCTTTATTAGGTATTTGTGAATGTATGGCAATAATATTTCATTTTTATTCAAAGAAAAATAACATATCCTCTTTAATCTTTGACATTGCCACTTTTTCATTTCTTGCACTTTTATTTCCAACTTTAGTTGAAAGGTTTCTTTTAAACAATCTTTCTTCTTAGTTGGACACATGGCACATCTTAAGAGAAAATACTTGGTTCGTGACACAAATTTCAACCATTAAAAACAACTTAACTTAAACCAACAAAAAAATCCTCCATTGAGGACCCAAAGCAATTATTCGGATAATAATCCAAATAATTTTCCACAACCTTATACATTGAGACATAGTTGTTGTCCTTTGGGTTAATTTAAAATCCTTTCTATTGGATATAGCTCAATACCTATTTGGTAACGTGCATGCTCTTCAAAGTCAATAATGTCGAGGTTGAGACTCCTAGTTATTTCGTATTGAAGATCCCTCAATGATTTGATTTCAACTTGAAGACAAGGTAACATGTTGCATGTATTCATGAAGACATCACATAGTGGCTTTTCTTTAGGTTCCTACCTAGGTGGCTTTTGTAGGAAGGAGGGCATCGTAAATATATAGATGTCAATTGATTGGAGTTTCCCCTTGTACCCTTCACTATAACTATCTCCTTTGTTCCTTCACTCACTCAATTGGTAACTCAAGTGTTTGAAAGGCTCTCGTTTAACTCTTTAATCATTCCTCATTGTGGACTTGACTACCCCATTTTTTGAGAAAAGATTGGAATATTTATTTTATTTTTACATTATTTAAGTAGAATATCCTTTAGGTTAGTGGGTCTTTTTCTTTCTAGGTTTAGTTTCATTACTTTAGTCTTTTTATTTATTGGAACACTTTTGCAACTAGTTTTCTCTTACTTCCAATCTTGTATTTTGGTTGAGTACAACAATTTACAATTTACCCTTCACTTATCTTTAGGATATATTCTTTTCCATGATACCTTTAGCATTTAGTCAAGATTGCACCCCAAATTTTCCTTAGGAATTCTTGTAAATTCAAGGTATTACATCCTTTTCTTGGCATCATTTGATGTGTTATTTAATTTTCTTGATGTGTGAGAATTGAACATAGCCAATCTTTATCACCTCTCACTTCCATTCTTTGAGTTTGATTGATTTACTCTTTTGAGTTGTGGTTGTCTTTCTCTAGTTTTAGTGCATATACCCAACTAATAGTTCCAATCACCAATATGGCCATAAATTACCATAAGCCCAATCCTAATGTAAATGCCAACACAAATTGCATGCCTAACCTCCCATTTATGGCCAACCTTAATATTTCATATTTGACTAGGCTCATTAATGATCCTATTCAATGCAACCCACTTGGCTTGCTATGTCTACCAAGCTACTTTTAGATGTCCATAATTTCAAGGAATGTGCAAAAGATGATCCATGCAATCATATTATGTTGTGGCATGTACTAGTGTTTCCACTTATTATGTGGCTCCACCAAGCCCATAATCCTTATTATCCTTTTCCTAAACCTCCACAAGGACCTTTAACACTGCATATTTAAATGCTTTAGCATCAACCCAACTCAATTTAGCCAAATCCTTTCTTGAGGGAAAGTATTCCCAACAAAACATGAACAACCCATAACACATGCAAACCAACAATAATTAGGGGAAGAATAAAATGAACAACTAGAACTAAGGGGCTAGATGTGAGGATATTAGACACTTAGGAGTTAGTTAAGATCAACTTTGTCTAATGTGTCTTTAGGTAAAGCATGGTTCTTTAGTATGAACTTTCATTTATCTAATCTAGTAGCCATAATACGTTTTTAAACATAAAATGATTTGATGGTTCATCTACTTCTCAAGATTGATGACTATATTAATCCATGGCTTAGCAACCGACTAGTCAAAGCTCTCTATTTAAAGAGCATAGTAGCCCAATTACTGACAATCTATAGTGAGGAATCATATGCAATTATCTTTCCTTTTGCATTGATATCTTGCCTTGAGTGCTTGTGTTGGTTGGGGTTGTGAACTATTCCATTTTTTTTAGATTTTAACCACGAAATAGATACCATACAAGTCTTTGATTTGTTTATGTGAGTAGTTTTTTAATATGTTTGACCTACTTGGAAATACCTTACTGACTAAACATGGTATTAGAGTGTGTACGTAGGCCTGTTCCAATTGTTGATTAAGTTCTTGAAGTCGTGTAACTACATGTGTCAAAGAAATTATATTTGTACTACTTTTAGGTATTTTTTGTCCAATATAACCATTCTTTATTCAGAAAAGCATTTCTTTTAGTTAGAAACACAAAAGGGTTTGTGTTTTCCCATAGTGTGATCATTTTTATGAGATCTGGAGGTATAAATTTTCATTACTTTTTATTTTACTACTTTAGTATTTTTGTTTTTGGGTTTATATTTCTAGTTTGCTACCTTTCTAGTCCACACATACTCTTCTCTATGCACCTTGTGTGATATCGGTAAACTAAATAAAGAGTATATCACGTGATTTATGTGATTCCAACAAATAAAAAATAGAGAGAATAAATAGCAATTCCAGGTAGGCTAACTGAGATCTAACCTTGAGCCTATCAAGTTTTAGGGTTGTGACTAGAAAATTTGTAACCTTTTATGTGTGTGGTTATGTTGAAGAATTTTGCAAGCATTTTTTTTTTTTTTTTTGATGAGTAAGAGCAAGCTTGAGGTAAAGAGTTAAAAAAGAAAAGAAAGGACATAGATTCCTCTTCTTATTCATAATATTTATTATATATTTTGCATTGGCTCACTTCAATTGAAAATTACTTTATTAAATAATAGGTTTCAAGGTCAAATCTTTATTTTCCTTGAGTCATATTTTGAAGAAGTTAATATAACTTTAGATTATCACATAAATTTATTGTAAATGCATTTTACTTAAATTATAAAAGAGAATAATAATAAAGTAACCTTAATTGTCCTTTTTTTGAGTTACCTTTTGCATGCCATTTTCATTGATAAAGTAAGTTCATTGTAAAAGTGATTTTCATTTATTTTTATAAAAATGTGTTAGTTATTATAAAACAACCTTATAGACAAAGATAAAGAAGGAAATAAAATGTGTTTACTCAAGAATCTCATTGTGCACTCATAAACATGTGGGCCAATATCTACCCATCACATTGCATTTTGGTTATTTATTACTTTGACATATGGAGTCTGTTTTCAGTGTGTTTTTTTTTAATTGCCCATTTTTTTAGATATTTCCATCTACACAAAAGATTCTACCTTTGAAGGCATCTCACTCGTATATTTTAATGTGGCGAGTCCAAGTATCTTTTACTTACTAGTTTAAACTACTTATCACATAAATCACACACGGAGGATGTATTATGAAGTAAAGGATGATATTGAATTATCGTAGGACAATAAATCCCCCCACTACTGCCTCAAAGAAAGCCAAAAGAGATAATAAAAATGACGAAGAATGTGGTTTAATCAAAATGTCCATTTTTAGTGATTTATCGTTTCACCTTCAAGGAGTTAACAAACTAGATGTAGCTTAGACAATTGGGAATTATCTGTGATAAATACGTTGAGATATGATCCCAAGAGTGTGAAAACCAATCGATTACTTTAAATCTCAATGATTTCTTATTCATTGAAGATTATATTTCTGAGCTCAAAACACTTTTAGACATATTAAATAAGTATGACCTTATATATGTGTGTGTGTGCTATTTTTGCAAAGCTTGGTATGCATATTCTATTTTTGTATTTACTTTTAACTCCAGAAGGGAATATTTAGGGGCTACTTACAAAACACCCACTCTTGACGTTTTTTGTGATTCTTAGCTTAGAAAACAAGATAAACTATTACATCTTGGAGTGATCAACACTGTAGGCACAGTTAGCAATGCTTTGGTGGTACAAAAATAACATACATTCAAGCATATGAAATAACAACCTCCTTGTAAAAATAAGCAAAACAAGGGTCCTAAATGTTTCCAATTGACTCCTACTCCCGACGGTGACAAATGAATCAATAAAAAAGCAAGAATACTAGAATACATTGTAATCTTGAATCACAACTTCAATCTTGAATCTTCTTCTTCTAGTTATTCTTCTCATGGATAAGCACTTCCAGCTTTTGATTTTTCCTTCAATGCAACATCTACTTCTTCTAATGAGTGACTTATTGATTTTGAAACATCTTACCATAGGGCTAAGGATACAACCATTTTTTTTTACTCTTAATGAATGAGACACCAAACAAATATTGGTGATGATAGATCTTTTGCTGTTGTAGGGTATGGAACAATTTAGGTAAATGAGGGCCACTCTAATGATGCATTATGTGTTCCAAGTCTTTATCCAATATTCTATTATTATATCAAATCACTCATTTGGGTGAAGGTAAAACCATAACATTTTCACCTCACCAAGGTGTAATTAATGATTTAAAATATCACAAGCATGTCCTAGCAACTTGAATTGTTGATGATATTACTAGGTCGTACAAATTTGATGACTTTGGTTCATCTTTTTTCCCATGAATTTTTATTGTTCATAGTGACAACTTGAGCAAAATTTGACATGTTATTTGGTACTATCACTAATTGCAACAATTATGCAATCATAATATGACGACTAATCTTCCACTCATTTATTGTAGAGATAGTGTTTGTGTTGTCTGTGATCTCAACAAATATCATCAAGGTAATTTTGACAAATGTGCCTTTTGGAGTGCCTTAACCTCTTTGCAACTTATTGGTGATATTTATGGTCCACTTCCTTTTTATTCTTTGTTGTTTGGTCTCCAAGGCCCTTCAAGTAGAAAAACAATCTAGACATCCACTAAAAGAGTTAAGAATAAATGACTGAGGTGAATATGTTAACATCAAATTTACAACGAACTACACTACATAGAGCATTCAAATGCAACATATTTATCATATACACCATAGAAAAATCAAGTCACTTGAATGAAAGAATTCCACATTGAAAGAATCACGCATTAAAAATGGAAAATTGCATTATCCAATTTAAGTGATCAAGTCCTCATTTTAAAATGGAATTCATTAATTATGTGAATTACATAGTTAATCACTCTCCCACAAAGGATATCAAATATGTACATTAGAAGAATCATGGAGTAAAACTAAAAAATATTTAAATAACTTTCATGTGTTTGGTAGTGAACCATGGGCTCAAATTCTTAACAGGAAAAGGAAAGCATTATAGCCTAAAAGTGAAAAGTGCATTTTTGTTGGATATTTTGCATATGTAAAAGGTTTTAGATTCTTCAAACTCATTTAAATTAAATTATTTTTAGGAAAGATGTTACATTTTATGGATATCTCTTAGCTTGCAAGCCTAATTTGGTGTTTGTGCCATCTTTAGCACTTGTTTCATATTCTATTCTCAACCTTTTTTATAGTTATTCTATTTTAGTTTCTTCTTTATATGATGATGGTGAGGATGAAAATTTACCTTTGTATTCTACCCTTCCTCTAGTTTGTCCATTGATAATGAACCAACGCTAGCACCATTGCTTCCTAGATGGGTCCATACAACACAAGAAATTACTAATTATTTTTCCAATGATCCTATACGTCAGCATCATATATGTTTAGAGTTCCAATGAGCCCGCTCTTTGTTGGCTCAAGTTTAAGACACTCATGATCCATACATAGTTGTAGAAGCTTATGGCCTTCTAGATTAGCACACAACAATGAATGAAGAATATTATTCGTCACTAGTTAATGATACTTGGGATATTGTACATCTTATGAAAGGAAGACAAATTTTAAGATATAAATGGGTATATAAAACAAACTATGCATAAAATTAAAGTATTAAAAGGCATACAAATCAATTGGTTACCAAGGATTTTATCAAGTTAAAGGGATTGATTATAATGAAACCTTCCCCCCATAGCCAAAATTAATTACATTTTCCTTACTTTATCCCTTTCCACTTAACATAAATGGGTGGTACACCATACGGTTGTTAAATCCAACTTCTTGCATGGGAATTTGTGAGAAAAAAATTACATGGAACAACCTCTTGGCTGTGTTCAAAACAATTGCAACCTTGTTTTCCACCTTAAGAAATCTCTCTATGGAGTTAACCAATCTCCTTGGTCTTGGTATGCTAAAATGGATATTTTTCTTCTTGATACCAACTTTTCTACATGTCATTCTAACCCTAGTGTCTATACTTGGGAAGTAGGTAACCATCTCATAGTACTTGTTCTTCATCTCAATGACCTTATTCTCACTGCTAATGATCCCAAACTTTGAAATCGTGAGGAATATAGCCTTTAAAATAATTTTGAAATGACAAATTTAAGATATTTGCATTATTTCTTGAGCCTCCAACAATTGCAAATCAAGGAAGGAATTTCCCTTTACTATTATAAGTATGCATGTGACCTTCTTCACCACTTTCACATGGAATGTTTTAAACCAACCCCACAATCCCTTCTAGTTTGGAGTCAAATTTACTACCACCTATACTACACCTAGAGTAGATGCCACTTTGTACCATTAATTAGTTAGTTTCCTTTTGTATTTGACTTATACCCATCCTGGTATTTCCTTTGTTGTTGGTCATGTTGCTTGGTATATGCAAACACCCCATGTGAGCCCTTGGAAAACAACAAAAAAGATACTTCGATATATTTTGGTAAAATTTAGTTTGGGATACATTACAATTTATGGGGTAACCTTTTGTTGGTTGGCTTCATTGATCATGATTTGGGTAGTGACCTTGATGATTAAAAATCTAGTACATGTTAAGTTTTTATTTTTGGTTTCATTTTTATAACAATTTTTTTGCGCATGGTGGTTTTGCCTATGGTATTTTGTATAACAGATCAAGGGAACTATAGTTATGTTCTAATCCAGGGTTAATGGATTGGGATTTATGAATGCTTTGACATGTATATAATGTATTGTAACATTGAAAATAATATAATGAAAAATCAATTTGGTTTTCCTAGTTTTGGGTTCCAAGAGAAAACATCTGTGTATATTTTTATGTTCCCGCCATTGTATTTTTTGTTTTTTGTTTTTTTAAGAATTCATTTGTAGGTAATTTTTGTATAGGTTAAAATGCACATTTGGTATTAGAGCAGTTTCAGCTTCAAGGGGATGCATTTGCGACTGAGAGGTTTGTCCTGTGGTAGACCCTCTTATAGTGGGATATCTACGAGATCGATTGTTGTGGTGAAAGGAGATGGAAAATAGTGGAAAGATAAAGATTGATAAATTCAATAGACAAAGTTTTGAGTTGTGGAAGCTAAATATGGAGGATTTTTCGGTGGATAGAGATCAATGGATGGTTGTAGATACAAGTACGACACCAATAGGAATGTCGACAGAAGACTGGGAAAAGTTAGATCAGAAGGCAAAGAGCACAATAGAATTGTAATATTTAGTATTGTTGAATGTATCAAGGGAATCTATGACAAAGGCTTTGTGGGACAAGTTAGGGACTTTATATCAATATAAATCCATGGTGAACAAACTGTTCCCATAGGAAAAATTGTATAACTTGAGGGTGAATAATGGTGAATCAGTGACAGAGCATTGAATGCCTTCAATACTATGGTAATTTAGTTTTTATCTGTTGATATTAAAATTTCATATGAAGATAAGTGCATTAGTTTGTTTTGTTCTCTACCAGAATCGTGGGATAGTCTGGTTGTTGCCATAGGTAGTAGTATAACTACCTTGAACAATCTAATCCTTGTTGTTAGAGGAGACGAGACAAAAAAATATGGAGAGCCAGAATGGAGATGCTTTGTTTGTAAGAGGACGGTTCCATAACAGAAATATAAATAAGTCCTCAAGTGGGAACCTAAATCTAGAGGGAGATCTAAATCTCCAAGAAAATATCTAAAGGTATGTTGGAAATACAGGAAAGAAGGGCACTACAAAAAATACTGTAGATATAAAACTTTTGAGAAAGGAAAAGGATCTAATGTTGCTCCTTCTATAGAGGCAAAAACTACCTCGGATGAAGGTGGGGATGTGTACTTGATTTCTTCTAGTACACATGTAGATCATGAGGCATGGTTGATTCGCTCAGGTGCATGATTTCACATGACTCCCCATAGGGAGTGGTTCTGCAAGTACAAGAAATATGATGATGGTGATGTATTCCTAGGTGATGAAAAGACGACCAACCTCAGTGGATATAGAAAAGTCAAGCTAAAGTTGCAAGTTAGAAGGATTAGAACACTTCCAGACATTCTGCACATTCTTGCATTAGCCATAAATCTAATTTATGTAAGCAAGATAGATGATGCATGTGTAAAAGAAATGTTCGAGACAAATACCTATAAGATGGTTCAAGGAGCACTAGTATTGATGAGGGGTGTTTGGACAGATCTCTGTACAAGTTGTTAGGCAATACTATTATTGGTGAGTGCAATAGTGTTGTGGTTGCTGAAAGTGAAGCAAAAAATCTTGTAGTCTTTGGTGGAAAGACTATTTTGTGGCATCAAATACTAGGACACATTGGAGATAAGGGCCTCCAAATACTACATGGTGATGGTATGGTAAAAGGTTTGTCTAATTTATCTCTAGATTTTTATTTTTGTGAACATTGTGTATATGGGAAGCAGAATTGGGTGAGTTTCTCCTCTGGTGCTAAGAGGGCTAAAGGGATATTAGAGCTTGTGCACAATGCTGTGTTTGGACCTATGTCGGTTCCATCACTAGGAAAATCTATGTATTATGTCTTATTTATAGTTGACTTATCGAGAAATACATGGATATATTTCCTCAGGAATAAATCTAAAATCTTTAACAAGTTTAAAGAATTTAAGGCTCTGGTGGAAAATCAGATAGAGAAGAAGATCAAGGTGTTGAGGATATATAATATTGGAGAATTCAGTAAGAAAGAACTTGAAGAGTTCTATAAGAAGTGTGGTATAGCACAAAAAAATACTACTCCATACACACCTCAACATAATGGAGTTGCAGAAAGAATGAATAGGACATTGATGGAAAAGGCAAGATGCATGCTTAGTGGTGCCAGGGTAGGATAAAAATTATGCGTAGAGGTAGTGGATACTACATGTGTTATGAAACCAGCTCAAGAAAAGATAGAAAAGATAGATCATCGCCTTAGAATTCAGCCTCTTCGAGGGGGCAACCTCCTTTACATTACATAAATGAACAATTCTTGGATGATTCAAATGACAAAACCTCCTTGCTATATATAGGAGTCTAAGGAGTCACAATATAATCCAGCCGACCTAACAATAATAATATAAAGCCACAAAAATAACAATAGAGGGATTCTATGGGCACATTAATAACAATATGGGGGCAATGGTGGCATAACAATATAAATAAGGGGTATAACTACAATAGTAATGGGGTAATCACTAGTATTATAGGGACCCAACATGCCCGTCTCCTTCAAAAAAGTGTTGTCCTCAACGCTTGAGTAGTTCTGGATATTTCTGCATAAAATTCTCATCCTCCCATGTGGAATCTTCAGCGGATAAGTTCTTCCACTTGATAAGGTACTCTGAAATTGATCGATTTCGTAGTTGTCGAGTTCTTGTTTCTATAACTGCTTCCGGTTCCAATATAATTTTTCCTTCCTCGTCAAGTTCTGGCAATATTGTTTGAACTGGGAGCTTGTCGCCTATAACCTTCTTTAAGCATGAAACATGGAAAACTGGGTGCAATCGAGAAGCTGCAGGAAGCTCCAATTTGTATGCCATAGTACCAATCTTTTGCAACACCTTGTACAGACCATAATACTTTGGTGATAATTTATTATCCTTCTTAGCTTGCTTGAGGGACATTTGCTTATATGGTTGTAGCCGTAGGAATACCCAATCACCTACATCAAAACTTCTTTCACTGCGATGTTGATCTGCCTGTTGTTTCATTCTATTTTGTGCCAACACGAGGTTATCCTTTAAGAGTTGGAGGACTTGTTGTTGATGTTCGATGTGATGTTCCACTGCCTGAACCTTAGAATTTTCTCTTAAATATGATGTGATGGATGGTGGTTGATACCCATAAAGTGCCATAAATGGGGTCATTTTTGTTGCTGTATGAAAGGAAGTGTTATACCACCATTCAGCCAGAGGCAACCATTTGACCCATTGTGTCTGTTTATCAGATACAAAGCAACGAAGATATCCTTCCAAACATTTGTTTACTATCTCAGTTTGCCCATCAGATTGAGGATGATAAGATGAGCTATGAGCTAACTGAGTACCAAGACAAGAAAATAATTCTGTCCAAAAATTTCCAGTGAAAATGGGATCTCTGTCACTTACAATAATCTTTGGGTTTCCATGTAGCTTTTGAATTGTTTCCATAAATGCAGTAGAAACTGTACTGGCTTTAAATGGATGTGATAATGCACAAAAGTGTGCATACTTGGTAAGTCTGTCAACTACCACCATGATGACACTCTTTCCCTCAGACTTGGGTAAACCTGTGATAAAATCCATTGAAACCTCCTCCCAACGTTGGCTTGGAATGGATAAAGGTTGTAATAGACTCGGTGTCTTAATTGTTTCAACTTTATTTTGTTGGCAAACCAAACATTCTGCCACAAACTTTTGAATATCTGATTTAAGGCCATCCCAAAAAAATTCCTTCTTAACCCTGTGGTAAGTTTTTAAAAATCCTGAGTGCCCTCCTAAGGGAGAAGTGTGCAATTCCATAAGAATCTTTTGTTTTAGCTGGGAATTCTTACAGAGGTATAAGCGATCTTTGTACCATAACGAATCATTTTTCCAGCTAAATGTATCAGACGTACTGGAATCTTGTTGTAGCTTTCGAATAAGTGCCCACACTTCTTCGTCATTCTTCCATTCCTCCCTTGCTTCATTTATCCAATCTGGTTGGATAATAGAAATAGCGCACAACAATGCTTCCACATCCTCATCCTTTCTTGAGAGTGCATCTGCCACCACATTTTGCTTCCCTTTTTTGTAGATGATTTCAAAGTCATAACCCAACATCTTTGTGACCCACTTTTGTTGCTCTTCAGAGGATAATCTTTGTTCTAAAAAGTATTTAAGGCTATCATGATCCGTTTTTACCTTGAAGTGTCTTCCCATTAGGTAGGGTCGCCATTTCTTAAGTGCATGGAGTATTGCCAACATTTCCTTCTCATAAATAGCTTTTCTTAAAAACTTTCCCTTGATTGGACGACTTTCAAAAGCAATGGGTCTTTCATCTTGCATTAGAACAGCACCAATTCCATTTCCTGAAGCATCACATTCCACAATAAAGGTTTTTGTGAAGTCCGGTGTAGCTAAGACCGGTGCTTGGCACATTGCCTCTTTAAGATGTTCAAAGGCCTTTGTTGCTTCCGGAGTCCATGAAAATGCATCTTTCTTCAATAATGTTGTTAGAGGTGCTGCTATTCTCCCATAATTCTTAACAAACTTGCGATAATACCCTGTCAACCCAAGAAATCCTCGCAAATGCTTTATGGATGTGGGGATTTTCCATTCCTTAATGGCTTTAATTTTGCTAGGGTCTACCTTAACTCCTTCATGAGATACAATATGACCCAAATATTCCACCTCCTGGACTCCAAAAAAACATTTGGATCTTTTTGCATATAATTGTTTCTCCTCCAATAGTTGTAGCACCCTGTCAACATGTTCAACATGATCCTTCCAAGACTTGTTGTAGATTAGTATATCATCAAAAAATACTAACACAAATTTTCTAAGGAATGGTTTGAAAATTGAATTCATCAAACCTTGAAATGTTGAAGGTGCATTGGTAAGGCCAAAAGGCATGACCAAAAATTCATAATGACCCTCATGAGTTCTAAATGCCGTTTTCGGAATGTCTTCAATCTTCATTCTGATTTGATGATATCCTGAACGAAGATCCAACTTGGTGAAGTAAATTGATCCATGCAATTCATCCAGTAATTCATCAATGACAGGAATGGGGAACTTATCTTTAATAGTGAGCTTGTTGAGCTCCCTATAATCCGGACACATGCGCCATGATCCATCCTTCTTGTGCACCAATACTACTGGAGCAGAGAAAGAACTTTGACTCGGTTGAATTATACCAGCCTCTAGCATTTCTGCAACCATACGTTCAATTTCACTTTTTTGGACATAGGGATATCTGTACGGCCTGATGTTTGGAGGAACACTTCCTGGAATCAGATGAATAGCATGATCATGATCACGCATAGGTGGGAGACCTTTGGGAGTCTCAAATACCTTGGAATGATTGTCCAGGACTTTTTGGAGATCTGGAGAAATAGATGATTCCAATGTGGAAACATCTAGCGAACATAATTGTGCAATTACACCCCTTTGCTCCTTTTTTAGAAGCTTTGTCATACCATTAGAGCTGATTATCTTTCCTGGTTTCCCTGCAATACCCCTTAATTCAACTTCCTTTCCTTCCGTAGAAAATTTGATGAAAAGTTCTTGAAAATTAAAAGCTATTGTACCCAAGGATTGTAGCCATTGGACTCCTAGTACAACATCAGCACCTCCCATTGGAATGGAAAGCATTGGGCTAGTCAATACATATTCTCCCATGGATAGCTTGATATTATGGCACTTTCCAGAGCAATTTATTGTTCCTCCATTTGCAATCATCACTTGACACTCTGGTGCTGGATATAGGAAGCAATTCAATTCTTTTGCTACCCTACAATGAATAAAATTGTGGGTGCTTCCTGAATCAATCAACACTATTACCTTTTTCTTCTTGATTTGTCCTTCTATCTTGATGGTTTGAGGAGTGGTAATTCCCGCCAATGCATTACAAGATATGGTCGGATTTATTTGTTCTTCATCTAGGCTTTGTTCCTGGAGTATATCCTCTTCTTTTGACCTTTCTTGCTCCTTTTCTTCTTCCTCTTCACAATCTATGTAGAATAATTTCTTCTCAGCACACTTATGACCTTTAGTGTATTTGCTATCACAACTGTAACAAAGCCCTTTTGCTCTTTTTTCTTCCAATTGTTGTGGTGTCAACCTTATAGGTTGTGGAAGACTAGGGGAAACAACACTTCCGTCTTTATAGTTGTGAGTGGTATGCTTCCTGGTTGCCATAATTTTGCTTTCCATTTTTCTTGCTAACCTGAATGCCTTCTCTAATGAATCAGGTTCCCAAAGGCGAACATCATGTTGGATATTATCCTTTAAAGACCCTATGAACACATCAATCCTATGCTCCTCTGGAATATCTTTTACCCTTATGTTCAATTTTTGGAACTCCTCAATGTGCTCCATTATTGAACCCTTTTGTTTGAGACTTATCAATTGGCTAAAAAAAGTGTTGCTTTTTGTATCCTCATAATGTGCTATCAATTCTTCCGTAAAAATTGCCCAAGTGATAAATTTTTTACGAGAGCAAAGCCATTGATACCATACAAACTGATTTGGTTCCAAATATAAAGTTTCCATACGTACCTTTTGTGTGTTTTGCACATTATTGAGATCGAAGAATTGCTCCATCTGTAATATCCATGTGGCGGGATCCTTGCCATCAAACTTCCTCATATCGATTTTTGGAATATGGTGGGTCTTCGATCCAACATTAGAGTCTATGGAATCATGATTAACATTTCTTTTGTTCACATCATGAGTTTCCTTTACAACCTTTTCACCATTAGTAAGTATTTCTTGTAGAAAATTTGTCAAATCTGTCTTCAAATCTGCCATGTCTGTCTTCAAATCTGTCCTCAAATCTGCCTTCAGATCATCCATCTTAGCTTCCATGCCCTTTATCTTAGATTCCACGCCATTTATCTTAGCATTTGTTAGCTTTTGTGAGCGTGACATTTGTTGCACTTGTTCTTGTAATTTTGATATATCATGTAGCATTTCTTCCTCTTCTTCATGAGTCATGCTAGAGCTTTCAGGTTCCTTACTAGGTGTTTGCATTTTCTTTCCTCGGGGCATCAGTTACCGATAATAATTCTTTACTATGCCCTTTGAATTCCTTCAAACCAAGCTTATGCAAAAATTAAAAAAAAAAACTACACACCTTTTTTTACTTTGTAGAAGCCTGATATTGAATCTGATGTATCTCTGTAATTTCGAATCATCCAGTTCTGAAATTGTGACCTATAGTAGCCTTCTATGTCCTCTTTCCAATGCCACAAGTCTGATCCAAATTGGATTCTCCAAGAAAGAGTTATGCACAATCTCCCGCAGTGACCTGATTATAGACTAGTTCAGTAGAGCGAACTTGTATGAAGTGCCACGTGTCACTGTTTCAACCTTTGACTCTGAAAAATATATAAAAGAAAACTACAGTCCGTCCTCTTTCTGTACCTTCTTACGAAATTTCAATCCGATGCTCAGAAAGAAAGTTATGACGATTTTCCCCAGGTCACCTGTTTTGAGTGTAATTCAGGAGTCTGCAAAAAGACCAACTTCCTCAGATCATATCTCCGAAAATATCACGCGAAAAGCTCTGAAATTCGGACCCAAGGTTCAACGCAATTTCTTCTCAAATGGGTTTTTTTGCGACTTCTGAAACGTCACAGAAAAAAGTTATAGCGAAAATGCCACGATGACCTGTTTGGAGCAGCGAAACCCTAGAATCCAAAGCTCTGATACCAAATGTTATGAAACCAGCTCAAGAAAAGATAGAAAAGATAGATCAACGCCTTAGAATTCAGCCTCTTCGAGGGGGCAACCTCCTTTACATTACATAAATGAACAATTCTTGGATGATTCAAATGACAAAACCTCCTTGCTATATATAGGAGTCTAAGGAGTCACAATATAATCCAGCCGACCTAACAATAATAATATAAAGCCACAAAAATAACAATAGAGGGATTCTATGGGCACATTAATAACAATATGGGGGCAATGGGGGCATAACAATATAAATAAGGGGTATAACTACAATAGTAATGGGGCAATCACTAGTATTATAGGGACCCAACATGAATACTACATGGTGATGGTATGGTAGAAGGTTTGTCTAATTTATCTCTAAATTTTGATTTTTGTGAACATTGTGTATATGGGAAGCATAATTGGGTGAGTTTCTCCTCTGGTGCTAAGAGGGCTAAAGGGACATTAGAGCTTGTGCACAATGCTGTGTTTGGACCTATGTCGGTTCCATCACTGGGAAAATCTATGTATTATGTCTTATTTATAGTTGACTTATCGAGAAATACATGGATATATTTCCTCAGGAATAAATCTAAAATCTTTAACAAGTTTAAAGAATTTAAGGCTCTAGTGGAAAATCAGATAGAGAAGAAGATCAAGGTGTTGAGGATATATAATGTTGGAGAATTCAGTAAGAAAGAACTTGAAGAGTTCTTTAAGAAGTGTGGTATAGCACAAAAAAATACTACTCCATACACACCTCAACATAATGGAGTTGCAGAAAGAATGAATAGGACATTGATGGAAAAGGCAAGATGCATGCTTAGTGGTGCCAGGTTAGGATGAAAATTATGCGTAGAGGTAGTGGATACTACATGTTACTTGTTTAACATATCACCTTCATTAGAATTGGAGGACAAGACTTCACATGCGGTATGGATTGGTAAGACAACATCTCTCTCACATCTCAGGGTATATGGCTATGATGCATATGTACATGTTCCAAAGGAGAAAATAACCAATTTGGATAGTAAATATGAAAGGTGCATCATTATTGGGTATAAATATGGTTTAAAAGGTTATAAGCTTTGAAACCTAGAAACAAATAACATTGTGTAAAATAGAGATGTGATATTTAGAGAAGTGAAGGATGTCGTGAGAGAGGAAGTCATACCAAAGGAAAAGGAACTTGAGAAGGTAGATTTTGAACTGAAGGAGGAAGAATCAAAATCTACATAATAAGAAGAACCACACACTTCGGTTTTGAAGAAGGAAACCATAGAGGTATACTCCATATGATTTACATTTAAATTTTAGTTTATCTAATACTAATGATGGTCCTAGAACTTTTAGGGAGGAAGTGGATTCAGAGGATGGAAAATTTTGGAAAAAGGACATAGTTTAAGAAATGACAACCTCAGACAAAAATGAGGCTTGGGATCTGGTGGAGTTTCCAGCCGGAAGGAAACCGATTGGTAGAAAATAGGTGTTTAAGAAGAAGATGGATGCAAAAGGCAAGGTGGAGAAATAAAAGCTCGGTTGGTAGCAAAAGTTTATTCCCAGGTGTTGGGAATTGATTTTGGTGATAGTTTTTCTCTTGTTGCAAAGTTAGCGTCTATTAGATTACTCTTATATGTTGCTACTGTTTTTTATTTTTAGGTAGAATATATGGATGTGAAGACATCATTTATTCATGAGGATCTTGAAGAAGAGACCTACATGAAGCAACCAGAAGGATTTATGTTGAAGGGTGAGAAAGAATTGGTATGTAGGTTAAAAAAATATATGTATCGCTTAAATCAGTCACTAAGGATGTGGCATCAAAAGTTTGATACATATATGCAGGGACTTGGTTTCACAAGAAGAAAAGCAGATCACTGCGTGTATTTTAAATTAATTGGTGATTATGTTATTTATTTGATCTTGTATGTGGATGATATTGTTGTTAATTGGAAATGACAGAGAAATTATTCATTATGTGAAGACCCAATAGTTCTCTAAATTCGACATGAAGGATCTTGGTGCTGCAAACTATATTTTAGGCATGGAAATTAAATGAGGTTGGCCAAAGAGGAAGCTCTAGTTAAACTAGAGAAGTATGTTGAGATGATATTGCAGAGGTTTAATATGAAAGATAGTAAACCGATGAAGGTTACTATTCTTGTAGGTGCAAATTTATTTGTTGAACAGTGTCCCAAGACACATGAAGAGGGAGAGAACATATCCCATTTTCCATATGTGAGTGCAGTTGGTAGCTTGATGTATGAAATAGTCTAAACCAGACCAGATATTACACATGCAGCGGGACTATTGAGCATGTTTATTTCAAAACCAGGGAAGGATCATTGGACAACGATGAAGCGGGATTTCAGGTATCTATGTGGTACTGGTGATTATGGTTTGTGCTACCAAGGAAGACTTGGATTTGATAGAGTGTTGGACATACGTTGGACATACGTGGCTTTGTTGATGAAGTCTAGGCTAGAGATATGAATTAGAGAATATCTACAAGTGGTTATGTGTTTAACCTATTTCGGGGAGCAGTTAGTTGGATGAGCAAGAGATAGTTTGTAGTGGAACTTTCAACTACAAAGGATGAATACAGGACAACCACACATGCAAACAAGGAATAAATTTGGTTACACAGATTGTGTATAGGTATGGGTTGGTACAACGAGCTATAAGGATAGGCTATGACAACCAAAGTGTAATTTTTTTGTCAAAAAACACTACTTATCATTCAAAGACAAAGCATATTGATGTTTAATATCACTTTATGAGGGATATGGTTGAAGACAAAAAGGTGTGGCTGGTAAAGGTGGCCACTTTGAAGAATGTTGCAGACGCATTGATAAAGTCTATGGGCACTGAGAAGTTTTCTTAGTGTAAAGAAACAATGGGTGTTGTAGCCCTAGACCAATGAATGTGCACTCCTGCATCCCCCTATGTGGAAAGAAAACAACAAGTGGGAGAATGTTGGGTATGTGTTATATTCTTTCCAAGACTAGCTGCATGTGTTGTTACATTGTGCCCGATGCAATGGGGGGGTCGTAGGGGGGGCAACCCCACCCATGGTTTTGTGCATGGTTTTTTGTGCATGATGGTTTGGCCGATGGTATTTTGTATATCTAGTCAAGGGAACTATGGTTATGTTCTAATCCAAGGTTAATGGATTGAAGTTTATGAATGCTTCAACATGTATATAATTTATCGTAACATTGAAAGGAGTATAATGAAAAATCAATTTGGTTTTCCTGGTTTTGGGTTCCAGGAGAAAATATCTATGTATATTTTTATGTTCTTGCCATTGTATAATTTTTGTATTTTTTAAGAATTCATTTGCAGGTAATTTATATACAGGGTTAAAACCTAGAGTTGAATATTTGGTAATCACACTTCAATTATCAACCACAATATCATAGACTTGTGAAGTACTATGAAAATTTTATGCAATCTACAAGTAATGTGTATTTGTCTACAATAGAACACTAGAACTATGAAGCATAAGTCTTCTAGGCATAAAATGTTTTATCGCTTCTTGGCTGGCATTATAGAACCCTATAACTCCCTTAAAATTAAGCAACATTATTGAGAACAAAGTGAGATAAATTTTCAATGCTATAGAAAGGGATTATATATTGAAAGCTAAATTTAATGTTAAAAAATAAACATACTCTATAATGCACATAATCACTTCAACTAATCCCTTGCCAACCATAGTTTTATGGTATACTAGCAAACAAATCAATCACATTAACATAGATATTTTATCTACATAAATGAAAGCATTCACACTTACTTACACGTGCAATGTAAAAAAATGCAAAGGTGCATTCATCAATAACCTCTCCAAGTGGGCCCTACTTGAAGAGGATTAATAAATATTTTCTATACAACTTGAATTAACTTAGAAGAATGGTAGTTTATTTCATCAAAACCTTAAGAATACAAATTCTAATCTAAAACTCTCTAACCCTAGCTATAAGTGAACATTAAAACCTATCATTCTATACCCTAATTAAGTTACATGATAAAATATTTATACTAAGAGAGACCTATATTCTTACTAAAGAATTCTAGGCTATGAACTATAGTTTTACCCTCATTTTGCCATTTTACTCCTAATTAGTTAAGTTGATCTTTTGAGGAACAAAATCTAGGGGTGTAGGATCCTTCTTAGGCATATAAAGAAGTGATATATTAGAGAGTCTAGTGCACCATTCTTACTCTTGGTCCATTGCATTAAATGAGATATTGTATAGTGTGTGATTATCTCCCTCCTTCTCAAGCTAGAATAAGTGGCATGTTTAGAGAATTGATGGTGCCCTCTTCTCCCTAGTTCACTACTTAAATGGGTTATTATATAGTATGTGGTCATATCCACCCTTCTTAGGTTAGATCATTATGGATCATGCCTTTGCAAGCCCAATACTCTTGTTGTTTAGATTGCTAGGGAAAGTTAATTAATGCCATAATCTTCTAATAGTGAAGCATTGAATTGGAAATAAAATGGTCTCTTAGTTGTAGGCAGGATAGGTGTCAAAGGAAAAACCAAGGTGAAAAAATAAATAAAATAATTTTTTCCATAGCCTTAGGGGATATAGCTATAGAAAGTAAAGTATCAAAAAGCACATTAAACTCATTAGAAATAGGAAACTCAAACATTCTCAAATTACAATATCATAAAACACAACCAAAATAAACCATTGCCAACCATTAATCAACACATTATCATTAAGTACAATTTTTTTTACTTTAATAGATATCAAGCTGAATAATGGTTAATTTCAAGGTTTTGGGGGGTAATTATTTATACAAAAATGAAAGTAATGGTCTAATGTAGGATTCCATCAACACCTAGGCTACATTTTCTTCTTTAGGATTAAGAGTATATATAGTCCATATCTCAAGGTTTAGTCTCATTCTCATTCTCACCTTAGTCATTGGCTTGCTTCTCTATACTCCTGAGTAGTTTAAAGTCATCGACTATATTTGCTACACTTCAATATATGTCATTGGCCACCCCCATCATCTATACCATGAAAATCATTTATGATATTTTATTTCCATTCATTTATCATCAAGGAGATTACCATTTCCTACCCCTTGATTCCTTCCATTTATCATCATTCTCTCCATGTTGATTCACATTGTCAACTTTGGGGAAACAATCTCTTTTAATTTTTAATATTGAAAACTCGCCCTTGTCTAGGTGAGTCGGTTATCTTTCATGTATACATTACTCATGTAAAAAATACTCTCAAGGAGCTAGCATGTCAATCTTGGTGGGACTAGAACTCTGATGGGGAGGATAAGAGTAACTCCTCCCTACCACCTAAGATACACACACATGACAAAATATCTCTTTGCTTGTACCATAATCTTGATCCATTTCTTCATTGGGAAACCATAAAATTTCTCATTAGCACACTTCTACTTAATATAATATCTTTTGATAGTGTCCCTTGTCAGCTTTGTTCAAAGCATCTTGTAATGAGTCGTCGTCAACATTAGATGGTTTCAATCCTTATTTTTCATTGATCCTGTGTATTAATATCCTTGAGTTTATTTTAACATATTGGTTATCCTTTCCCTATCACACTCCGTGCCTCTCTTCTAAGTTGTTTTTTTTGGATTTTAACCCTTGTTAGCCATACACCATGAAAGTTATACATTTTATGTTAGGTTGGTATTTCCTTTTTTATTTAAATGAAGGAAGTCTTTAGTCCATTACTCTTTTCCCTAATTTCCATCATTGTATTATTCCTAGTTAGTCCCACTTTTAATCCTTATATCATACCTCAAGGAGGTGAGCAAATATTCCCTTACACTTTGCCTCCAATGGATCTTTCCCTATCAAGTTCAGTAACCATATCCTAAGGGTTTTGTTTATAGGCCTTATGTTCCTTGATCCCAATTCTATTATTGAGGAGTTACCTCAAATGAGGAAAAATAATTTTTAGTACCCCTTGACTTGGTTGGTTCTAATGTGCTTGGATCTAACTCATGAAACCATTGAGAATTGTACACCATGGTTGGTTTTAGTCTGTTTGGTTGAAGAATTTTGAGATGTGTAGATTTATCCAACCATTTGTGGATTACTTATGGGAAGACACCCCTCCAATTGCTTCTTATTTTGTTTTGGTTGTGTAAGTGACAATGATATACCTTCAGTTGTAGTTTCATAGATCTGTTTAGTTCAATTTAGTAATTGTTTTCAACCACATATGGTGATCTTCCCTTCAATGATCTCTTTCAAAATCTTGGGCCCGTTTATTGTTTACTAGGTCCTCAGTTGTTGTGATCCAACACCCTTATAAGTGACATTGTCCCTTCTTGTATTAAAATCAAATGTGATATTGATCACACATGCACACTTGGATGAGTTCCTCCTTGAACCTTATATTCATGATGTATTTTACTTTGGCATTTTTATGCAATTCACTTTGGTCCCATGATGCCATGATCACATTTTGTATTGAGTCATGTTTTGTATGCCCTCCTCATTGAAATTGAGGTTATATGCATACCTTAACCCACTAGCTAGTTGTTTGTAGGTAGGTCCTAAGAGTCCTTTGGGGGTCATTTTCCCCCTCTGATTGCTTTCACTCCTTTCTCGTGTGTTTATTTTATTGTTATTTGAAAATAGAATTTTGTTATGTATTTTGACCATACAATGTGCTCTTGACCTCATATTTAAAAGGTTAACTATTATTAACCTATTTTTTCTCACTTGCTTTGTCATGAGTACTTTCAGCTTTGTACACCAATTTTCTAGCATTATTCCTCATTCATTATATCCATCATCATATGACCTTTGTTATGCCTCATTGATCCAATTCCAACCATGAACTAACCAAAATTTACATAGTACAAAAAATCAACAAAGAAATGCATTATTACAATGCAAGCAATCAATAAAAAACTACATTGTCATAATGCAAAAAATCTAACAAAAACTACACTATCATATTGTAGAAAATCCACAAAAGGTGTGATATGTACCCAAAAGTAAAATATAGATATTTTTATGATTCGTTAATGCTTGTGCGCCTCCCAAAGATGGTATAGTGGCTAGAAGTGGACCTTATCAATTCATTATTTCCAAAAATAGTTTTTTATATAGTGTTTGATAGTTGTAATTATCTCATTACTTCATTAACACAATGGGATTGTGTTATGTAACTAGATCACAAAAACAAAGAAAATATGGATAAACAACTTGAAAATAAGCCTCTTCGAGGGGGACACCTCCTTTTACTTCACATAAAGGAACAATTCTTGGATGATCCAAATGACAAGACCTCCTTGGTATATATAGGAGTTTAAAGGGTCACAATGTAATTAGGGCCTATAACAATAATAATGTAAGGGCATAACCTTAATAATATGGGGCACAATAATAACAATATGGGGCTTACATGGGG
The DNA here is from genome assembly GCA_031772625.1 of Pinus tabuliformis. Lineage (NCBI taxonomy): Eukaryota > Viridiplantae > Streptophyta > Pinopsida > Pinales > Pinaceae > Pinus > Pinus tabuliformis. The sequence goes on from CM062818.1 coordinate 1,574,855,357, forward strand.
CACAACAATAATAATATGGGGGCTACACCAGTATTATAGGGACCTAACATGCCCCTCTCCTTCAAAAAAGTGTTGTCCTCAATGCTTGAGTAGTTCTAGATGCTTCTATATAAAATTCTCAGCCTCTCGCGTGGAATCTTCAGCAGGTAAGTTCTTCTATTTAATGAGATACTCTAGAAATGATTGATTCCATAGTTGTTGGATTCTTGTTTCTGTGACTTCTTCAGGATCCAATATGATTTTTCCTTCCTCATCAAGTTCAATAATATTGCTTGAACTGGGAGCTTGTCACCAATAGCCTTATTTAAGCATGAAACATGGAAAACTGGGTGTACTCACGAAGATGCAAACAACTCCAATTTGTATGCCATAGTACCAATATTTTGCAACACCTTATAAGGACCATAATACTTGGGTGATAATTTATTATCCTTCTTAGCTTGTTTGAGGAACATTTTTTTGTATGGTTATAGCCATAAAAATACCCAATCGCTTACATGAAATTTTTTTTCACTGCGATGTTGATCTGTTTGTTGTTACATTTGATTCTGCACCAGAGTTGGGTTATCCTTTAATATTTGGAGAACTTGTTGATGATTCTTGATGTGATATTCCACTATTTGAACCTTAGACTTTTCTCTTAAAGACAATATGATGGACGGTGGATGATATCCAAAAATTTCCATAAATGGGGTCATTTTTGATGTGGCATGGAAGGAAATGTTATACCACCATTTTGATAGAGGTAACGAATTGACCCATTGTGTTTGTTTATCAGATACAAAGAAACAAAGAAATCTTTACAAGCATTTAGTCACTATATCAGTTTGCTCGTCAAATTGAGGATGATAAGATGAGCTACAAGCTAATTGACTATCAAGACAATAAAATAATTATGTCCAAAATTTTCCAATGAAAATGGGATATCTGTTACTTATAATAAACTTTGGGTTTCCATGTAACTTTTGAACTATTTCCATAAATGAAATAACAAATATATTGGATTTGAAAGGATGAGATAGTGCACAAAAGTGTGCATACTCGGTAAGTCTATCAACTACCACCAAGATGCCACTCTTTCCTTCAAACTTGGGTAAACCCATGATAAAATCCATTGAGACCTCCTTCCAATGCTGACTTGGAATGGATAAAGGTTGTAACAGACCTAAGGTCTTAATTGTCTCAACTTTACTTTGTTGGTGAACCAAAGATTCTGCCACAAACTTTTGAATATCATATTTAAGGCCATCCCAAAAAAATTCCTTCTTAACCCCGTAGTTTTTAAAAACCATGAGTGCCCTCCTAAAGGAGATGTGTGCAATTCCAAAAGAATCTTTTGTTTGAGTTGGGAGTTATTACATAGATATAAATGATCTTTGTACCATAATGAATCATTTTTTCAGATAAATGCATCAGATGTACTGGGATCTTGCTGTAACTTTTGAATGAGTCTCCAGACCTCTTTGTCATTCTTCCATTCATCCCTTGCTTTAGTTATCAAATCGGGTTGGATAATAGAAATGGCACAAAGAAATGCTTCCACATCTTCATCCCTTCTTGAGAGCGCATCTATAACAACATTTTGCTTCCCTTTCTTGTAGATGATTTCAAATTCATAACCCAACATCTTTGTGAACCATTTTTCTGCCGTTCTAAAGACAATATTTGTTCCAAAAGTATTAAAGACAACCATGATCTATTTTTACCTTGAAGTATCTTCCCATTAGGTAAGGGCACCATTGCTTTAGAGCATGTATCATTTCGAACATTTCCTTCTCATAAATAGGTTTGTGTAAATATTTTCCATTGATTGGATGAATTTCAAAAGAAATGTGTCTCCTTATTTCTTTAAAACATCACCAATTCCATTTCCTGGGGCATCACATTCCACAATAAAGGTTTTTGTGAAGTATGGTGTAGCTAATACCAATGCTTGGCACATTGCTTCTTTAATATGTTTAAAGGCCTTAGTTGCTTTTGGAGTCCACAAAAATGCATCTTTCTTTAGTAATGTTGTTAGAGGTGTTGTTATTTTCCCATAATTCTTAACAAACTTGCTATAATACCCTGTCAACTCGAGAAATCCTTGAAGATGCTTTAGGTTTGTGAGGATTTTCCATTCCTTAATGGCTTTAATTTTGTCAGGGTCTACCTTAACACCCTCATGAGATATGATATGACCCAAATGTTCCACCTCTTGTACTCCAAAGAAACATTTGGAGAGTTTTGCATACAATTGTTTCTCCTCCAATTGTTTAAGCACCCTGTCAACATGTTGAGCATGATCTTTCCAAGAATTGTTGTAGATTAGTATATCATAAAAATATACTAACACAAAATTTCTAAGAAATAGTTTGAAAGTGGAATTCATCAAACCTTGAAATGTGGAAGGTTCTTTGGTAAGGCCAAAAGGCATGACCAAAAATTCATAATGACCTTCATCAATTCTAAATATTGTTTTTAGAATGTCTTCTATGTTCATTCTAATTTGATGATATTTGGAACAAAAATCCAACTTGGTGAAGTAAATTTCTCCATTTAATTCATCCAATAATTCATCAATTACAAGAATGGGAAATTTATCTTTAATAATGAGCTTATTGAGCTCACTATAATATGGGCACATACACCATGATCCATCCTTCTTGTGAAGCAATACTACTGGAGAAGAGAAAGAACTTTGGATGTTGGCATTGATGATGCAGTTGTTGGTGCAGTTGCTGGTTGCAGTGATTGATGGTTGGCATTGATGTCAACCTGGGCATGTATTACAGATGGTTATGTTGCTTGGCTTGATAGTTGCAGGGTGTTTACATTGGTATTGGCATGAAAAAAATTAGTATTACCATGATATACCTATGGTATTGGCTTGGAGATTACCATGGTACGGGGGTCCATGGTATTGGCTTAACCATGTTATTTACCCATGGTATTGACTTGGAGATTACCATGGTACAAGGGTCAATCATATTGGCATAACATGGAACTGACTCGTGGTATTGACCTGGAGTTTACTATGGTATAGGTGTCCATGGTATTGGCATAACCATAGTATTTACTGATGAGCCTAGGTATTGTAACAAGGATGTTGCAACTCCCAAGGCTATCGACTTTAATTATCAACTCGGGGTTCGTATAAACTTAAGAGGTATCAGCACTATATGTGCATCATACAATGTGTCCTTCCTTTGCTGTCATGAGAGAAAATAAATGTTGCCTATTTGCAGGAATGAAAGACTGAATTTAAAAATTCTTGTAAAGTAACATGAAATCCTCTATCTACTTATTAACACACTTTTCTTGCAAAAGAACCCTATTTTAACCCTATTTGTCACATGCGATGTTTTAACTATTCAAAGCATGAAATCTGATCTAGAGAGTACTAATTGTTGTGTGCATGTGCAAATATAAAAGAACTCATTTTTTAATCTTTTTGTTTTATAAATTCAAATGCTAATCTTTTCTCGATCTTTGGCCGGGGAGACAGGTGTGGAGCAAGAGGGGTACAATGATTTTGATGGCTTGGAGGTCAAGTAGGGGCCTAATCCCAACTTCAATGATGATTTTTCTCAATTCTGGCTCAAAACATGCCACTACAGGATGCACTAGTTCTCCTATGGGATCTCCCCGTTCTCCTATAGGACCCCCTGATTTACTACAGATGTTACAGATTTACTATATGAAATTATAATTCATTGAATGACCAAGAAAATCAAATCCAAATTTGATGGGACAAATTTTGTTATTGACTAGGATGTCTTAGGTCCCAATTCCAAGTGGAATCACTAAAAAAGACCTCTGTTAACCCATGCTAAAAAAATAGTAAAAAATTACTAGTAAAAAATCTACAAATTCTAGAACTAGTGAGCTAGTAAATCTATAAAATTCCTAACCTAATCAAGTGAAAATGTAGTGGGGTAATTTTTGTTATGAACTAGAATGTTTTTTTGTTCTAATGCAAGTGGAACCAACTCGATTGAATCTCGTTAGCATGCTCTAAAAAATAGCAGAAATTTACTGTTCTTTGTCACAAAGGAGTTCCATAAATCTAGATTTGGGAATAAGAAAGCTAATCCAAGTAGCTCAATGATTACTATGACCTTCCAAAGATTTTCCAAGGATGAAATGATGCTTGTGATCCTGCAAAAGAACTTACATAAACCATTTAACCCAATCCTACAACAAGAAATCATTAATACTAAATGCAGAAATAGAAAGAAATAAAAACAAGAGATGCATGTGAATAAGAAGTGAAAAGAAGGAAAGAAAATGATAAAAAAGGGCTATGAGGCTCCTGGGATGGCCAAGCCTAAGGAAACTCAGAGACCTATGGAGGAGAACAAGATTTAGAAGTTGAACATGACACCAATATTCATTATTTTCATCAATACAATTACATCCCTACAAGAAAATACAATGGAGCTGCAGAAATACGAGTTCTCTCCACAAGAACACTAATGAAAATCTCCCTAGAGGAAAATTCGACTTGGTACTTATAAAAAATGATTAGGAATCATTCCCCATGAATGGAGGAAGCTTTCCCCACCAAAATCCTTTGATTAGTGGATTTGGTTCCCAATACTAGGAATCTGCATTAAATGCCAGGGAACGCATTCCTGGATTTCTCAATCATTGGAGTTCCACAATATGTGCCATAATTCCATAATATCTTGTTGATTTATTATTTAATAGTGATCCTCCTATAGTAGGGTGCAAGTCCCTAAATTATCTCCTTCTCCAAATCTTCATAATCTGCCCAGTATTCTCATAATATTCAAAAAAAATAAATAATATTAGGCACAAATATGCAATTATTCATAAACCTTCCTAATGAATATATTAAAGTTAAAAATATATTATCTAATGCAAAAAGAGAGGTTTAATGTCTTGAAGGATGGTCATGGACCTTAATTTATGTTTAATTTAAAGGCATGGGCCTTAATTTATGTCTAATTTAGAGGCCTATCTTTTACCCGTGCTATTGACTTGGGGATTACCATGGTACATGTGTCCATGGTTTTTCCATAACCATGGTATTAACCTAGAGTTTACTAGGTACATGTGTCCATGGTATTGGGATAACCATGGTATTTTCCCAAGGTATTGATTGGAGATTATTGATGATATTTTGACATATATTCTTGTGATTATTTTTTAGTGTGTGTGTGGATTGATTCGACGAGTTATGTGATTGATGGAGTGAGTGAGTGCTAAAGTTATTTTCATTGATAATTGTACACTTGTAGCTAAGTTTTAGAGTGAATATCGAATTTTATTATTTATATTAGAGATGTTGTTGGGTTTCTCATGGTCATCAAGTTTGAGAATCCAGTTTGAAAATGCATGAAACATGGTTCGCATGGAGTTGTTGAAGGCATGATGCTTCATTACAGAAAATGTGTAGATAAGGTGGGGGACTTCTAGCAGACATATTAGATTGAGAAGAATATTTCTCCAGAGTTCAGTGGTGTTAGGTGAGGCTCGTTGGTTATGGTGGCTTCTAGCGAATGGTTGTTCGTAGAGTCGTGAAAGAAGAGACTTTCCAGCCGATATTGCTAGTAGAGTGTCTTAGTAGCCGAGTCTTCTAGCTACTAGGTGGTAGATACTCTATGTAATAATTTGTTCAACATAATAGAATATTTGAGCAACAACAACACGTGGGTTTTTCCCTTGAAAGGGTTTTCTACCAGAAAAAATTTGTGTCCTCTTATGTGTATGATTTCCTTATTGATTCTTTATGTTGTTTTTATATGGTGATTTTGTATGCTTTGATACATTTATTTCATGTTGGTTCCACAAGTTTAGCTGATGAATTATTAAATCCTGTGCTTTGGTAAAAAGAATTGAAAAATAAATTATCACAATCAATATTGATTCATCCCCCCCCCTCTCTCAGTAGTAAATCCATTTACAAAAATTCGTAGTAGAGCTAGGTTATCTTAGTGAAGCTTGATCGTTTGAGAGAAGATCGTGGGCCATGGAAAAGAATAAGAGGAAGCAATCTCAGAAAAGGAAGAGCAGTAAACAAGTCAAGAAAATTTCAAATTCAGAAGAACCCCTCTTCTTACTGATAAAAACTAGTGAAGGTAAACGTTGTGATCATTTTGTATCTGGCAGTACATTTGCTTGTAGGGATGTTGATTTACTTGAGCTTGATTTTTTATAAGATAATGATGATTCAATTCAGTTTGATGTTTTGGAGAGAAGTGGTAATAACCCTTTTACAGAGAATTTAGATTTAAAAGATGAAGAGCCTTGAAAGATTGAAACCCTAAAAGCGGAAATTAGAAACCTCAAGGATGGAAATAAGAACTAGCAAAAAAGATTGCAAATACTTAATGAGAAGGAATGTGTTTACAAAGAAGAAATCATTAAATTAAAAAACCAATTGGATGAAGGAAGGAAAATTGAAGAAGGAATGAGAAAGCAATATGAAGAAAAGGAAGATCAATGTCAAATTCTGGAAGCAGAAGTGGATACATTGAGAAATAATTCAAAAGAATAAGCCATGCATATGAATACTAGTCAAAATCCTTTAGATACTAGCCCGCAAAAAGAAGAAATGAGTTCATCAACAAGATTTAAAAAGATAGTAGCGAAATATGATTCCAACAATAAGAATAACAAGGAAGAAGCACATCAACAAAACTAGAAATAAAAAAAGGAAAAAGTGATGTCAAACAAATCATTCACTTCCTCAAGATCGATAAGATGTTTTAGTTGTCAAAAGCATGGGAATATTGCTGCAAAATGTAGAAGCATGCAACAAAATAAGCAGTTGGATAAAAGGACATATCAAGCAAAATCATCCATGGCAAGGTATAATAGTTCATTTTATGGCTATTTTTTTTCGTGTAATAATTTTGGGCATAAGGATTTTGATTGCAGGAACTATGTGAAGAAGAAGAATTTTGAAGTTTTTCCTTTGTTTCTTGGACATATAAGGTGTTACTTGGTGACAATGTTAGCCATAAGGCTAAAGACTACAAAATTCCCATATGTTACAGAGAATTCACTCAAAAGGAAAAGAATACTCAAAGCAGATCATACAAGAGACCAAATAATGAAGTGCATGTCAAAGATCAAACCAATAAAATATGGAAGAAAAAGGAGTAGCAAGTGACTCCCATCAAAAAATGAGGCCGACATGGTCTTAGGGGGAGCATATGGAAACATTCTGAATCTGAAAGAGAATCATTGATAATGCAACCATAATAGGAGAAGATCATGTGACAAATCTGCATGGAGGAGGTACCTGAACTAAAGGGAGTTCTATGTGTTTTCAAATTTTATTTTCTTATTTATGGTGTTTATTTGGATCAGTAAAATGTGATTGAGTGCAATAGTTATTGAGGACATGAAGCATAGATGCATGCTCAATAGATATATTTTATGCGAGATGGTATGATCTTGCATATTTTTCATGACTACAAATATATTCATGATGAGAAGGTAGATGCCATAGTTATGCAGTGAATATTTCCTTGGTGATAGTTGAAAAATAGGATGTGCATCAGAATATTTGCACAAATTTATATTTGCATGACCTATCTACTAATTTTCTGTTTACATGGTATACATGGAGTTGATTGTTGAGTTTGTTGTTATTGTTACTAATGCTGCTAATTGTTATACTATGTTGCTGGGGATGTTGATGGAAAGAGTGTTGTTTCTCATGCTCATGTTGTTGCCTTGATTTGAGAGTGATATTATTGGGGAGTTTAATACTACTATCTATTCTATATTGTTGTTATTGATAGTCATAGTATGGTGCTACTATTATTTCCATGATATGGATGATGATGATTATGATGTTTGTTTTGGTTGAGAGTGATGTTGCTATAGTTGGTGTTTCCGAGTTTATTACTTCTATGATATGCTTCATTTGTTGCTTGAGAGATCCACATGTTATATTGCTACTGAATATTGATCTCTTATCTCATTATGGAGACACGTACTTGCTAATGCTACATATATTTCAACTATGATGGCTATTATGTTGTTTCTCTATGATGTTATTTCATTGCTTTATCTTTATACTAGATCACATGTTGCTACCAACTGCTATTGATGTTTTGGTCAAAAAGATCATGATATGTTTATTATCCTATCTACCTATGAGTTCACATATTGTTATCGCTGCTGAAATTTTCAATCATGGCCTAAGTGTTGAGGATAAAATGTTTGCTTCTTATCGTCGCATTATTGATTTATCACGAAATATAGAATTCTTATATGAGTATCAGATGATTTGCAGGGGAGAAGGATCTATATGTTAATTGCGTCTGCTAGGATTTCTTACAAATGACAAAGAAATTCCATGGCATATTACACATTTTTTGATGCTTCTTTGGAATATGGCTGAAATGATGAAGAATTTCAGGCTGTTATTGATTCACTTATGACATGCATATGATTGGTCTCCATTAGAAGTCTTGGTGAAAGGTTGAAATGAAGATCCAGATATGTGAAATTGGTACCTCATGTCTCAGATTGTACAATGGTTATCTTGGTGCCTAGCACGTATTGATGAGAGTTGTCTCTATTCACAATGTCTCATAATAACTATGTGCTCTCAATTCCATAGCCATGCATTGTTCCTAAAAAGGCATGTAATTATTGTTATTCATATGAAGTTATATTTGAGTTAGGAACAAGAGTCAAAAGAGAGAGTTGAGGGTCATGTCAAAAGTGTGTTGATGTGCATGCGATGAGAAGTGAGAAGTGTTATAGCCATGTTTAGGCTACTTGGTATCATGTATTATTGTATGAGCTCTTGGAGTCCTTGTGTAGCCATGTATTGTCACATCCTTCTTATGAGTCATGGTTGGGTTAGGTGTGTGTCTTTCACATATGAGAGAGGAGTCATAGTTCAACTAGTTAGATGCTTTGTAAAGACTTGTATTATCATTCATTCAACCATGAATTATGCCTTTGTATCTTATTGTTGATCATTGGGCCAAGTTGGTCAAAGCATTGATATACGAGGAGAATCCTTTTTGCATATGACAAAGATGCGCTAGTAGCAGCAGAGGTAACATGTTCAATAGTCTAAGAGGAGTTTTTGTAGCCCCTTTATATGTTCAGGGGAAGCTTGTTCAACTTAGTAGTAGTTCATTGGCTTGCATCAACTTTGTATTGGCATGATGTTGAGATTTAAAGGGGGAGTGCTTCCTTCATTGATGTGTTGGATTCCTTCACATGTTGGTGTTGTTGAGTTTGTCCCTTTTCTATTGATGTCAAAGGGGGAGAAAATGTGCAGTTCAATTCTTCATGTGGTTGTTTGGATCATTCAGCTAGGGTTGTCATCAATGCCAAAGGGGGAGATTGTTGGAATTGATTTTTTTGATGAGGTGATGGTTGGCATTGATGATGCAGTTCTTGGTGTAGTTGTTGGTTGCAATGATTTATGGTTGGCATTGATGTCAACCTAGGCATGTATTGTAGATGATTATGTTTCTTGTGGTTATGTTGCTTGGCTTGATAGTTGCAAGGTGTTTACCATGGTATTGGCATGTCATGTATTAGTATTACAATGGTATCTGCCTAAGGTATTGGCTTGGAGATTACAATGGTACAAGGGTCCATGATATTGGCATAACCATGGTATTTATCCATGGTATTGACCTGGATATTACCATGGTATAAGGGTCCATAGTATTGGCATAACATGGTATTGACCCATGGTATTGACCTTGAGTTTACTAAGGTACATGTGTCTATGGTATTGGCATAACCATGGTATTGACCTAGAGATTACCATGGTACATGGGTCCATGATATTGGCATAACCATGGTATTGACCTGGATTTTACTATGGTACAGGTGTCCATGGTATTGGGATAACCATGGTATTTTTCCAAGGTATTGATTGGAGATTGTTTATGATATTTTGACATATATTCTTGTGATTATTTTTGAGTGTGTGCGTGGATTGATTTAGTGAGTTGTGTGATTGATGGAGTGAGTGCTACAATTCTTTGCATTGATAATTTTACATTCATAGTTGAGTTTAGAGTAAATATCAGATTTTATTATTCAAATTAGAGATTTTGTTGGGTTTCTCATGGTGAGCAAGTTTGAGAACCTAGTTTGAAAATGCATGAAATGTGGTTTGCATGGAGGTGTTGAATGTTATGAAACTAACTCACAAAAAGATAGAAAAGATAGATGAGCGCCTTGGAAATAAGCCTCTTCGAGGGGGCAACCTCCTTTACATTACACAAATGAAAAATTCTTCAATGATACAAATGATAAGACTTCCTTTCTATATATAGGAGTCTAAGGGGTCATAATATAATTAGAGTCGACATAACAATAATAATGTAAGGGCATAATAATAACAATAGTGGGCTTCTATGGGGCACAATAATAACAATAGTGGGCTTCTATGGGGCACAATAATAACAATAGTGGGCTTCTATGGGGCACAATAATAACAATATGGGGACTACATGGGCACAACAATATAATAAGGGGGTTGTACTAATAACAATAAGGGGTTACACTAGTAGTATAGGGACCTAACATGCCCCTCTCCTTCAAAAAGTGTTGTCCGCAATGCTTGAGTAGTTCTTGATGCTCCTGTATAAAATTATTTTCCTCCCATGTGGAATCTTCAGTGGGCAAGTTCTTCCACTTGATGACATACTATGAAATTGATCGATTTCGTAGCTGTTGGGTTCTTGTTTCTGTGACTGCTCCAGGATCCAATATGATTTTTCCTTCCTCGTCAAGTTCTGGCAATATTGTTTGAACTGGGATCTTCTACAACTTTTGAATGAGTGGCCACACTTCTTCGTCCTTCTTCCATTCATACCTTGTTTCATTTATCCAATCTGGTTGGATAATAGAAATGGCGCACAACAATGCTTCCACATCCTCATCCTTTCTTGAGAGTGCATCTGCCACAAAATTTGTCTTCCCTTTTTTGTAGATTATTTCAAAGTCATAACCCAACATCTTTGTGACCCATTTTTGTTGCTCTTCAGAGGATAATCTTTGTTCTAAAAATTATTTAATACTATCATGATCCATTTTTACCTTGAAGTGTCTTCCCATTAGGTAAGGTTGCCATTTCTTAAGTGCGTGTAGTATTGCCAACATTTCCTTCTCATAAATAGCTTTCTTGAGGGACATTTGTTTGTATGTATGTAACCATAAAAACACCCAATCGCCTACATCAAAACTTCTTTCATTGTGATGCTGATCTTCTTGTTGTTTCATTTGATTCTGCACCAAAGTGGCATTATCCTTTAAAAGTTGGAGAACTTGTTGTTGATGCTCGATGTGATCTTTCACTGCTTGAATCTTTTTCTTCTTGATAAGTCCTTCTTTATTGAGAGTTTGAGTGGTAATTTCTTCCAGTGAATTACAAGATATGGTTGGATTCATTTCTTGATGCTCTATGTGATCTTTCACTTCTTGAACATTTTTCTTCTTGATATGTCCTTTTATCTTGATAGTTTGAGGAGTGGTAATTCCGGTCATTGCATTACAAGATATGGTCGGAGTCATTTCTTCTTTCTTGATGTGGTCTTTCACTTCTTGAACCTTTGTCTTCTTGATATGTCATTCTATCTTAAGAGTTTTAGGAGTAGTAATTATTTCCAATGCTTTACAAGATGTGGTCAGATTCATTTCTTCTTTCTCTAGGATTGGTTCCTAGTGTATATACTCTTATTTTGACGTTTCTTGATCCTTTTCTTCCTCCTCTCCACAATCAATGTAAAATAATTTCTTCTCAGCACACTTATGACCTTTAATGTATTTTTTATCACAATTGTAACAAAGCCCTTTTTCTCTTTTTTCTTCCAATTGTTGTGGTGTAACCCTTGTAAGTTGTGGAAGGCTAGGAGAAACAACACTTCCATATTTATAATTGTGAGAGGTAGACTTCCTTGTTGCCATAATTTTTCCTTCCACTTTGTAACAAAGCCCTTTTTCTCTTTTTTCTTCCAATTGTTGCGTTATTGCTCTTTGTATCCTCATAATGTGCTATAATTTCCTTCGTGAAAATTGACAACATAACAAGTGGTTTACGAGAACAAAGGCCTTTATACCATAAAAATTTATCTTGTTCTAAATATGAAGATGCAATACATACCTTTTGTAATAGTGGAACACCATGTAGATCAAAATATTTCTCCATCTGTAGTATCCAATTTACCGGATCCTTGCCATCAAACTTCCTCATCTCGATTTTTCTTGATTTTAGGAGCTCGATCTTGAAACAAATGTAACTCTGTAATTTCAGATCTCCAAGTTTTGAAATTTCTTCCTGTGGTATATCTCTGAGTTCTCTTTCTAACCCTGTAAGTCTGATTAGAATTTGATTATACAAAAAAGAGTTATGCGAAATATCTCACAGTGACCTGATTATAGACTAGTTCCGTAGAGCGAAATTGTACGATGTGCCATGTCTCATTGTTTCGACCTTAGTACCTGAAACTAATATACAAAAAATTACAAGAAGTCCTCTTTCTGTAACTTCTTACGAAAATTCAATCTGATGCTCAAAAAGAAAGTTATGACGATTTTCCCAAGGTGACCTGTTTGGAATGTAATTCGGGGGTCTGCAAAAACCCTAACTTCCTCAGATTATATCTCCGAAAATATAGCGATACAGGATCTGAAATTTGGAGCCGAGGTTCAGACCAATTTCTTCTCAAATTGGCTTTGTTGTTAGCTTCTGAAACGTCGTAGAGAAAGCATTATAGTGAACATTCCAAAATGAATTGCTTTAGATGAAATTCTGGAGCTTGCAAAAACTCTAACTCCCTCAGATCATATCTCCGAAAGTATAATGAGACAAGATATGAAATTCGGTCATGAGGTTCAGCATGATTTCGTCTCAAATGGGTTTTTTTTTCGCAATTGAAACATCGCAGAAAAAGTTATAGCGAAAATTCCATGATGACCTGTTTGGAGCAGCGAAACCCTAGAATCCAAAGCTCTGATACCAAATGTTATGAAACCAACTCGCAAAAAGATAGAAAAGATAGATGAATGCCTTAGAAATAAGCTTCTTCGAGGGGGCAACCTCCTTTACATTACACAAATGAATAATTCTTTAATGATACAAATGAAAATACTTCCTTTCTATATATAGGAGTCTAAGGGGTCATAGTATAATTAGAGCCGACATAACAATAATAATGTAAGGGAACAATAATAACAATAGTGGGCTTCTATGGGGCACAATAATAACAATATGGGGACTACATGGGCACAACAATATAATAAGGGGGTTGTACTAATAACAATAAGGGGTTACACTAGTAGTATAGGGACCTACCATTGAAGGCGTGAGGATTCATTATAGACAATGTGTAGATAAGGTGGGGGCCTTCTAGAAGACATATTAGATCGAGAATCAAATTTCTCCAGAGTCCAATGGTGTTGGGTGAGGCTCATTAGTTGTGGTGGCTTCCAGTGAATGGTTGTTCATAGAGTTGTGAGAGAAGAGACTTTCCTACTGACATTTCTAGTAGATTATCTTAGTAGTCGAGTCTTCCAACTTCTGGGTGGTAGCTCCTTTATGTAATAATTTTTTCAACATAATAGAAGATTTTAGAAGCAACAAAAATAGGTTGTTTTTTCCCTGGAGATGTTTTTCCACTAGAAATTTTTTTTCCTCTTATGTGCCTGATTTCCTTGTTGATTCTTTATGATGTTTTTATATGGTGGTTTTGTATGCTTTGATACTTTGATTTCATGTTGGTTCCACAAGTTTAGACGATGAATTACTAAATCTTGTGCTTTGGTAAAAACAGTTAAAAATTAAATTATCACAGTCACTACTGATTCACCCCTCCTCTCAGTAGTGAATCCATTTCCAACATTGGATAGGTTGAATTATACCTGCCTCTATCATTTCTGCAACCATACATTCAATTTCAATTTTTTGGGCATAGGGATATCTATAAGGTCTGATGTTTGGAGGAACACTTCCTAGAATCAAGTGAATAACATGATCATGATCATGAATAGGTGGGAGACCTTTGGTAGTATCCAATACCTTGGAATGATTGTCCAAGACTCTTTGCAGATATGGAGAAAGGGAATATTTTGATGTTTGAACCTCTAGTGAACATAATTGTGCAATTACGCCTCGTTGTTCTTTCTTCAAAATATTTGTCACGCAATCAGATTTGATTATCTTCCCCGATCTCCATGAAATTGCAATTAATTCAATTTCCTTTCCTTCCTAGGAAAATTTCAAGAAAAATGATTCAAAATTAAAATTTATCATCCCCAAAGATTGTAACCTTTAGACTTCTAATACAACATCAACACCACCCATTGGAATGGAAAGCATTGGCCTATTCAATGAATATTCCCCCATTGTTAGCTTGATATTATGTTACTCCCCTGATCATTTTATGGTTCCTCCATTTGCAACCATCACTTGACATTCTGGTGTTGGATATAGGAAGCAATTCAATTCCTTGACTATCTTACAATGAATAAAATTATGGGTACTACCCGAATCAATCAGTACTATTACCTTTTTCTTCTTGATATATCATTCTATCTTGAGAGTTTGAGGAGTGGTAATTCCCACCAATTCATTACAATATATGGTCATATTCATTTCTTCTTTCTATGGGGTTGGTTCCTAGTGTATATCTTCTTCTTTTGATGTTTCTTGTTCCTTTTCTTCCTCCTCTTCACAATCTATGTAAATATTTCCTCTCAACACATTTATGACCTTTATTGTATTTTCTATCACAACTGTAACAAATCCATTTTTCTCTTGTTGTTGTGGTGTCAACCTTGTAGGTTGTGGGAGGCTAGGAGAAATAACACTTCCATCTTTATAGTTGTGAGTGTTAGAACTCCTTTTTTCCATAATTTTTCTTTCAAATTTTCTTACCACCTTGAATGCATTTTCCAATGAATTAGGTTCCCAAAGGTGAACCTCATGTTGGATGTTATCCTTTAAATTCACTATGAAGACATCAATCACATGCTCCTTTGGAATATCAGGTGCCTTGATATTCAATCTTTGGAAGTCTTCAATGTGCTTTGCCATTGAACCATTTTGTTTGATATTTATCAATTGACTAATTAAGAAGGTATTTCTCTTTGTATCCTCATAATGTGCTACCAATTCCTTTGTAAAAATTGTCCAAGTGACGATTGATTTACAAGAACAAAGCCATCAATACCACACAAACGGATTGGGTTCTAAATATAAAAATGCAATGCGTACCTTTTTTGTGTGTGGCACATCATGTAGATCAAAGAATTGCTCCACCTGTAGTATCCATGTTACTAGATCCTTGCCATCAGAATTCCTCATATTGATCTTTGGAATGTGATGGGCCTTCAAACCAAAGTTATGTTGGGTGTGGAGCCTAATTATCTTCTTTATTTAGAGGTATCGTCACGTTGTACCACAGTTTGTAACGGGGTAGCAATGCCTCCCATCGTTTAATCATCGTCAGGGGGGTCCAGGGGGGTGATGATGATGTAAAATAGATGTAAATCTGCCTTGTAAACTATTGTAATTTCGTAGTCAATATGGGATATTAATTAGGCAGAGATCTGACGGTAGAAGTTATGTTTAATTTAGGGTTTTCCCCCTAGAAGGTAACCCCTCGCTATATATGAGGGAATTGTATTGCGGATATGTAGATTTATATTCTGAGTGATAAAGAGAGAGGAGATTGTGTGAGAGCAAAGAGGAAATTACAACAGATCTACTATAGGTTGTATCTCTTCATTTTGCTCGATAATATAAAAGGAAGGACTAGCCGTTTCTCCATGGATGTAGCCCAAATTGGGTGAACCACGTATATCTATGTGTCTCTCTTGTTTTATGCATTTTCTGTGTTTGTGTTTCTGAAATATTTTATGTGTTCCATTGCTCTGTAATATATAATTTTCTAACAATTTAGAGTCTCTAAAATCACAATTCACATTCTTTTTGTTCTCATCATGATTTTCATGGACTACCTTATCACCATTAGGAAGAATTTTCTGTAGCAAATTTGTCAAACCTTCCTTCAAAACTTCCATGTATTCTTTTATTTTTTCCTCTAAGCCATCCATCTTAACATTTGATTTCTTCCTATTCTTCTTTAGTTTCTCTTTGTGAGAGTGAAAATTGTTGCACTTGGTCCCGTAATTTTAATATATCATGTTGGAATTCTTCTTCTTCATGCATCATAGTAGAACTTTCTAAGGGCTTAATGGGTGTAGCACTTTTTTGTTTGGGAGGAATTTTGGACCAATTAATGATATCTATGCTTCACTATTCTATTTGAATCACTTCAAATTGATTTTTCAAACAAAAGTATTGCAAATTTAAAAATACACACCTTTTAGAGCTTGATTTTGAGCTTGTTGATAGGATGATCTTGAAACTATTGTTTCTCTGTGATTTCGGCCTCCCAAGATCTGAAATTTTGTCTTGTGGTATCCCTTTGCGTCCTATTTCCAACCCCACCAGTTACACCGAGATTGAATTCTTCAAGGTAAAGTTAGACCAAATATCCCAAGATGACCTTCTTATGGACTATTTCAATAGAGAGAACTTGTACAGAATGCCACGTGTCACTGTTTCAACCTTCAGCCCTGAAAATTCTGCCCAAGAAACTACAGTTTGTGCAATTTCATTCAATTTTTACTAAATTTAGTGTGCATGCCCAAAATGAAAGTTATGATTATTTTCTCTGAGACACTTGTTTGAGACAAAATTTTGGAACATACAAAAACCATAACCTCCTTGAATCATATCTCCGAGAATATAGTGAATTGAGATCTAAAATTTTTGCACAAAGATCAAGATTTCAGATCCACGTGGTAGAAATTTTAGCTTTTGAAGCTCACAGAAAAAAAGCTATAGCGGAAATTCCAAGATGACCTATTTGAAGCAGTGCAACACTAGGATCCAAAGCTTTGATCCCAAATGTTATGTAACAAAATCACAAAAACAAAGAAAAGATGGATCAACGACTTGAAAATAAGCCTCTTCGAGGGGGGAATTCCTTTTACATCACATAAATGAACAATTATTGGATGATCCAAATGACAAGACCTCCTTGGTATATATAAGAGTATAAAGGGTCACAATATAATTAGGGCCTACACAACAATAATAATGTAAGGGCACAACAATCATAATAGTGGACTTCTATGGGGCACAAAAATAAAAATATGGGGGCTAAACTAGTAAAGGACCTAACAAATTTGAAACACTTTCGGTAGAAATCACATTAGGAATGTTTGGTTGACGCAGTTCGAACCAGCTAGTGTGGTTCATCATCACGACAAGATGAAGAATCAAATCATGGCAGTGAGTTAAATAGATAGACAAAATTTTCCAACGACTATAAAGAAACGACTACTTTTAACTGGGTCAAAAAATAGGTGAAGAATTAATTTAATCATAATTTAAATAATTAAGTCAAATGTGTATAAATAAATATTAATATTATTTTTTCTTTTTCTTACATAAATTTGAAAATATTTTTGACTAAACTAAGAAAATTAATCTTTTAATTATAATTTAAATAATTAAATATATATAAATAAATAAATTAAAATCCTAGATTCCAAAAAAAACTTTTGGCTTGACTAAGAATTAAGAGAAAATTAATTTTCATATATATATATATATATAACACTCCATAAATTGAGGCTAGGGATTATTATTAAAATAATGGGAAACATTATTCTTATTACAAAGCTTAATAAATAAGAAAATCAACTAAATAAAAACTCCTAAGTCAAAGGTAGAATATAAAATAAATTAAGATCAATAAAAATATAATATATAAAAATATAAAATATAAAAGGGAAAAGGAAAACAAAGAGGAATCAATAAACCCAAGGGGGAGAAATCAGAAGAAACTAAAATCAAGGAGATAAAAAGGGAAAATCAAGGAAATCGACAAAACCACTAGACCAAGAAGGAGAAAAAGCTAAGAGAAAAGGGTAGGAATCCAACAACTACTAATTTTCCATCCATCATCCCTATTTAGATTACTCAATCTCCTCTCAATTTCAATGGCTTCCCTAAACTTACGGTGATGAAAATGAGAAATCTTCGCAATAACCTTAGCCTCCTCAATGCATATATGATGCTTTGTCTTCTCAACATGTTCAACCAAATATGAAGAGCGGGTCCTCCCATGCTTGATGTCGGCTACGTGTTCCTTAATCCTCTGATTTATAGACCGACCAATTTCACTAATGTATGAGGTTCCACAAGAACACAGGATAACATAAACACCTTTCATATCCATTGGGTTCACTGGGTCTTTAACATATTTTAAGGAACTTCTAATGGTGTTGAGGGGTCTAAAGGTTGAGGGAACATTATGCTTCCTCAAGATTCTCGCAATCTTGTCTGTGGTCCCTTGGATGAAAGGGAGATGTACCCCTGAATTACGATCACTGGGGTCTTTCTTAACCTTAGGACCTTTGCTAGCTTTGAGGAAAGCTTTAAGACCTTGTTTCCTACTATATCCATTATTAACAAAAACATTAAGGAGATGGGTTTTCTCTTTGGAAAGGTGGTCTTCGTAAAAAATTCATAGTGCACGAGAAGCTAAGGTGTTGGGAATGCCTACCTTTTGAGCAGGGAAATGATGTGACTTGGCATGAGGATACTGCTCAGTATGAGTGTTTCGGAAGAAAGCTCATACTGCGTAGTATCTTCATGTAGGGTCCCATCGTTTCCCAGCTAAAAAACTAGGTGTTCTCAACACGTTAGCTACTTGTGCACTGAGAATTTCTTATGAAGACCACCTTTCCAAAGAGAAAACCCATCTCCTTAATGTTTTTGTTAATAATGAATATAGTAAGAAACAAGGTCTTAAATATTTCCTCAAAGCTAGCAAAGGTCCTAAGGTTAAGAAAGACCCCAGTGATCGTAATTCAGGGGTACGTCTCCCTTTCATCCAAGGGATCTGTAGGAGCGATTTAATTGTATGTTAAATCCTTGTCATTTAATTTGTCAACCTGGGGGTTTCATAAACTTAGAAGCAAACCAAAATATATGGGACCTCAGATGAAAATGTTGTAGAAAGTTTGTTTAGAATGGAAACACATATTACAAATAAGTTCTAAGTTTTAAAGAAACTAAAAAATATCTGATTCAAGATGCAGTAAGCGAAGGAAGAGGCTCCTAACTTAGGAGGTCCTGGTTGTCCTTCCCCACAATACTATCCTCAAGAAGAGAAACTAAAGAGCAACAGTTTTTGATGTGTAGAAAGCAAGAGAAGAGGCTCCTAATTTAGGAGGTTCTAGTTGTCCTTCCTCACAGTTCTACTCCAACAACATTACCATTGCATCTAAGAAAGCAGGAAAGAAAGCATATAAATGAAAGCAAGTAAATATTGTTTTCAATTCAGTTCTTAGCTCATGGAGAAGAGTCTCTTGTTCAACAATCCTGGTTGTCCTTCTCACATGAAAACTAGCTACTGAAAGGAAATCAATCTTCACATAAGAAAACATACTTGCAGAAAGTAAATCACACCTGCATGAAAGGAAATAACAGAAATTAAACTATGTTACAAATGTATGCGAATTGTGGTTGATGTGGATCCGTCCATTCCTTAATGAGCACACATGAACAATTATCACACCTTAAGAATCAAACAACACTCATAACTCATAATTTTGGAGAAAATGATATTATTCATGCTGAATGAACAATCATAAATCTGATTCTAATGAATAACTGATAACTGTTGGCTTCCTTTGAAGGATGATTCTCTTATTTAAACATGAATTAAGGATATCTAATAAATAAATGTAGATCCCTTAAATATCTACTAGATCCATACTTGTCTCAACTTATCCCTAAATACTAGATACAAATCCTATGACACATTAAGATCTCCATGATCTTTCTCCTTGGAATATGGTCCACCTCTTGAGTTGAAATTCGAATTTTATCTTGGGAGGCCAAGTAAGACCCTTCTAGAACCTCCAAATAGGCCTACACAAGTCACAAAACTCATAACACATAGTTCATTAGATAATGATGTGTTGGGTCCCTATAATACTAGTGATTACCCTATTACTATTGTATTTATACCCCTTATTAATATTGTTGTGCCCCTATTGCCCCCATATTGTTATTACTGTGCCCCATAGAATCCCTCTATTGTTATTTTTGTGGCTTTATATTATTATTATTAGGTCGGCTGGGTTATATTGTGACTCCTTATACTCCTATATATAAAAAGGAGGTTTTGTCATTTGTATCATCGAAGAATTGTTCATTTATGTAATGTAAAGGAGGTTTCCCCCTCGAAGAGGCTGAATTCTAAGGTGTTGATCTATCTTTTCTATCTTTTCTTGAGCTGGTTTCATAACATTTGGTATCAGAGCTTTGGATTCTAGGGTTTCGCTGCTCCAAACAGGTCATCGTGGCATTTTTGCTATAACTTTTTTTTCTACGCCATTTCAGAAGTTGAAAAGAAAAACCCATTTGAGAAGACATCGCGTTGAATCTCGGGTCTGAATTTCAGAACCTTTCGCACTATATTTGCGTAGATATGATCTTAGGAAGTTGGTCTTTTTGCAGACTCCTGAATTACATTCCAAACAGGTGACCTGGGGAAAATTGTCATAACTTTATTTCTGAGCATCGGATTGAAATTTCGTAAGAAGGTACAGAAAGAGGACGGACTGTAGTTTCTTTTATATATTTTTTCAGAGCCAAAGGTTGAAACAGTGATTCGTGGCACGTCATACAAGTTGGCTCTACTAAACTAGTCTATAAGCAGGTCACTGTGGGAGATTTTGCATAACTCTTCCTTGGAGAATCCAATTTGGATCAGACTAGTGGCATTGGAAAGAGGACATAGAAGGCTACTACAGATCACAATTTCAGAACTGGATGATCCGAAATTACAGAGATACATCAGATTCAATATCAGGCTTCTACGAAGTGAAAAAAGGTGTGTAGTTTTTTTTTTTAATTTTTGCGTAAGCTTGGTTTGAAGGAATTCAAAGGGCATAGTAAAGCATTATTATCGGTAACTGATGCCCCGAGGAAAGAAAATGCAAACACCTAGTAAGGAACCTGAAAGCTCTAGCATGACTCATGAAGAAGAGGAAGAAATGCTACATGTTATATCAAAATTACAAGAACAAGTGCAACAAATGTCACGCTCACAAAAGCTAACAGAAGCTAAGATAAATGGCGTGGAATCTAAGATAAATGGCGTGGAATCTAAGATAAAGGGCATGAAAGCTAAGATGGATGATTCAAAGACAGATTTGAAGAGAGACATGGCAGATTTGAAGATAGACATGGCAGATTTGAAGACAGATTTGACAAATTTTCTACAAGAAATACTTACTAATGGTGAAAAGGTTGTAAAGGAAACTCATGATGCAAACAAAAGAAATGTTAATCATGATTCCATAGACTCTAATGTTGGATTGAAGACCCACCATATTCCAAAAATCAATATGAGGAAGTTTGATGGCAAGGATCCCGCAACATGGATATTACAGATGGAGCAATTTTTTGATCTCAATAATGTGCAAAACACACAAAAGGTACATATGGAAACTTTATATTTGGAACCAAATCAGTTTGTATGGTATCAATGGCTTTGCTCTCGTAAACAATTTATCACTTGGGCAATTTTTACAGAAGAATTGATAGAACATTATGAGGATACAAAAAGCAACACTTTTTTTAGCCAATTGATAAGTCTCAAACAAAAGGGTTCAATAATGGAGCACATTGAGGAGTTCCAAAAATTGAACATAAGGGTAAAAGATATTCCAGAGGAGCATAGGATTGATGTGTTCATAGGGTCTTTAAAGGATAATATCCAACATGATGTTCGCCTTTGGGAACCTGATTCATTAGAGAAGGCATTCAGGTTAGCAAGAAAAATGGAAAGCAAAATTATGGCAACCAGGAAGCATACCACTCACAACTATAAAGACGGAAGTGTTGCCCCTAGTCTTCCACAACCTATAAGGTTGACACCACAACAATTGGAAGAAAAAAGAGCAAAAGGGCTTTGTTACAGTTGTGATAGCAAATACACTAAAGGTCATAAGTGTGTTGAGAAGAAATTATTCTACATAGATTGTGAAGAGGAAGAAGAAAAGGAGCAAGAAAGGTCAAAAGAAGAGGATATACTCCAGGAACAAAGCCTAGATGAAGAACAAATAAATCTGACCATATCTTGTAATGCATTGGCGGGAATTACCACTCCTCAAACCATCAAGATAGAAGGACAAATCAAGAAGAAAAAGGTAATAGTGTTGATTGATTCAGGAAGCACCCACAATTTTATTCATTGTAAGGTAGCAAAAGAATTGAATTGCTTCCTATATCCAGCACCAGAGTGTCAAGTGATGATTGCAAATGGAGGAACAATAAATTGCTCTGGAAAGTGCCATAATATCAAGCTATCCATGGGAGAATATGTATTGACTAGCCCAATGCTTTCCATTCCAATGGGAGGTGCTTATGTTGTACTAGGAGTCCAATGGCTACAATCCTTGGGTACAATAGCTTTTAATTTTCAAGAATTTTTCATCAAATTTTCTATGGAAGGAAAGGAAGTTGAATTAAGGGGTATTGCAGGGAAACTAGGAAAGATAATCAGCTCTAATGGTATGACAAAGCTTCTAAAAAAGGAACAAAGAGGTGTAATTGCACAATTATGTTCGCTAGATGTTTCCACATTGGAATCATCTATTTCTCCAGATCTCCAAAAAGTCCTGGACAATCATTCCAAGGTATTTGAGACTCCCAAAGGTCTCCCACCTATGCGTGATCATGATCATGCTATTCATCTGATTCCAGGAAGTGTTCCTCCAAACATCAAGCCGTACAGATATCCCTATGTCCAAAAGAGTGAAATTGAACGTATGGTTGCAGAAATGCTAGAGGCTGGTATAATTCAACCGAGTCAAAGTTCTTTCTTTGCTCCAGTAGTATTGGTGCACAAGAAGGATGGATCATGGCGCATGTGTCCGGATTATAGGGAGCTCAACAAGCTCACTATTAAAGATAAGTTCCCCATTCCTGTCATTGATGAATTACTGGATGAATTGCATGGATCAATTTACTTCACCAAGTTGGATCTTCGTTCAGGATATCATCAAATCAGAATGAAGACTGAAGACATTCCGAAAACATCATTTAGAACTCATGAGGGTCATTATGAATTTTGGTCATGCCTTTTGGCCTTACCAATGCACCTTCAACATTTCAAGGTTTGATGAATTCAATTTTCAAACCATTCCTTAGAAAATTTGTGTTAGTATTTTTTGATGATATACTAATCTACAGCAAGTCTTGGAAGGATCATGTTGAACATGTTGACAAGGTGCTACAACTATTGGAGGAGAAACAATTATATGCAAAAAGATCCAAATGTTTCTTTGGAGTCCAAGAGGTGGAATATTTGGGTCATATTGTATCTCATGAAGGAGTTAAGGTAGACCCTAGCAAAATTAAAGCCATTAAGGAATGGAAAATTCCCACATCCATAAAGCATCTGCGAGGATTTCTCGGGTTGACAGGGTATTATCGCAAGTTTGTTAAGAATTATGGGAGAATAGCAGCACCTCTAACAACATTATTGAAGAAAGATGCATTTTCATGGACTCCAGAAGCAACAAAGGCCTTTGAACATCTTAAAGAGGCAATGTGCCAAGCACTGGTCTTAGCTACACCGGACTTCACAAAAACCTTTATTGTGGAATGTGATGCTTCAGGAAATGGAATTGGTGCTGTTCTAATGCAAGATGAAAGACCCATTGCTTTTGAAAGTCGTCCAATCAAGGGAAAGTTTTTAAGCAAAGCTATTTATGAGAAGGAAATGTTGGCAATACTCCATGCACTTAAGAAATGGCGACCCTACCTAATGGGAAGACACTTCAAGGTAAAAACGGATCATGATAGCCTTAAATACTTTTTAGAACAAAGATTATCCTCTGAAGAGCAACAAAAGTGGGTCACAAAGATGTTGGGTTATGACTTTGAAATCATCTACAAAAAGGGAAGCAAAATGTGGTGGCAGATGCACTCTCAAGAAAGGATGAGGATGTGGAAGCATTGGTGTGCACCATTTCTATTATCCAACCAGATTGGATAAACGAAGCAAGGGAGGAATGGAAGAATGACGAAGAAGTGTGGGCACTTATTCAAAAGTTACAACAAGATTCCAGTACGTCTGATACATTTAGCTGGAAAAATGATTCGTTATGGTACAAAGATCGCTTATACCTCTGTAAGAATTCCCAGCTAAAACAAAAGATTCTTATGGAATTGCACACTTCTCCCTTAGGAGGGCACTCAGGATTTTTAAAAACTTACCACAGGGTTAAGAAGGAATTTTTTTGGGATGGCCTTAAATCAGATATTCAAAAGTTTGTGGCGGAATGTTTGGTTTGCCAACAAAATAAAGTTGAAACAATTAAGACACCGGGTCTATTACAACCTTTATCCATTCCAAGCCAACGTTGGGAGGAGGTTTCAATGGATTTTATCACAGGTTTACCCAAGTCTGAGGGAAAGAGTGTCATCATGGTGGTAGTTGACAGACTTACCAAGTATGCACACTTTTGTGCATTATCACATCCATTTAAAGCCAGTACAGTTTCTACTGCATTTATGGAAACAATTCAAAAGCTACATGGAAACCCAAAGATTATTGTAAGTGACAGAGATCCCATTTTCACTGGAAATTTTTGGACATAATTATTTTCTTGTCTTGGTACTCAGTTAGCTCATAGCTCATCTTATCATCCTCAATCTGATGGGCAAACTGAGATAGTAAACAAATGTTTGGAAGGATATCTTCGTTGCTTTGTATCTGATAAACAGACACAATGGGTCAAATGGTTGCCTCTGGCTGAATGGTGGTATAACACTTCCTTCCATACAACAACAAAAATGACCCCATTTATGGCACTTTATGGGTATCAACCACCATCCATCACATCATATTTAAGAGAAAATTCTAAGGTTCAGGCAGTGGAACATCACATCGAACATCAACAACAAGTCCTCCAACTCTTAAAGGATAACCTCGTGTTGGCACGTAATAGAATGAAACAACAGGCAGATCAACATCGCAGTGAAAGAAGTTTTGATGTAGGTGATTGGGTATTCCTACGGCTACAACCATATAAGCAAATGTCCCTCAAGCAAGCTAAGAAGGATAATAAATTATCACCAAAGTATTATGGTCCGTACAAGGTGTTGCAAAAGATTGGTACTATGGCATACAAATTGGAGCTTCCTGCAGCTTCTCGATTGCACCCAGTTTTCCATGTTTCATGTTTAAAGAAGGTTATAGGCGACAAGCTCCCAGTTCAAACAATATTGCCAGAACTTGACGAGGAAGGAAAAATTATATTGGAACCGGAAGCAGTCACAAAAACAAGAACTCGACAGCTACGAAATCGATCAATTTCAGAGTATCTTATCAAGTGGAAGAACTTATCTGCTGAAGATTCCACATGGGAGGATGAGAATTTTATACAGAAGTATCCAGAACTACTCAAGCGTTGAAACACTTTTTTGAAGGAGAGGGGCATGTTGGGTCCCTATAATACTAGTGATTACCCCATTACTATTGTAGTTATACCCCTTATTAATATTGTTGTGCCCCTATTGTCCCCATATTGTTATTACTGTGCCCCATAGAATCCCTCTATTGTTATTTTTGTGGCTTTATATTATTATTGTTAGGTCGGCTGGGTTATATTGTGACTCCTTAGACTCCTATATATAGAAAGGAGGTTTTGTCATTTGTATCATCCAAGAATTGTTCATTTACGTAATGTAAAGGAGGTTGCCCCCTCGAAGAGGCTGAATTCTAAGGCGTTGATCTATCTTTTCTATCTTTTCTTGAGCTGGTTTCATAACATGATGATAAGACTTGAATAGAAAGAACCAAAACCAGGGACTTCACTGATTATGATAGTTGAAGGTGAGCATACAATATCATTTTTATTGATACATTCCTTATGGATAAGGTCTCATTAATATAGCATAGCATGAAAATCGCTTGCCAAATGATTATGTCAAGTTGAAAGAAAAATATTGCCCATTTTATTGGAAAGTAAAATGAAAATACAATCAAATCAAATCAAATGAAAGATTTAAAACAAATGCTTGCAAAGCAGAAAGAAATCCATCAAGAACATAAGCCATGAGAGAAATATTACAAGATAAAATAAAGGATTAACATAAAAATATATAAATGAAATGATGATTATGTTAAAACTATAGATTTTATCTTGTAAAGTGATTTGTTAATAAATCTCTTTGTTTCAAAGCATAGTTATTGATTTAAGGATTGTATTTGTATGCTTTAATAGAAATTTATTTTTTTGGTAAATCATGTTTAAAAACCAATTTACAAGTCTTTCAAAGATCAAATTTTAATAATAATACTAATAATTAGTTTAACAGAGAATATAAATGAAGCATGAAGAAAAATTTGGAAGAGAAAAAGGAATTCCCTAAATGCATTATGATGATTGTTCTTCCTAAACTATTTTTGCTAGCAAAATCAAGTCCTTGAACCAATGAAAACCTACAAAAGGGAGAAGACAAGGATATGAAAAAAAATAAAAATGAGGATCAACATATACACGTACCTCAGAGAAATGCATACCAAATTACCTTGTGAATCTTTCCATTCTCGTATGAAGAGTATATAAAAATAGGCAAGACAAGTTACATTTATCTCCAAGTTTACGTATGTTGAAGATCATCAAATTATTGAAACTAGAAACTAAGAAATATGATACAAAGATTATTAACAAGACAAGGTAAAAGAGTTTTGCATATGAATAATGTGAATGAGAAGATATTGTATGGCAAAGTTCGAAACTTTGTCTTGCAATCTCTTTTTATTAATGTAAATTAAAATCCTAATCAAAATGCAATTATGTATGTAAAAAGTGGAAATGAGCACTATATTTGAGTTAACATCTTAGAATATGGGGTTTACCATTGTAAATTAATGATAATGATCAAATCAAAAGCTTCACGAATGATAACTCATGATATGTAAAATGATAACTGAATGAATGACAAAAACTCATTCCTATTCATTAAAATACCATAATTGCTTTATTTTAGAAAAATAAAAATAAACTAAATAAAGCTACATTTCTACTCTAATTCTTTTGAAGGTAAATGACTAGGTATAGTCATATTTCCAATGCAACCAAGTAATCACTTTATTTCCTGAGAAATATACAATACATACATCAATAAAAGTGATGAAGTAAATACTAAACTATGTACCAAAATGTTAAATTCAACATGTATATTAATTCATAAAAATAAAGAAAAAAAGAATGTTATGCAACCAGCTCACAAATAGATAGGTCAACAACTTAAAAATTATCCTCTTCAATGGGGAAGCCTCCTTTACATTACATAAATGAACAATTATTGGATGATTCAAATGAAAAAGCCTCGTTTCTATATATAGAAGTCTAAGGGGTCACAATATAATCATAGCCTACATAACAAGAATACAAAAATAACGATTGTGGGCTTCTATGTATCACAATAATAACAATACGGAGACTACATGGGCACAAAAATAACAATAATGGGGCTACACTAATAATAACAACAAGGGGCTACACTAGTATTAGAGGACCTAACATGTTCCTCTCCTTCAAAAAAGTGTTGTCCTCAACACTTGAGTAGCTTTGGATGCTTCTGTATAAAATTCTCATCCTCCCATGTGGAATGTTCAGTGGGTAAGTTCTTCCACTTTATGAGATACTCTGAAATTGATCGATTTCGTAGCTATTGAGTTCTTGTTTCTGTGACTACTTCAAGTTCCAATATGACTTTTCCTTCCTCTTCAAGTTTTGGCAATATTGTTTGAACTTGGATCTTGTCAGCTGTAACCTTTCGTAAGCATTAAACATGGAATCTGGGTGCACTCGAGAAGATGTAGGAAGCTCCAATTTTCATGCCATAGTACACATATTTTGCAACACCTTGTAAGGACCATAGTACTTTTGGTGATAATTTATTATCCTTCATAGTTTGCTTGAGGGACATTTTTTTGTATGGTTGTAGCTGTAAAAACACCGAGTCGCCTACATCAAAACTTCTTTCACTGTGATGTTGATACGCCTGTTGTTTCATTTGATTATGTTCCAAAGTGAGGTTATCCTTTAAGAGTTGAAGACATTTGTGTTGACGCTCGATGTGATCTTCCACTACTTGAACATTAGAATTTTCTCTTACATATGATGTGATGGACGGTGGATGTTATAACTATAAATTGCCATAAATGGGATCATTTTTGATGCATTATGCAAGGGAGTGTTATACCACCATTCAACCAGAGGTAACGACTTGACCCATTATGTTTTCTTATCAGATACAAATCAACAAATATATCCTTCCAAACATTTGTTTACTATATCAGTTTGCCCATCAGATTGAGGATGATAAGATGAGGTATGCGTTAATTGAGTACCAAGGCAAGAAAATAATTTCGTCCAAAAATTTCTAGTGAAAATGGGATCTCTGTCGCTTACAATAATCTTTGGGTTTCCATGTAGCTTTTGAATTGTTTCCATAAATGTGGTAGCAATTCTATTGGGTTTAAATGGATGAGACAATGCGTAAAAGTGTGCATACTTGGTAAGGCTATCAACTACCGCCATGATAATAGTCTTTCCTTTGGACTTGGGTAAACCTATGATAAAATCAATTGAAACCTCCTCCCAATGCTGACTTGGAATGGATAATGGTTGTAATAGACCCGGGGACTTAATTGTCTCAACTTTATTTTGTTGGCAAACCAAACATTCCACCACATACTTTTGAATATTAGATTTAAGGCCATCCCAAAAAAATTCCTTCTTGACCTTGTGGTAAGTTCTTAAAAATCCCGAGTTCCCTCCTAAGGGAGAGGTGTGAAATTCCAAAAGGATACTCTGTTTGAGTTGGGAATTATTAGAAAGATATAAGTGATCTTTGTACCATAATGAATCATTTTTCCAGCTAAATGTATCAGATGTGCTAGAATCTTGCTGCAACTTTTGAATGAGTGTCCACACTTCTTCATCATTCTTACATTCATACCTTCCCACGGTTATCCAATATGGTTGGATAATAGAAATGGCACAAAGAAATGCTTCGATATCCTCATCCTTTCTTGAGAGTGCATCTGCAACAACATTTTTCTTCTCTTTTTTGTAGATGATTTCAAAGTGATAACCCAACATTTTTGTGATCCATTCTTGCTGTTATTTTGAAGATAATATTTGTTCCAAAAAGTATTTAAGACGATCATGATATGTTTCTACCTTGAAGTGTCTTCCCATCAGGTAAGTTAGCCATTGCTTTAGTGCATATAGTATTGCCAACATTTCCTTCTCATAAAATATTTTTGTACATACTTTCCTTTGATCAGACGACTTTCAAAAGTAATGGGTCTTCCCTATTGCATTAAAACAACACCAATTCCATTTCTCGAGCCATCACATTCCACAATAAATGTTTTTGTGAAGTCTAGCATAGCTAAGACCAGTGCTTGGCACATTGCCTCTTTAAGATGTTCAAAGGCCTTAGTTTCTTCTGGAGTCCAAGAAAATGCATCTTTCTTCAGTAATGTTGTTAGAGGTGTTGTTATTCTCCCATAATTCTTAACGAACTCGTGATAATACTTTTCCAACCCGAGAAATATTTGCAGATGCTTTATGGTTGTGGGAATTTTCCACTCCTTAAGCAATTTGATTTTGTTAGGGTCTACCTTAACACCCTCATGAGATACAATATGACCTAGATATTCCACCTCCTGTACTCCAAAGAAAAATTTGGAGGTTTTTTCATATAATTGTTTTCCTCCAATAGTTTGATCACCCTGTCAACATGTTGAACATGATCCTTCCAAGAGCTTTTGTAGATTAGCATATCATCAAAAATTACTGACACAAATTTTCTAAGGAAGGGTTTGAAAATGGAATTCACCAAACCTTGAAATGTAGAGGGTGCATTAGTAAGGCCAAAAGGCATGACCAAAAATTCGTAATGACCCTCATGAGTTCTAAATGTTGTTTTCAGAATGTCTTCATTCTTCATTCTAATTTTATGATGTCATGAACAAAGATCCAACTTGGTGAAGTAAATTTCTCTATATAATTCATCCAATAATTGATCAATGACTGGAATGGAAAATTTATCTTTAATAGTGAGCTTGTTTAGCTCCCTATAATCCATACACATGTGCCATGATTCATCCTTCTTCTGCACCAATACTACTGGAGCTGGAAATGAACTTTGACTAGGATGAATTATATTGGCCTCTAGCATTTCCGCAACCATACATTCAATTTCAGTTTTTTGGGCATGTGGATATATGTAAGGCCTAATGTTTGGAGGAACACTTCCTTGAATCAAATTCATAGCATGATCATGATAAAAAATATGTGTGAGGCATTTAAGAGTCTCAAATACCTTGGAATGATTGTCCAAGACTTTTTGGAGATCTTGAGAAATAGATGATTTCAATGTTTGAACTTCTAGTGAGAATAATTGTGCAATTATGTCCCGGTGTTCTTTCTTTATAAGATTTTTCATGCGATTAGAGATAATTATCTTTCCTGGTTTCCCTGCGATACCCCTTAATTCAACTTCCTTTCCTTCCCAAAAAAATTTCTTGAAAATTAAAATCTATCGTACCCAAAGATTGTAACCATTAGACTCATAATACAACATCAGTACCACCCATTGGAATGGAGAGCATTGGAATATTCAATACATATCCCCCCATGGTTAGGTATATATTATGGCACTTTCTAGAGTAATTTATAGTTCCTCCATTTGCAACCATCACTTGACACAGTGGTGTTGGGTTTAGGAAGAAATTCAATTCCTTGTATATCTTACAATGAGTAAAATTATGGGTAATACCCTAATCAATCAACACTATTACCTTTTTATTCTTGATATGTCCTTCTATCTTGAGAGTTTGATCAGTGGTAATTCATGCCAATGCATTACAATATATGGTTGGATTCATTTCGTCTTTCTTTAAGGTTGGTTTTTGGCGTACATCATCTCCTTTTGAAGCTCCTTGTTCCTTTTCTTCCTTCTCTTCACAATCTATGTAAAATAATTTCTTCTCAGTGCACTTATGACCTTTAGTGTATTTGTTATCACAACTATAACAAAGCCCTTTTTCTCCTTTTTCTTCCAATTGTCATGGTTTCAACCTTGTAGGTTGTGGAAGGCTAGGGATAACAACACTTCCATCTTTATAGTTGTGAGTGGTAGGCTTCCTTGTTGCCATAATTTTGCTTTGAATTTTTCTTGCCAACCTGAATGCCTTCTCCAATGAATCAAGTTCCCAAATGAGAACCTCATGTTGTATGTTATGCTTTAAATTACTCGTGAAGACATCAATTCTATACCTCTTTAGAATATCCTTTACCCTTATACTTAATTTTTTGAAGCCTTCAATGTGCTCCGCCATTGAATCGTTTTGTTTGAGATTTATCAATTGGCTAAAGAAGGTGTTGCTCTTTGTATCCTCATAATGTGCTATAATCTCCTCTGTAAAAATTGACCAAGTGACAAGTGGTTTACGAGAACAAAGTCAACAATACCAAACAAACTAATTGGGTTCTAAATATAAAGTTGCAATGCGTACCTTTTAAGTGTGTTGCATATTATGAAGCTCAAAATATTTCTCCATCTGTAGTATCCATGTGATCAGATCCTTGCCATCAAACTTCCTCATATATATTTTTTGAATACGACGGGTCTTCAATCCAACATTAGAGTCTATGATATCATGATCAAAATTTATTTTGTTCTCATCATGAATTTCATCTAATACCTTTTCACTATTAGGAAGCATTTCTTGTAGCAACTTTTTCAAACCTTCATTCAAAACTTCCATGTCTTCTTTTAAACAATTCTTCAAATCTTCCATGTTTCCTTTCATTTTTTCTTCTATTCCATCCTTCAAACCTTCCATATCTGATTTTAAACTATTCTTCAAACCATCCATCTTAGCTTCCTTTTCATTCTGGTTACTCTTTGTGAGAGTGAAAGTTGTTGCACTTGGTCTCGTAATTTTGATATCTCATGTTGCATTTCTTCCTCTTCTTCATGCATCATAGTAGAGATTTATGGTTTCTTACTAGGTGTTTAAATTTCATTGCTTCGAGACATTTTGAAATCAAATGTTGATATCTATGCTTCACTATGCCCTTTGAATAACTTCAAACTGATTTTTCAAACAAAAGTTATGCAAAATTTAAAAAATACACACCTTTTTCTTTCTTTTTAGGAGCTAGATATTGAAATTGTCGTATATTTTTAATTTCAAATCTATAATATTGGAAATTATTTCATGTTTTAGCCATATGAGTCGTGTTTCTAACCCAACAAGTCAGACCAATATTTGAGTCTTCAAGAAAGGGTTATGCCCAATGTCCCATGATGACTTGATTATAGACTGGTTTAGTAGAGCGAACTTGTACGGAGTGCCATGTGTCACCGTTTCGACCTTCAACCATGAAAATGATACCCAAAAAAAAAAGGTTCGTGCTCTTCCTTTCAATTTTTATGAAATTCAAATATGATGCTCAGAGGTTATCATGATTTTCCCTAGGTTACCTATTTGAGATGGAAATCTGAAGCCTACCAAAACCCTAATTGCCTCGAATTATATCTCTGAAAATCTAGAGAGACAATATCTAAAATTGGTACATGAAGTTCATCAAGATTTCAACTCCATGTGGTTTTAATTTCAACTTCTGAAACTTCGTAGAAAAATATTATAGAGAAATTGCCACGATGACCTATTTGAAGCAACAAAACTATAAAATCCAAAGCTCTGATACAAAATGTTATGCAACTAGCTAACAAATAGATAGATGAAAGACTTAAAAATTATCCTCGTCAAGGGGGAAGCCTCCTTTACATTATATAAATGAACAATTCTTAGATGATTCAAATGAGAAAACCTCCTTTCTATATATAGGAGTCTAAGGAGTCACAATATAATTAAAGTCTACATAACAATAATACAACAATAACAATAGTTGCCTTCTATGGGGCACGTAATAATAATGTGGGGGTTACTTGGGCAAGAAAATAACAATAATGAGGCTACACTAACAATAACAATAAGGGGCTACACTAGTATTATAGGGACCTAACAACGAATCTAAAATCAAAAAAAATTCTGCTAAAAGAATTCTCTAATTGTAAATAAAATCTATCATAATATGTAGATCCTAAAGAGTTAGCCATATCACATTTAAGAATATGATAAAGAGTGACTTTTGAAGACTGCATAACACTTAAAGAATTAAAGTTAAGTGTCCCCAAAAATTTAGAAGAACTATATTTTCCCCTATGAGATATTGATCATTACAGGGAAAGAAAAAAGTAGGATCCTTAGAGGCATCTATTATATGTACATGTGAACTAAGGAAACTACTAATCCTATGACTATCTACAAATGTAAGAGGGTCAACAGAGGATTGTCTCAACAAGCCTTTAATACAAAAATTTTTGAATTTAGGATTGTCATGAGTAATATCAAAAACTTGTAATAGAGGTGAATGATCCATATCAGAATGGAAGGATGCAAATTTGCGCTTAGAAAATGAATCAACATGAAAATACATTATGACTTAATCAAATGATCTAAGTCTATCAATATCAAGATAGTTGTTAAAGATCAAATCCTTTTCCCACAACTTACAAGAATTTTGATAATCATGTTAGGGATGAGTATAAATTTATAAATTGATATAAATATATAATTGATCTTTCAAAGATACCCCTTGAGCACCATGATATAATTCATTCTTAAGAATTGAACTATTGAATATTCCAACTGGTGTACACATACAATAATTATGTTGCAAATAATGATAATCGTCATTTTTTATTTCCTGGTTTAGTAATGTGTCATTTGTTGTCAAAATAGATTCTAGCTCATTTTTGGAAGAAGAATTATCATCATGATTATTTGTTAAAT
Organism: Pinus tabuliformis; assembly: GCA_031772625.1. Lineage (NCBI taxonomy): Eukaryota > Viridiplantae > Streptophyta > Pinopsida > Pinales > Pinaceae > Pinus > Pinus tabuliformis. Next base: position 1,574,889,355 of record CM062818.1, read on the forward strand.
ATTGATGTTAATTTAATTCTATTGAACTTGAATCATTATAAAAAACATAAGGAGATACAATAAAAACATTTTCAGATGTAAGATGTTCTCTTGATGTTGAGCATTGAGGAGGATTATTATTTTCATTTGAAGGTTCAATAAGATTAATCGTAGAATCGAGATTTATAAATGATGATTCCTCTCTATGTCCATTATAATATCTTACATTATATTCTTGAACAATAGAGGTAAATTTATCAATTAAAACTTTCTTAGGGGGCATGTCATCATGGCGAAATCCGTAGAAAAATAACATGAATATGTATGAAAATTCACTAACAGTTTCATCTTAATAGATTGTTAAGTTATCAAATTCTAAGCACGATTTCTCATAGTTATAATTGTGATGAGCTGAAAAGAATACCTATATGAATTGGTTCCAAGAGTAAATGTACTTAGCTGGTAGAATCTTGTACCATTCTTGAATCCTTCCTTGAAGCATGAGTTTAAATAACATTCACATTTCATTGTCATTAGTGATGTTGAAACATTTGCATTTATGTATAGACTGATGAACATGATCTAAATAAGAAATGAAACTCTCGCCATCATATTGTAATTCAGATATGGATTCAAGTTGTCTCTTGGGTATACCTATGGTAGGCTTATGTAAGCTAAAAGAGTGACCGAAAGTAGGAATGCATATAGGAGCCATGGCTAGTTAAAATATGTTAAAAAAAAACACTTCACACGTATGAACTAGCTCAGGCCCTCCTTCTAGTGCCAAAAATGTTGATGGCCCGAAATGACCATTCAACATTATAAGGGAGACCACTCAGTCAGGAACTTAAACAAGCTCCTTTTCCATTTGGAATGGTGGTTCCAACTGGTTAAACTAGGTCGAGTTACCTTCTCTCTGTCTCTGCTAGCTTATAGTGTTTCTATTTCTTACCAACAAGAAGAGAAATATCGTATCTACCTTCTTGCAAATAAATAAATCTAAAAGTTGAATTAATGGCTCACCTAAGCCAAACCTAACATTAGCTTATGTGAATCTAAGTGTTAATCTAGCCTATGTGTATTATACTAGCCTATGCATTACTATGTTACGTTAAAACTAGTTATTGCTACTAATATACAACTATATTAATATGTGAATATATAATCCTAAAACTAATGTTATATTAAATGTTAATATGTTAATATTTATTCCTATGTTATGTCTATATGATTAATATTACCTAATACATATTTAGCTAAGAGTTAATACTTTACTATTTTATTCCTACTGCTGCATTCCTGCAATAGACATAGTCATAGTTACATCATTTGTTGCTTGCCACGATTCTTTGGAATATGATATAGTGAACAAAAAAATCCCACACATATGGCATATCGAATACAAAATTATATAGCCACCCTATTTTCCATTCCAGCAGGGACTCAAGAAGTCTTTACAAACTAGGCAAATAGTTGTGTTGCATTATCATTTTTTTTTTACACACAGTGAATCAGTAATTGCCAGTCCTAATCTATGGGAGACCTAGGATCAATCCTCATAGCTGCCTCTATAACACCAAGAGTACATCCAACTACTACAAGTCGGACATACTAAGATCCTATGATTTTAGCAAGAGCGAGACTCACATGCTGCCAAGGCGGGGGTGGGGAATCTGCTCCTTGAGCTCCCGCCAGAGCAGGTCATTGTACTCAATGAGATTTGAACTACGGTCTCTTGAGCTTCGCCCAAAAAGACTTACTGTTAAATCACACATCACTATACAATTGTGTTGCATTATCATTATAAGATCATATGGTAAGATTTGTTGAGTAATGTTAACATGGTAATTATGTAGAAAACCCTTCATAATTTTTTTAATTGGCATGCCGCGCAATAATTTTTGCAATTGTCTATAATGCGACTTTTTGGAAGCTTTTCCGGTGGGTTTTTCCGGTCAAAATCCGGCAACAATTTATTGGAATCGCAAGTTTGATAGCTAGTTTCTACACAATCAAAGCGTCCTAGGGGTTTTCCAGGGTGCTGAATCCAAATAAGCAGTTAAAAAACCATTTTAAATAATACAAATCAAGATTTAACCTCAATTTTTTTCGCCGGACTCCATCACCAGAATTTCCAAAAAATCGCATTATAGACAACTCCATAATTTTTATTGTTTATATACTTTTGGCCCTTTACATTACCACAAGAGATAAGGAGAAAGCTTTAATGGCGAAATTGTTGGCAGAGATGTGTTGCCCTTTGTATAGTCGAGTGGTGAGTCTAATTTTAAGATGATAAATACCGCATCGTTCCAGCAATCAAATTCACCATTATTATAAATGTCACGCGTTATGACAAGCATTGAGAAACAAAGATGATATATTGTTTGACATACGATGGTTGGAGTTTATTATATGAGAAATACATTAAATATTTAATATTTAACATTTTATATGTTTTGTGTCATATTTACATTATGTTTTGTTATAATATTATTTAGTTAATATGTACAATGTAAATTATATAATATTTACTATAATGTGTTGGGTCCCTATAATACTAGTGATTACCCCATTACTATTGTAGTTATACCCCTTATTTATATTGATGTACCCATGTAGTGCCCATATTGTTACTATTGTGCCACATAGAATCCCACTATTGTTATTGTTGTGCCCTACAATATTATTGTTATGTAGGCTTTGATTGTATTGGGACCACTTAGACTCCTATATATAGAAAGGAGGTATTTTCATTTGTATCATCCAAGAATTGTTCATTTATGTAATGTAAAGGAGGTTGCCCCCTCGAAGAGGCTGAATTCTAAGGCGTGGATCTCTCTTTTCTATCTTTTTGTGAGCTGGTTTCATAACATTTGGTATCAGAGCTTTGGATTCTAGGGTTTCGCTGCTCCAAACAGGTCATCGTGGAATTTTCGCTATAACTTTTTTTCTGTGACGTTTCAGAAGTCGCAAAAAAAACCCATTTGAGAAGAATTTGCGCTGAACCTTGGGTCCGAATTTCAGAGCTTTTCGCGCAATATTTTCGGAGATATGATCTGAGGAAGTTGGTCTTTTTGCAGACTCCTGAATTACACTCAAAACAGGTGACCTGGGGAAAATCGTCATAACTTTCTTCTGAGCATCGGATTGAAATTTCGTAAGAAGGTACAGAAAGAGGACGAACTGTAGTTTTCGTTTATATATTTTTAAGAGTCAAAGGTTGAAACAGTGACACGTGGCACTTCATACAAGTTCGCTCTACTGAAACAGTCTATAATCAGTCACTGTGGGAGATTGTGCATAACTCTTCTTGGAGAATCCAATTTGGTTCAGACTTGTGGCATTGGAAAGAGGACACAGAAAGCTACTACAGGTCACAATTTTAGAATTGGATGATTCGAAATTACAGAGATACATCAGATTCAATATCAGGCTTCTACAAAGTGAAAAAAGGTGTGTAGTTTTTTTTTTATTTTTGCATAAGCTTGGTTTGAAGGAATTCAAAGGGCATAGTAAAGCATTATTATCGGTAACTGATGCCCCGAGGAAAGAAAATGCAAACACCTAGTAAGGAACCTGAAAGCTCTAGCATGACTCATGAAGAAGAGGAAGAAATGCTACATGATATATCAAAATTACAAGAACAAGTGCAACAAATGTCACGCTCACAAAAGCTAACAGATGCTAAGATAAAGGGCGTGGAATCTAAGATGGATGATTTGAAGACAAATTTGAAGACAGATTTGAAGAAAGACATGGCAAGTTTGAAGACAGATTTGAAGACAGACATGGCAGATTTGAAGACAGATTTGATAAATTTTCTACAAGAATACTTACTAATGGTGAAAAGGTAGTAAAGGAAACTCATGATGAGAACAAAAGAAATGTTAATCATGATTCCATAGACTCTAATGTTGGATCGAAGACCCACCATATTCCAAAAATCGATATGAGGAAGTTTGATGGCAAGGATCCCGCCACATGGATATTACAGATGGAGCAATTCTTCGATCTCAATAATGTGCAAAACACACAAAAGGTACGTATGGCAACTTTATATTTGGAACCAAATCAGTTTGTATGGTATCAATGGCTTTGCTCTCGTAAACAATTTATCACTTGGGCAATTTTTACGGAAGAATTGATAGCACATTATGAGGATACAAAAAGCAACACTTTTTTTAGCCAATTGATAAGTCTCAAACAAAAGGGTTCAATAATGGAGCACATTGAGGAGTTCCAAAAATTGAACATAAGGGTAAAAGATATTCCAGAGGAGCATAGGATTGATGTGTTCATAGGGTCTTTAAAGGATAATATCCAACATGATGTTCGCCTTTGGGAACCTGATTCATTAGAGAAGGCATTCAGGTTAGCAAGAAAAATGGAAAGCAAAATTATGGCAACTAGGAAGCATACCACTCACAACTATAAAGATGGAAGTGTTGTTGCCCATAGTCTTCCACAACCTACAAGGTTGACACCACAACAATTGGAAGAAAAAAGAGCAAAAGGGCTTTGTTACAATTGTGATAGCAAATACACAAAAGGTCATAAGTGTGCTGAGAAGAAATTATTCTACATAGATTGTGAAGAGGAAGAAGAAAAGGAGCAAGAAAGGTCAAAAGAAGAAGATATACTCCAGGAACAAAGCCTAGATGAAGAACAAATAAATCCGACCATATCTTGTAATGCATTGGCGGGAATTACCACTCCTCAAACCATCAAGATAGAAGGACAAATCAAGAAGAAAAAGGTAATAGTGTTGATTGATTCAGGAAGCACCCACAATTTTATTCATTGTAGGGTAGCAAAAGAATTGAATTGCTTCCTATATCCAGCACCAGAGTGTCAAGTGATGATTGCAAATGGAGGAACAATAAATTGCTCTGGAAAGTGCCATAATATCAAGCTATCCATGGGAGAATATGTATTGACTAGCCCAATGCTTTCCATTCCAATGGGAGGTGCTGATGTTGTACTAGGAGTCCAATGGCTACAATCCTTGGGTACAATAGCTTTTAATTTTCAAGAACTTTTCATGAAATTTTCTGTGGAAGGAAAGGAAGTTGAATTAAGGGGTATTGCAGGGAAACCAGGAAAGATAATCAGCTCTAATGGTATGACAAAGCTTCTAAAAAAGGAGCAAAGAGGTGTAATTGCACAATTATGTTCGCTAGATGTTTCCACATTGGAATCATCTATTTCTCCAGATCTCCAAAAAGTCCTGGACAATCATTCCAAGGTATTTGAGACTCCCAAAGGTCTCCCACCTATGCGTGATCATGATCATGCTATTCATCTGATTCCAGGAAGTGTTCCTCCAAACATCAGGCCGTACAGATATCCCTATGTCCAAAAAAGTGAAATTGAACGTATGGTTGCAGAAATGCTAGAGGCTGGTATAATTCAACCGAGTCAAAGTTCTTTCTCTGCTCCAGTAGTATTGGTGCACAAGAAGGATGGATCATGGCGCATGTGTCCGGATTATAGGGAGCTCAACAAGCTCACTATTAAAGATAAGTTCCCCATTCCTGTCATTGATGAATTACTGGATGAATTGCATGGATCAATTTACTTCACCAAGTTGGATCTTCGTTCAGGATATCATCAAATCAGAATGAAGATTGAAGACATTCCGAAAACGGCATTTAGAACTCATGAGGGTCATTATGAATTTTTGGTCATGCCTTTTGGCCTTACCAATGCACCTTCAACATTTCAAGGTTTGATGAATTCAATTTTCAAACCATTCCTTAGAAAATTTGTGTTAGTATTTTTTGATGATATACTAATCTACAGCAAGTCTTGGAAGGATCATGTTGAACATGTTGACAGGGTGCTACAACTATTGGAGGAGAAACAATTATATGCAAAAAGATCCAAATGTTTCTTTGGAGTCCAGGAGGTGGAATATTTGGGTCATATTGTATCTCATGAAGGAGTTAAGGTAGACCCTAGCAAAATTAAAGCCATTAAGGAATGGAAAATCCCCACATCCATAAAGCATCTGCGAGGATTTCTTGGGTTGACAGGGTATTATCGCAAGTTTGTTAAGAATTATGGGAGAATAGCAGCACCTCTAACAACATTATTGAAGAAAGATGCATTTTCATGGACTCCGGAAGCAACAAAGGCCTTTGAACATCTTAAAGAGGCAATGTGCCAAGCACCGGTCTTAGCTACACCGGACTTCACAAAAACCTTTATTGTGGAATGTGATGCTTCAGGAAATGGAATTGGTGTTGTTCTAATGCAAGATGAAAGACCCATTGCTTTTGAAAGTCGTCCAATCAAGGGAAAGTTTTTAAGCAAAGCTATTTATGAGAAGGAAATGTTGGCAATACTCCATGCACTTAAGAAATGGCGACCCTACCTAATGGGAAGACACTTCAAGGTAAAAACGGATCATGATAGCCTTAAATACTTTTTAGAACAAAGATTATCCTCTGAAGAGCAACAAAAGTGGGTCACAAAGATGTTGGGTTATGACTTTGAAATCATCTACAAAAAAGGGAAGCAAAATGTGGTGGCAGATGCACTCTCAAGAAAGGATGAGGATGTGGAAGCATTGTTGTGCCATTTCTATTATCCAACCAGATTGGATAAACGAAGCAAGGGAGGAATGGAAGAATGACGAAGAAGTGTGGGCACTTATTCGAAAGCTACAACAAGATTCCAGTACGTCTGATACATTTAGCTGGAAAAATGATTCGTTATGGTACAAAGATCGCTTATACCTCTGTAAGAATTCCCAGCTAAAACAAAAGATTCTTATGGAATTGCACACTTCTCCCTTAGGAGGGCACTCAGGATTTTTAAAAACTTACCACAGGGTTAAGAAGGAATTTTTTTGGGATGGCCTTAAATCAGATATTCAAAAGTTTGTGGCGGAATGTTTGGTTTGCCAACAAAATAAAGTTGAAACAATTAAGACACCGGGTCTATTACAACCTTTATCCATTCCAAGCCAACGTTGGGAGGAGGTTTCAATGGATTTTATCACAGGTTTACCCAAGTCTGAGGGAAAGAGTGTCATCATGGTGGTAGTTGACAGACTTACCAAGTATGCACACTTTTGTGCATTATCACATCCATTTAAAGCCAGTACAGTTTCTACTGCATTTATGGAAACAATTCAAAAGCTACATGGAAACCCAAAGATTATTGTAAGTGACAGAGATCCCATTTTCACTGGAAATTTTTGGACAGAATTATTTTCTTGTCTTGGTACTCAGTTAGCTCATAGCTCATCTTATCATCCTCAATCTGATGGGCAAACTGAGATAGTAAACAAATGTTTGGAAGGATATCTTCGTTGCTTTGTATCTGATAAACAGACACAATGGGTCAAATGGTTGCCTCTGGCTGAATGGTGGTATAACACTTCCTTCCATACAGCAACAAAAATGACCCCATTTATGGCACTTTATGGGTATCAACCACCATCCATCACATCATATTTAAGAGAAAATTCTAAGGTTCAGGCAGTGGAACATCACATCGAACATCAACAACAAGTCCTCCAACTCTTAAAGGATAACCGTGTTGGCACAGAATAGAATGAAACAACAGGCAGATCAACATCGCAGTGAAAGAAGTTTTGATGTAGGTGATTGGGTATTCCTACGGCTACAACCATATAAGCAAATGTCCCTCAAGCAAGCTAAGAAGGATAATAAATTATCACCAAAGTATTATGGTCCGTACAAGGTGTTGCAAAAGATTGGTACTATGGCATACAAATTGGAGCTTCCTGCAGCTTCTCGATTGCACCCAGTTTTCCATGTTTCATGTTTAAAGAAGGTTATAGGCGACAAGCTCCCAGTTCAAACAATATTGCCAGAACTTGACGAGGAAGGAAAAATTATATTGGAACCGGAAGCAGTCACAGAAACAAGAACTCGACAGCTACGAAATCGATCAATTTCAGAGTATCTTATCAAGTGGAAGAACTTATCCGCTGAAGATTCCACATGGGAGGATGAGAATTTTATGCAGAAGTATCCAGAACTACTCAAGCGTTGAGGACAACACTTTTTTGAAGGAGAGGGGCATGTTGGGTCCCTATAATACTAGTGATTACCCCATTACTATTGTAGTTATACCCCTTATTTATATTGTTGTGCCCATGTACCCCCATATTGTTATTATTGTGCCCCATAGAATCCCTCTATTGTTATTTTTGTGGCTTTATATATTATTGTTAGGTCGGCTGGATTATATTGTGACCCTTAGACTCCTATATATAGAAAGGAGGTTTTTCATTTGTATCATCCAAGAATTGTTCATTTATGTAATGTAAAGGAGGTTGCCCCCTCGAAGAGGCTGAATTCTAAGGCGTGATCTCTCTTTTCTATCTTTTTGTGAGCTGGTTTCATAACATAATGTGAATGGTTTCTGTTTTTTCACTATACTACAATTATTTGCTTTATTGATTTACAATATGTTTGTACATGTATCAATTTCTATTAAAAGATAAATGGTCTTTTTTCTTTTATTTTCATTTTAATTTTTGTATTTAATTATTTACATTATTATTATTTTATATAAATAAATAATTATATATTATCATAACATGTATTTACATTGTTAATGATTTATTTTTTAAAGTAATGTCAGTATCAACTTATTGAAGTGAGATAAATAACATATAAAGTTCAGTGTGTAATGTGAGGTGATGTGCATGCGAAAGTGTCACATGATTGATATCATTATAAAAGAAAAAGTCAAGAAAATAAGGAAACAATCACAGAAAGCCAAGATATGACCAAAACTTGAAAAATTCTAAACCTAGGCACTAAAGATCGAAGAAATCATGAGTCACCAAAATGCCAAAGAAGGGAGTTTTCTAAAATTAAAATAGAGGGTCCCCATATTTTCTTGAAATATAATGTGGTGGGGGGGGGTGGGGGTGTGGCCAACAACAATGTGATATATGTTTACGTGGTTAGAACAACTCATATATACAAAGACCGACCTTCAAAACCATCATAATAGGCTTGCAAACATTGCACGATAGCAAAACTTGCCAAAAGACGACAATTAACCCAACATGCAAAAGGGGCCAAAAATATGCAAGAATGCTCATGAAATGAGCTCTGGTGTTTGCGACAACAATGTAAAAGACCAAAGAAGGCTACGAAATTGAGTGTAAGCCAAAAAAATTTAGGGTGTTGCAGTAGCTGAAACAGGACATAAAAACATTCTCTTTCAAATCTCCATTCAAGAAAGTCATTTTTACATCCATTTGAAGGACTTTCCAACCATTTTGAGCTCCTAAGGCAAAAAGTGTCTAGATGGTAGCCTATTTTGTTGTGGGGAAAATAGTCTCCTCATAATCGACCCCTTCTTTATGTGCAAAAAAAAATTCCACAAGCTTGGATTTATGCTTGTCAAGTGAGCCATCTACTTTATACTTGTTCTTAAATACCCACTTGCAGCCTATTGGTTTGGTTCCGAATGGAGGATCGACCAACTTCGAGGTGCCATTCTTTATCAAAGCATCATATTCTTCCTGCATCACTTCTTTTCATTCCTCATGAGAAGTGACTTCTTTGAAGGAACTTGGTTCAAAACTTGTAGACAAATTTAGTTCACAATAATAAGAAACATCCATATCAATAGGTGAATAAGGATCGTCTACACCACCTCCATTCTGTCTAGTTGAGATTCTTGTTCTTGTCTTTCCAACCTCATCAAGATGAACACTTTCAAGTGTCTTTGTTAGCAATTTTGGAGGACCTTTCTAAGATGGCCCAGGCTTCTCGGTGGACTAGGATGGATTTGAATCAAGACGTAGCATCCCAATTATGTCAATCACGTCACTCAAAGTGTCATCTTGATCATTGGCTAGAGCTTCATGTGGGGGAGAGAGTGCTTTAGAAGGAGATTCCACAGATTGATTCAGTATAGGGATCCCCCCTTCAAGATGTGGAATCTCATTATCAAATTCTCAAAAATAATTTGCATTTCTGAATCTATCAAAGCAATCAAATTGTCGCTCAAAAACATTTTCAGTCTTGGAAGATTCAAGAGAGATCACATCTCTAGATATTATAAACTTCTTATTCACTTCATCATAAAGATAGTATGGTTTGGAGGTATTTGAATACCCCAAGAAGGTACATTTGAAACTCCTTGCACCGAGTTTGTTTCTTTGTTCCTTAGGTATGAATGCATAACAGGTGGAACTAAAAACACTGATATGCCTCACCAAATGAATGTGGTGATACCACATTTCATAGGGAGTCTTGTTTCCGGTAACATGATATGTACAATTATTCTTTATAAACACAACACATAGAACCACATCAGCCCAAAACATAAACTTAACATTCTTGAAAAACATCATTGAATGTACCATATTTCAAATTTTCTTGATCATTCTTTCAGCTACTCTGTTCTGTTGGGGATTGTAAGGCATAATTGTTTGATGTTTGATCCCATGCTAGCGAAGATAGTTTTCAAATTAATTTGAATTATACTCTTTTCCATTATCACTATGAATAGAGCTAAAATGAGATTGTGCATCATTTTCAATCCATGCATGAAAACTTGTAAATGTTTCAAATGTTTCAGATTTGTTCTTCAATAACTAAACCCAACAAATTCTGGTGTAGTCATCAATAAATGTCATCATATATTTATTTCCATTTGTAGAGGGAACGGGCATAGGGCCACAAAAATCATAATGAATGAGTTCAAACTTTCTATGTGCTCTAGAATGAGAATCACAAATTTATTGTTTGTTGTGCTTTCCTAAGATACAAGCAACACATTGATTAAGTTTCCTAAGAATAGTTGGCAAACCATTAAGACTACTTTCTTCAACAAATGAATGTTATCATAGTTCAGATGTCCAAATCTAGAATGTCATAAAAGACTTGATCGAAGTGTACCTTCAGCATAATGATAATTGTATAAAATGTTTTGTGCACGAGAAGAAGTTCTTTCCAGCTTCGTAAGTCTTTCTTCTGAATCTATCCCAGTCATGGCTAGTGAGCTATATGATGCTTTTATGACCTCAACCTTTCCATATAATATATGAATGGAGTGTCCTTGTTGGAGGATGTGGACCAAAGACATCAAGTTTCTCCTCAACTCCAAGAGGTATAGAAAATCATGCAAATGAAAATATGGAAGTCTAGGCAATTTGATCCTGATCGTGTTAAGCCCTAATGGCTTGAGTTTTGAATTTTCTGCAAAATATACTAGTCCATCAACATTATCAGTGAATTCTTCAAAAATATCTCTTTTAAAAGTCATGTGGCATGTTTCTCCTGAATCAAGAAACCACCCATCTTTCCATGAAGCAAGTGAAACATTGAATAAGTCTTCAATTACTACAATGTTGCAATGTACCACAATATAACAAGCAGATTCAGGTGTTATTCATTTCCCTTTACTAGGTGTTTTACCATGTTCAATGAAGGGTTGTTTAATGTTGCTTCCATAGACAGTGCACCGTTTTGATAAACTTACGATACGAAACAATGCACAATGATGAACCGATGAACCCACTAGACATCAATGCATATTATAGGGGTAGCATTCCAATGAACCAATGTTCACCAACATCCAAACGAAGAGTCTCGAACTCAATGCAACGTTCAGTCCTCTAGAATATTCAACGTAGTGTATACATTAAAAATGACATTAAATATTCAACGTGATTTCATAATTTGTTACATCCATGGGTTCATGTGTAGCTAATATGGCATTCTCTCTCCAAATTGTAGCTTGGTGGAGTCCTCATTTGATTTTAGATTTATAATTTCTTCTCTACAGAAAAAATTGGTATAAGCCAAATGATACTACAAAGTCCTTTTCCTTTTTTCCAATCATCTAAATCTATCTTAGAAATGCCCCATTCTATCAAAGATAACCAACAAAAAACAATGAAAATTATCTTGAAATGTATTCTATGAAGTACTAAGCCATGTTTCATCCATATACTTCATTGCCCTCTTTCTTGCAACTAGAGAAGACAACAATTAATTAACAAGATTGAAGATAAGACCTAACTATCATTATACTCTTTCTTACGACTAGACAATACATCAATTAATTAAGAAGAATGAAGATAATATTTAACCACTGAGCTATGGTTAGGAGTCATTTATCCTACAATATAGTATTTAAAGGTAGTTCTAATTTTCCATTTGGAATATCATCATTTTATCCTACTATGCCAAGTATCTTGCACTCTCCAATTTGAGGTTTTCAGATATTCTTATGATAAAATTTCATAGTATGATAAGAGGTCCACAAAGTTGGACAAAACCTTACTCTTTAATCCAATGTATATAATTTTAATGGGCTGAAGACTATGAAAAAGGCCATTAAATTAAATTTATAGTAAAATCTACCATTGTGAAGCATCTCAAAGATGAGAAGATCATAGATCTAAGCTTTTTTTATCTTGTTTTTAGAATGTCATCGCAATTGACCAAAGTTGACAACCCCATAAAATTTTTCCACTCTCTTAAAGAACCAAAATAAATAAGAAGCATAGTGCAAGGAATGTGTTTCCATTCCATTAGAGAACCAAAATAAGTAAGAAGCATAGGGCAAAGAATGTGAACTATAGTAGTATTTGGATGCAAAGCTTGACACAATACGAGTCCACATAAATGCTTCTACAAATCTTCTGAATTTGAAGTGAGCATTCAAAATAATGTTTCTATGTCAAATTTCAAGCCAGTTGACATCCATGTTGGAACCAATTATTTCTCAATGATTAGACTGAGGTCATTTTTTTCATGCATACAAAATATATCCTTAGTCATATTCTAAATTCTCAAAATTTTCATGGGATTTTCGTCGTTAGATGCAATCAAATTCATAAGCTTTGGAAATGGGACTCGTGTAAAATATGGAATTGTACATGTTACAATGTGCATTAGCCAACATGTAACCTGAATAGATGGAGTAATTTGAGAGGGATGATGATTAAGAAAAAATATCTACGTTACATTGCATAAAGACTGATAATGTCTAGTGGAAGCAATGCACATTTCAACAGGCTTGGAAGAAACACAACTTTCAACGAGCTAGGAATTCCATTAGTAGGAACGACACCTAGATGAGAAGTAGTTCTAAGGTAGAGTGGTCAAGGATTCTTCTCAAATGGGACAATTACATTTAAAAAAAAAATTGGATCACGTCCATACAATCCCCTTAAGTGGAATGAGCCTTAGAGTGGTCAAGGTTTCTCCTCAAATGGGACAATTACATTTCAAAAAAAATATGCATCAAGTCCATACAATTCCCTTAATTGGAATGAGCCTTTTCCATATGTTTGGTTGTCATATGGACCCATGTGAATCAAGATGGAATCAAATTTCATTGAAAAACTAATGTTATGAACATTATTAATTGGGTGTTTTGAACATGGATAAATCCCTGTTTGGTCCTTGTCATTCTTTTACAACCACCTCTCTTGGAATGTACTGGAATTTACATGAAAAAGATGAAAAAGAGTGATGTCAAATTCCACTTTCAATAATGGTGAGGTCGATAAATGAGTAAATTTCTAGAATACTAGGTGAAGAGGTCTAGGGATTAATAAGTGATAATCCCAACATAAATAATTTGTAGAGAATACTAGTGAAATATGGTATCACTAAAGTTTGGAACTTATACAATCCTAATGAGTCCAACCAACTTGGGAAAAAGGACTTCTCCAAAATAGAAGATGGAACAAAAGGACTTCTACAAAGTATAATATTGCTCCATTTCCCTAACCACATTCCAATTAAAATCTCTATACTTATAAGGATGTAATACATCATACTCGTCCTAAGAGAATGATAAGTAATCTACATTTTATGGGTGTCAAAACAACTTGTTGAAACATTTAATAGTATGTTGCATGCAAACGTATAACTTTGCACGACATGCATAACTTTCTTCTCTCTCATAATATGAGATAAACAAGTGTCCAACAAGTACCAAGTCAGTCCTCCAAATTTTTTTCACAAATTATCTACCAATTATCCACAATGAACTCAATCAACATATTAACTTAGATTTGTACTAGGGCCATATTTAGGCCTTCTTTACCCTCCCAAAAAGCTCAATCTTCACCACATAATAGACTCTGATTCCAACTCTAAATGGGCTCATATATTATCACAAACAAGGCTTGAACTTCACTCTTAGAATGGGCTCATAATTCATCACAGAATAGGATTGGAATTTATCTTAGATAAGCTCGGGCTTCACAAATTCCATAGAGATGGTGTTCCACTGGAGGTTTGTTCAAGTCTTGACCTACTCACCATAGGGTTTCAAAGCAAGATATAAAATGAGAAGAGATATCGTTTGTTGTGGGTGAGAGAGCCAATCAATTACCTCCAATCTGTACAAAAACTATTCTTCTCAGTCAAACACCTTAGCCTCTATGATGGCACCATCTATAGAGATGCCCATGATATAGTCTACATCCTCTAGTGTAGGTGTCATATTTCCCCATGGGAACACAAATGTGTGTCTACTATGATTCAAATATGACATTACCTATACTAACTACATATGAGATGTATAGATATATTGTACTTGGATGGACCTCTCCTATCTTATTTTTTGTCTCATCCATCATAGTGTGATCCTAATCTGTTTTCTCCCTAAGCTCCATATACTCTCTATATCTAGCCACTAGCCAAGATGACATTACCTCTCTACCTGGTTTCTACGAGTTCAGTGGAAAAAGAGGTAGTGTCTCTCTGACCTCTCTTGTGCTAACAATTGTATCCTTTATTGTCTTGTCCTCCTATATACCAACCTCATCATCACCTCTCAAACTATCAATTGTAGGTATATACCTCTCCATTAGCATGTCCCATAGCCAATCCAAAGAGACTAATATCAACAGACTTTCCAAATCACCCCTAGTGAACACTTATGCTAGACACAACTTTTGTTTGCCATACCAGTCACCCTACCTTATTTACCTTCACCTCAACCATAGGCATCAAAAGTCAACTCGTAGATACACCTGCCTTTGCTAGTGGTACATTTGTATCTATCTTTGGAAAATATGGTTCTTCAATTGTCTTTGTATCCCTGGAGATATGTTTTAAGATTGAAATAGAAAGGGAATAGATGGCCAATATGCCATATGTTGAAGTTGTAGGGTTTCTTATGTAGGCTTGAAATTACACATTTAATGGGAGTTGTTAGTCTATTTATGTCTAATCCAAGGAAGGAGCATTGGGTCATTGTGAAAATAATTTTTTGGTATTTGAAGGAGACCAAGGACTATGTTTTATGTCAGAAGAAAAATCAAAATGAATAATTATATTTATGATATTTTATAGATCTTGATTAGGCTAGAGATGTAAATAGCGGAAATTCTACAGGTGTATTTGACTTTTTTTGGTGGAGCCATCAACTAGATGGCTAAGAAGTAGTCTATTGTTGCTTTTTCAAGTGTAGAGGATGAAGACATTGCTACTACAGGGGCTACCAAGGAAGCTATAAAGAATATTATGTGGACATTTTTTTCTATAGTCAAAGTGCCATTACATTTAGTAGATCATTGACATATCATACAAGGACTAAACATAGTATAGTTTAGTTTCCTTTTCTTAGAGACATGATTGAGCTTGGTTTGGTGTAGCTTGTAAACTGTGAGACTAAGTAAAATGTAATAGATTTTGTCATTAAGGTTGTTGAAGCTATGAAATTCCATTTTTGTTGCTTAACTATCAAATTACACGAATGTGACAAAATGTAATATCAATTTGTTGGAATCAATTTGTTTCCACATAATTTTCTAACATACTAGTTGTGTTCTTGTTCATAGTTACTTATGAGTGTAAAATCCAGTTGAGTATTGATGTCAGAAGCTACCTAGTTGAGTATTGATGTCGAGTTAGGGTAATCAGTCAAGGTTTATGGGCAGATTTTCACAAAAATGGGGATTAGTAGCATACAAACCATTTCTTTCTATTATTTAAGGATGCTTCGCAAAAAGTTAGTACAAGCCACAAGTGCCAACTTCAACCTTCAACCCCATGGAGTAAACAAAGGGAAACCCTTGCTGAGGGTTTTTCTCTTCGCAGGTAATTAATTATTAACTTGATTTTTTTTTCCTTTAATATTTTATTTGAGGGTTTCCATCCTAATTGGAGATTTATTAAAGGGTTTCTAACCTAACTTGAGGCTTCCCGGGTAGAGAAAAACCCTGATGTCTTGATCACAACCCTTGCTGACAAGGAATGGGCATGTTGCGTGTAACAATAAGATTCCCATATTCAGACACCAAGTTGGGTGCTTTGGATCCAAAAAACTTGCCAAATGCGTAGCAGTTTGATAAAGCAAGGATTGGCATGGATGAGTTCGTATGCACACATTACACAAGTAAGAGAACAAAAACACTTATTGTTCATTGAAGGTTGAAAGTCGAATCCTTTCATTCTGCCTTTCCCAAGTATGATGTATCTTGACATTCAACTTCACTTCAACTAGGCTTCTTATGACATACTGTTATCCATAACCCTACCATCCATTAGACATAGATACAAATAAAATATAGATTAAGGAGAACCAATAGACCATGTTGGTGTTTTGAATGATGACGTAGATAGTGGAAATGTAGATCTCTTGATATTGGGTCCTTTAATGCTATGGGATATGGTGGATGAGCTTGGTGAATCACTTAACTTGAATAAGGTATTTCCCAACACCAGCTTTCAGCATTGTCTGTTTTTCTATTGGAGGAATCGTTTTATCCTGGATGAGATTTTAAGAGATCTTGGAGTTTCTGAATTTTTCTACTGTATTGGTAGTGGTGCCAGATCTTTAAACCTCTTCTAGATATTCTCCAATAGTATAAGACCACTTGTTGGGTTTCATAAAGAGGCATCCTCACCGAGAAAACCTTGTCATACTACTCTGCTTCTGAATAATTGAAACATCAAAGCATCTTTCCTTCAATGCAGGTTTCTCCTAGGTTTTTTTTGGCATACAAAAAACAACCTCCTTCCTAATATGTAGTTGGATCTGCATCTTGACTTTAAATTTATTAATGATTTGTTTCCAAATACAAATATTTCCCAGCATGGGCACATTCCTCTTATTCCATACCAAACCCACGGTATCATAGAAGTGCAACAAATTTCCAGAAAGTAATCACAATTCACCTTGCTAAGACAACATTTCCATTACAACTAAGATTTAACCAACATAAAAATTCCAATACTTATTATGAGAGATCCAATCACTGGAAACAATTTTGGAATCCTTCAGCTGCGGGTGCCTTCCTTCAACACTTGACCACGTTTTTTGACTAGGAAAATTTAGCGAGAATAAAGTGGCCCTAAATGTATTTTTGATACAATGCCGAGGGGTACCAATTCCCTCCTTTGTACGTTTTCCACGAAGACCTTAAATCATAAAGTGTTGCTTGGAATTGGGAGGGGAGTGCGGATAGGGAAGGCAATGATTTTATTAAACATGGAAGTATGGAGACCTATTGGCTCTCCAATGGCTCTTTGATAAATAAATCTAACCATCCCTAGTCTGGGTATTGAAAAAATACGAAAAGAGTGTTCGAGGACTCTCGTAAATATGTTATCATAGTAACATATAAATGACTTTACCTTGTTCTTTTCTTACTAGACTTTTTTCTACAAATTAGCCATCTAGAACTTGAACATTATTGATTCAATTGCTAGTTTTCTTTCCATTTCACAAATAGTGGCAGATGATCACTTTGTAATAAATCCATATATGTTTGACGTATTGGGTTGAGAAGTTTACTCACTATCTCTCGATCAACTAGTTAAGTTATCTATACTTGTAATTGTAAATGGATCTTACACCTAGTACAAGCTTTACTTGTAGTTTATTAATTCCATTTTTCTTTTATTAGGTGTCATTCAGCTGGTTAATTCTAATCTTGGAGCATCTCCAATATTTGACAACATAATGCCTCTAGAAGCTCATAGAATCCATTTTTTAGAGTATTTTAAGCCTTTTATCAATAGGGATGCTTGATTAAAATAATTTTGAGAACATCAAGACGTTAGAAACCTAATGCTAATTTCTATTTGTCTCATATCTAATGAATATTAATATTGAGGAAAACATATTTGAACTAGATTTATGGTCAATTAGTTAAAGCTTCTCTTAGATAAAAAGATTTATTATTTATTACTTGAATTTGAATTACCTCAATTTTTTCTTCAACACAGTATTGATATTTATTAAGCAAAAGTACAATGCACATGTCAAGTTAGTTGTGAATTGTGCAATGTAGGACATGCATGCATATATTGATGCATGATATGGATTATACACATCTGACCTCAATTGTTCATTAGGTTGTGGTAGGGCTATGGAGGGAATATTGACTTTTGTCAAGGCCCTTAGGATAATGTTATAAACTGAAAGTATGCAGTGTGTAGCTCACATGAATTTAAAATGACAAATAAACTAATTTGTACATTTAGTATTTATTCTGCTAACCTTGTCTCTTCAAAATGGATTTAATTACTAGATAGTGCAATCTTTGATCTAGTGGGGCTAATGATACTTTTCAAAATGAGGGGAAATAGTTTATTTTTGAGTTATGCTTTATTTTGATTGTTGTGACTTGATTTTGAAAATGTTTGGAATTTTATTTCTTATTTTTGTTTGTAGGTTATTGCAACTTGGGGAGTTCGCAACAACATTGACTTTCTTTCTTTGTCATACACACGACATGTTGAATACAATAGAAAAGTAAGACAAATGATATAAAACTACATTCTTGATTGTGCTTTGAGGTTGGGATGTTACTTCTAGCTACTATGATGGATCTCACTTATAAAAATATCTATCAAACTGTGTTTTTGGAACTAAATTTGTAATGCTACTATATGACTTTTAATTTTTAGGTTGATCTGTTTCTATGGTACTTGTTTCTTCATATCGTTTGAAAACGTTTCAAGTAGATGCACTATAATAAACATCAAATATGAATACATTATCATATTTACTTCTAATGCTCATTCTAATTTGAAAATGAAACAATGGGGCAAATTTTTCTACTGAAGGCTTCATTAGTAAATGACAACAAAAAATTGTTTATTTTGTTTCTATGACCTAGATTGTCATTGATGTCAATATGGCAATATTCTGGATGAGTAAGCAATGATGTGAAGCTAAGAAGAGTGGATCCATGAAGAAACAGGAGCAAGAAGCCAAGGAGCAAAGCCATCAGGGAAGCCATCAGAAGAGGAACACATCAAAGCAGTATTGCAGAATATCAGAGCAGAGAATATCAAAAGTCACAGAAGCTATCAAGAGAAGCATATTGGAAGAGTTCATCAGAAACAGGTTATCGGAAGCCATCATGAAGCCAAATCATAAGAGGAAGAGGTCATTGGAAGCAAAGAAGAACATATCAGAGCAGGGAATATTGGAAGTTGTCAACTGTGGAGTTGTATTGGATGGCGTTAAGAGATGAACGATGGAGATGAGTTTTTCATTCTAATGGAAAAGGAATCTAGAGGAGAGTCGTGGAGCCGTCGATGGTAGAAAATATAAGATCATCGAAAGCGAATCAATTCAGGGCATTAACCAAGAAGAAGGGTGGATTTAAAGCTATAAACGGGATTTCGGGCGGATGCAAAACGGTAAGTGGTATTTAGAGGAGAGCGCTCGATTCCATTCAATGGGAGACACGTAGCACTTGGGTGGAGAGAGAAAACCACCTTTTTCGGGTGGTTATTTCCCTTGCAAGTGGCTCACCCGAAATGCATGTAGGCCGTTGGATCGAGCGTGAGTTGATCGACGACAAAGGATCAACGGACGGTTTTGGGTTGATCGACGACAAAGGATCAACGAACGACTTTGGCTTGATCGGGTTAAGTCGGGACCGTTAGATTTTAAGAGAAGAGATCTACGACGTAGCAAGCTTCTGATGGATTGTGTTGATTGGACCGAGTGTTGATCGTCGGATCTAATACAGAAGAAATCAACAGTGTGGAACGAGGACCACTATTATAACACGCCCTAATGTTATATCGTGTCTGCTGTGTTGGAAGAGGAAGCCATGGACCGGAAAGCCGAAGAATCAAGCGAGCGTAGCGAGCGCAGAGGAAGCTAAAGCGACCAGAGGAGGGAAGACAAAAGGTTGAGCGAGCATTGAGGAAGTCGAAGGTCGAGCGAGCGTTGAGGAAGCCGAAGCTCAAGCGAGCAAGGAGGAAGCCAAAGGTCAGCATATCATGCTTATATAACAGAGGAAAAAAAAGTGGTTGTTGCTAGCGAACTGTAAGAAAAAAAAAGGAAGTCGAAGTTCTAGCAGAAGTGGAAAGAACAGGAGGACAGAAGTAACTCATAGGTCTAGTAGGGTTGGGAGCAGATAATTACAACCAAACAGTTTACAGCAGAGGGTTGGAGCCTTTGAGGTTGGTGCCTCAGAACTGAAAGGATTGGTGTCCTGGGAGTTAGTGCTCATAAATTCAAGGTTGATGCCTCGACAAGACAGAGTTGGTGCTTTGGAGGTTGGAGCCTCAAAAAGAGTCCAAGTTGGTGCTTGGTAATTGATTGAAACCATATATATATATATATATATATATATATATATATATATATATATATATATATATATATATATATATATAGTACTTGATTTATTGCAGAGATCATATTAATAAAAGCATCTATTCCTGTTATCTATTTTTGTGTTCCAAATATAAATGTTTTAACTGATAAAAATGATAATTGAAAAGAAATACTGATTCACCCCCCCCCCCCCCCCAGTATTTTCAAAAATTGGTATCAGAGCGGGCTTCTTCATATCAGCCTAACAGCTTGAAGAAGGATTCTTAGTCATGATGAGAAATCAAGAAGTGTCAGGAAGACCTCCTCTGTTCGATGGCACAAATTTTGGTTTTATGGATAAAGAGAATGTCCTACTACTTAATGTCCCTTGGACCTAAAGTTTGGCATTTGGTCTTAAATGAGTACATAGCTCCTTCCACTCTTCCAATAGATCAAGACGAAAGGAAAGTCTACGTTGAAAATGCAAAAGCCTTAAACTCCATCACTAGTGGAATCACTGATTCTGAATTTACAAAAGTCGTGAATTGTAACTCTGCCAAAGAAGTATGGAATAAGATAATTGGCTTATACGACGGGGACTCCAAAGTCAAGAAGGCAAAGCTTCAAACTCATATAAGGAAATTTGAAAGTCTGAAAATGGATGATGAAGAAGATATTGCATCATAATTTCTCTGAGTAGCTGAAGTGGTCAACTCTCTTAAAGGATTGGAAGAAAACATTGAATAAAGCACCATTGTTCAAAAGGTCTTAAGATCTCTCCGAGGCAGGTTTGACTCCAAAGTAAGTGTCATAGAAGAAATGAAGGATCTAGATACTCTCAAGATGGATGAACTCCATGGAATCCTCATTGCCTATGATGAGAAAAGGTTGCCCAAGTTCCAAAGATGCAGCGTTCAAGGCCTCAAAATCAAAAAAGGGGAAAGAAAGGAATGTCAGTAGTGATGACTCCGATGTTGAATCCGAATTGGCGCAATTTGTAAGAAGGCTGAAGAAAGGATCTAAGCTAAAAGGTAAATACCCTCTTATTTGTTTCAAATGTGGAAAAATAGGTCATTATGCTACAAAATTTCCTCATAAGCATGATAGTGATGATGAAGAAAATTCTAAAAGGATGGTATATAAAAAGAAAGGGTTCAATAAGAAGAATTTCCTCTCTAAGCAAGATGAGTTTGATGAAGATGAATTTGTAGTCATAAAAAAGAAATCAACTAACCAATTCCCTCACCGCAAAGGAGGTAATAAAGAATCAAATGAAGAAAATGACCATGCTGGAAGCCAAGAAGTATTATTCATGGCATTCACAAATGATGATGACTCAGGGCTAGATGGAAATGTAGATGAATTGTTAATAAGTGCCATTGAAGAAAATGAGAAATTACAAAACAAAATAATTTCTCTCAAGGTAGAAAATTAGGAAACAAAAAGAAGGGAAGATCTCTTGAAAAATAAGCTAAAAGAAAAAGAAGAAGCTTGTGAAGAACGTGAAGCCGAAATAGTATCTCTGAGGAAGGAATTGGAGCAAGTTAAAAAGGGTTGGAAAAGCTCTCAAATACTTGACACTATCCTAAATAATCAAAAACCTCAACATGACAAATCTGGAATAGGTTTTAAAGGAGAATCATCAAGTACTAAGAATAATGCGAAAAGCTATGCCGACATACTTTCCAGCAACCCAAAAGAAGAAATATTATTTCATCAAAGGCTCATCCCAGATCCAAAGAATGAAGAGAGAGTAACTCCAAGGAAGAATGTTGATTCGAATAATGGATGTTACAACAGATACAAAACAATATTTCATCAAAGGCCCATCTCAAATCCAAAGAATGAAGCAGGAGTAACTCTAAGGAAGAATGTTGATTCAAATCATGGCGATTACAATAGGTACAAAACTATCTTTTTTGGGCATTGTCTCCATTGTAAAAAATTTTGTCATCAAGCTAGACATTGCATGGCTTGTAAGAATGACCCACCAAAACTAAAGGATCAAATAAACAAACCATATGACCCCAAAGGGCAAGGAAAAATCAAGACCTATAATTCTTTTGATCCCTTGGCCAAATTTGATCTGATTTGCTCATTATGTAATAATAATGGACATAATGAACAAAATTGCCCACTCAAAAGAGGAAAAGCAAGAAGTGAGAATCCCAACACAGATAAATGTGGCCTAGCTCTATATGCTCAAAATAATGAAAATCATTGGTTTGTGGATAGTGGGTGCTCTAGACACATGACAGGGGACAAAAGGAAGTTTGTCTCATTGAACAAAAAGGAAGGAAATGTATCCTTTGGAAGTGGATCTGCCAAAATTGTTGGAAAAGGAATTGTTACTCTTATTAATGGAAAAGGAAAATCTCAAAATGCATTGCTAGTAAACGGGCTCAAACACAACCTCCTGAGTGTGAGCCAAATCTGTGATCAAGGACATAATGTTGTCTTTAGCACCAAAGACTGTGAAATAAGGAACTCTTCCTAAGGGGAACTTGTGGCGAAAGGGGTTAGAACACCAGAAAACATCTACATTCTGAACAAGATTCAAGAAGATAAATGCTACTTAAGTCAAACAAATGAAAGTTGGTTGTGGCACAAGCGACTTGGACATACAAGCTTCGATAACTTGATCAATATCAACAAGATTAAAGCAATATGAGACATTCCAAAGTTATTCAAACCAAATCAAGGAATATGTGGTCCACGTCAACATGGAAAGCAAACTAGACCAGCCACAAGACCAAGGAGTTTTCTACATCAAAGCCTTTGGAGATCATCCATGCTGATTTATGTGGACCAACTAGAACTTCGGCAGTCCAAGGAGAAAGGTAATTTGCTTTATTTGTTGATGATTATACTAGAATGATGTGGATATATTTTATGAAATATAAATCCAAAGCATTTGAGTGTTTTAATAATCTTAAAGCTCTTGTAGAAAATGAAAAGGACTCAAAGATTAAGTGCCTCAGAACAGATAGAGGGGGAGAATTCACATCAAAAGAATTTAATGAATTTTGTAAAATACATGGAATTAAAAGAGAACTCTCTGCTTCTAGAACACCCAAGCAAAATGGGGTAGTTGAAAGAAGAAATCGAACAGTTCAAGAAATGGCAAGAACAATGTTAATAGTAGTTGACTTGCAGCCAAAATTCTGGAGAGAAGCAGTCGGGACAGCTGTCTATACCTTGAATCGAACTCAATTAAGACCAAATAATGAAAAGAATCCTTATGAATTATGGAAAGGAAGACCTGCTTCAGTAAAATACTTCAAGATTTTTGGAAGCAAGTGCTTCATAAAAATCAATGATGGCTCACCAGGAAAGTTTGATTCTTGGGTTGATGAAGGGATCTTCCTTGGATATTCTACACGGAGTAAAGCTTACAAGTGCTACAATAACCGACTACAGAAAATAGTGGAAAGCATTAATGTGAAGATTGATGAAGACATTCCAAAGAAAGAAATTTAAGAACATGAAGTTGATCCTCTCATTGAAGAAGAACCTGAAGAAGAAGAAAAAAATCAAGAAATACCCAAGGAAAAAGAACCATCTCAAACTCCTTCAAAGATGAAACTTCTCCAAAAATATCACCCGGAAGAGAAGATTATTGGCAATATAGATGAAGGGATGCAAACCCAAAGAAGAATGACAAATGCACCAAAGAAAAATGATATTGCTCTTCTATCTATGATAGAACCAAAAACATTTACTCAAGTAAGGATACCCATTGGGTAAAATCCATGGAAGAAGAAATGTCTCAAATCGAGAAGAATGAGACATGGGCTCTAGTACCTCGTCCAAAGGACAAAAACATAATAGGAACCAAGTGGGTGTTTAAAAACAAAATGAATGAAGATGGACAAATCATCAGAAACAAGGCAAGGCTTGTTTGTAAAGGCTATTCACAAATTGAAGGAATTGACTTTGAAGAAACATTTGCACCAGTAGCTCGTGTGGAAGCTATCAGGATGTTCTTGGTATTTTCTTGCTCAAAAGGATTCAAAATCTATCAAATGGACGTAAAATCAGCATTTCTGAATGGGGAACTCAAGGAAGAAGTCTACATGGAGCAACCAGAAGGGTTTAATCTAACAGAAGGAAAAGACTTTGTTTGTAAGTTGAAAAAGGCATTATATGGGTTGAAACAAGCTCCTAGAGCTTGGTACGCAAGATTGGATCACTATCTACAACAACAAGGCTTCAAGAAGGGGGTGGCAGGAAGTAATCTCTACATAAAGACGGATGAGGATAAGTTACTAGTCACACTTGTTTATGTTGATGATCTGATTTTTGCTAGTAATAATGATGAGATGAGCCATGAGTTTTCTCAAAATATGTCAAAAGAGTTTGAGATGTCAATGATAGGAGAGTTATCTCACTTCCTTGGACTACAAGTATCTCAAACCACAGTAGACATGTTTATATCTCAGCCAAATATCTTAAAGACATGCTTAAAATATATGGAATGGAAGATTTTGCACCCATGAGCACACTTATGACCACAAGTTGCAAATTGAGCAAAAATGATGACTCCCCTCCGGTATATGCAACTCATTACAGGTCAATAATTGGAGCCCTTCTGTACTTAATTGCTACGAGACCCGACATTATGCAAGCAGTAGGAATGGTGGGAAGATTTCAATCAGCTCCTAAACAATCCCATTTGTTGGTTGTAAAAAGAATTCTCAGATACCTGAAAGGAACTCCTGATTTCGGTCTCTGGTACCCTAAGAGCTCAACTCTTACTTTGACTGCATACACCGATGCTGATTGGGCTGGAAGTGTTGATGATCGAAAAAGTACTAGTGGAAATGCATTCTTCCTGGGAGACTATTTAGTATCTTGGCTCAACAAAAAATAGACATCCATATCACTATCTACAGCTGAAGCTGAGTATATAGCTGCCGTAGATTGTTGTACTCAAATACTATGGATGAAGGAAGCTCTAAAAGATGTCAACATAGGTACAAATCAACCAATTACCATCTATTGTGATAACACAAGTGTGATCAGCCTCAACAAAAATCTAGTGATGCACTCAAAGACCAAACATATACCAATCAAGTATCATTTCCTTCGTGAACAAGTAGCTGAACAAAACATCATCTTGGAATATATCAATACTAAGGATCAGATAGCTGATATTTTCACAAAACCTCTTCCTCGAGAAGCATTTGAACATCTTCGTCAAAATATGGGAGTTATCTCTTTAGCATCACTTAAGTTGATTCATAAAGATGTTGCAGGACAGGGGGAGCAGTTCGACAGGGGGAGTCCTTGTGCACTCCTTTGCCACTGATGTCAAAGGGGGAGAGAAGAAGAATATTGCCATCAATGACAAAGGGGGAGATTGTTGACCTAGATTTTCATTGATGTCAATATGGCAATATTCTGGATGAGTAAACAATGATGTGAAGCCAAGCAGAGCAGATCCATGAAGAAACAGGAGCAAGAAGCCAAGGAGCAAAGCCATCAGAAGAGGAACACATCAGAGGAGTATTGCAGAATATCAGAGCAGAGAATATCGGAAGTCACAGGAGCTATCAAGAGAAGCATATTGGAAGAGTTCATCGGAAACAGGTTATCGGAAGCCATCATGAAGCCAAAGCGTAAGAGGAAGAGGTCATTGGAAGAAAAGAGGAACATATCAAAGCAGAGAATATTGGAAGTTGTCAGCCATGGAGTCATATTGGATGGCGTTAAGAGATGAATGACGGAGATGAGTTTTTTGTTCTAGCGGAAAAGGAATCCGGAGGAGAGCCGTGGAGTTGTCGATGGTAGAAGATCTACGGTCATCGGAAGCGAATCAATTCGAGGCGTTAGCCAAGGCAAAGGGGGAATTTAAAGCTATAAGTGGGATTTCGGGCGGATGCAAAAGGGTAAGTGGTATTTAGAGGAGAGCGCCCGATTCCATTCAATGGGCGACACATAGCACTCGGGTGGAGAGATAAAACCACATTTTTTAGGTGGTTATTTCCCTTGCAAGTGGCTCACCCGAAATGCATGTAGGCCATTGGATACAGCGCAAGTTGATCGACGGCGAAGGATCAATGGATGGTTTTGGGTTGATAGGGTTAAGTCGGGACCGTTAGATCTGGAGAGAAGAGATCTATGGCGCAACAAGCTTCCGATGGATTGTGTTGATCAAACCGAGTGTTGATCGTCGGATCTAATATAGAATAAATTGACGATGCGGAACGAGGACAACTATTATAACATGCCCTAATGTTACATCACATCCGCTGTGTCGGAAGAGGAAGCCATGAACCGGGAAGCTGAAGAATCAAGCGAGCATAGATGGACGAGCGAGCATTGAGGAAGTCGATGGTCGAGTGAGCATTGAGGAAGCTGAAGCTCAAGTAAGCAAGGAGGAAGCCAAAGGTCAGCATATCAGGCTTATATAATAGAGGAAAAAAAAGTGGTTATTGCTGGTGAACTCTAAGAAAAAAAAGGAAGTCGAAGTTATGCCAGAAGTGGAAGGAACAGGAGGACATAAGTAAGTCATAGGTCCAGCAGGGTTGGGAGCAAAGAATTACAACCAAACAGATCTAGACAATTTGCAACAAAGGGTTGGAGCCCTTGAGGTTGGTGCCTCAAAACTGAAAGGATTGGTGTCCTAGGATTTGGTGCTCTGGAGGTTGGAGCCTCACAAAGAGTCCAAGTTGGTGCTTGGCAACTGATTGAAACAATATCTCTCTCTCTCTCTCTCTCTCTCTCTCTCTCTCTCTATATATATATATATATATATATATATATATATCGTACTTGATTTATTGCAGAGATCATATTAATAAAAGCATCTATTCTTGTTATCTATTTCTATTTTCCAAATATAAATGTTTTTAACTGATAAAAATGATAATTGAAAAGAAACACTGATTCACCCCCCCTCTCAGTATTTCCAATAGGCTCCACATCTGAAAAGGACAGTATACTGAGAGTTAAACCATAAATTAACATATTGTTTTAGATGTATTTGAGACCACCTTGAAAATCATTTGCTTGATGTTAATATAGAATTGATATAAAATACATTTCTTCCTTTTGTCTTATATAGATCTGTGCTTATGTTGATGAGCTTGGGAATCTTCAACAAATAGATATTTGATAAGATTGAAACTATCAAGATATTTTTTGTATCACCGAATGAATTGTGTCTTAATATTTTATTTTCATGTTTAAATGATCTTAAATAGAACACGTCACAAGAAGTGGTTGATTATTATAGTCTTGATACATGCAACTTGTGTTCAAGGGTCTGAAGCATTTTGATGAGATATTGCAAGAGGCAGATGGTATTATTCTTTCATGGGGTAATTTAGGGATATATCTTCAACCATAGAAGGTAACCTTTGTTATTTGTCATAAAAATTTTTCATATATCCATTACCTGATGTTTTTCCCATACAAAATTGAATGTCGTCATCATTGTAATCTAACTATGACTCTAGTTGTGTTCTTGCATGGTGATGTTTTAGTGCTTTTACTAAATCCAAACCTGATGTGGTTCTGGAGTATGTTAATGACAATCAGGATTGCTGGAATTGTCTAATATGCTCTCTAAGTAAATATTATTTTATTATGGATTGTAATTTGTTTGTTAGAATTTAAATACCAGATCTGATTTATTTTTAACCCAACAATGTTTTATGCCTAGAAAATTGTTTATGCTCAAATAATTTTGAAATTGCTGGAAATAAACACACTGGTAATTTTAACTTCAGAAAATAAAAATTATGTGGTGGAAATAAATAGGAAAATGAACACAAGATCAACAAAAATTTTTCTCACAAATCTCCCTTCATTTTTATTAATCTAGAAAATTTAGGGACTTTCCCCATAGAGAATACACAATTGTTTGAACATGGAAATGGCCCACTAGTTTTTTGGCCTAGAGAAAAATTTACCTCTGCAAATTGGATTCATGAAGAAAAACTTATCCTTGGAAAATTGTTGTCTTGTACCTACAAGTCTTAGCCTCCTTCTTGTTGTATGGTTGTGCCTTGGAATTCCCAGCCTACTTGGTAAATTGTTCCTCCAATTCTTAGCCTCAAAATCAACTAGAACTCAGCCTCATGTCTCATAGTCTTAGCTTCTCATAATTTCAGCCTCCCCTTCTCCAAGTATCCACCTCATCTCTTAGATTCTTGGCTCCATAATTTTTCTCTCTATAAAAAGTTGTTGCACACCTTACCCTCTCTTCTGTCACGTAAGCCTCTCACTCCTTGAGAAAATCACTTCCTCAATTGTAATGTGTCTTCATTTCCCTAACTCTCAATATGCAAAGTGGTAGATGGTTAGGATTAATTCCAAACAAACTTATATTAATGGTAGATATTAGATCTAAGTCACTTTAATAATAAAATTATTTAGCGCTAGAAACTTAGATCAATAGCCAACTTTAATAAATTAAAGTAATTAATGTGTTTTTCCTGTGTTAAACTTAGGAAAGAAATCATAATAACAATTACACCTCTCAAGCCAACACCTAAATAGGAAATCTAACATCTTTTGCATGCTAATGCACCCAATTCTTTTAGGAGCACTTATCTGAGCTAATAATATCAACATTATTGATATGAAAGGAGGCTTCAAATTCTATATAGCTTCAAAGAAGGGATATTTACCTAAGTAAAAGAGACAATATAATAATGTGAAGATTTA
Organism: Pinus tabuliformis; assembly: GCA_031772625.1. Lineage (NCBI taxonomy): Eukaryota > Viridiplantae > Streptophyta > Pinopsida > Pinales > Pinaceae > Pinus > Pinus tabuliformis. The sequence goes on from CM062818.1 coordinate 1,574,918,551, forward strand.
TAGGAAAATCAAATTGTTTGTAAAACCATTAGTAAGTTGTTGATGTTGTCATTTCATTGTCAAAATTTTGCATAGGTAAGATTAGCTACACGGGCATATCTAAGCTGGAAGTTAGGAGACTGTTTATAGTAGTATTATTGGTTTATGTATTATAAGTTCATGTGGAGTATTATCATCTTTCCTATTAAAATTTTAATGCTTATGTTCTCTCTTGAATCTGGATTATGTTATTATACAAGCTCTTGTTATGATTGATAGAATGATAAATGTTTTATTTAACTAGTACTTTTTATTGGTTTTGATTAGCGAGAGAGCTACATCCCTCGAATACCAAGCCTATCATACTGTCAGGGATTTATGTTATGATTGAAAGTTTAGTTTTGTTTTTATAATTGAAATAAGTATTTGAATTATGTCAATATCAAGGGCGTTGGTCGTACACATGAAAATATAATAAGGGCCTAAGTATTATTTATGTACTTAGCAATTTCATTCCTATGCGGGGAGGTGAATGCTTGAGCAATTACATTTCCACTGAAATTTCTAAAATATACACTTTATAACACTCAAGAAATTTCACCTCATTTACTTGAGGTTCCTTGGATGTATATTTCATAGAACTTTCAACATTATAGCTGAATTTCAAATATAAATTGTAGTAGCAATATACTTCTTCTATCCAAGAAAATCACTTGGCAAGCTCAAGAAATAGCCACAAAAATATTTAGCTAAAGGAGAGAAGATTCACAACCCTTAGGGCACAATCTCCTTCATCAAATAGATCTAAGAATTACTTTAATTAAAGTAGATTTATTTCAGCAATAAATATGATTTATAGTTTCTTCATAGCATGTTAAATCACATAACATATCAGCCAAGCTGTCATGATAAATCAACATATAGAAACAACCAAGAAACCACTCAGAAACATAAAAAAACTCAAGTCTGATTTGTAGATCTGCAATGAACAACTTTGGACATTAATGAAACAATGCACATTACAACATGTCCAAAGATAATACAATATCTCATCTCATTCTAAGATGGTACATATCCTTTCAACTCATGTAAGAAAGGACACTCCAGTTGTTACCAAACCCTAGATAAGGCATCCATTATAAACAATAAACCCTAACCAACACTATCATAACCTATCAAGGTTCTTACCAAGTTGTTCCAACCATAAAAAAGGCTACATAGAAAACTAGCGTCACACCAAAAGGTCCACCCTTCAATCTCTACACAAGTGTTCAAGGAGATTAACAAGCTCCACTAGCATCAAGTGCTCCAAGTCTTCCCTAGGTTTTCAAGCTGCAAACCCAAGGTCTTATTCACACAAAGACTCAACCCTTTCACTCCAATTATTTACCTAATAATTTCAATTCTTGAATCACACAAACATAAAGACTACAAGGCAAGTACGACAAGATGCAAATGATCTAGAGACTAAATTTTTAATACAAAGACACTTACCTCCCTTTATACAATATAGGTAATAGAGATGAATAACAGAAAGTGGACTAAGTCCACGAGTAAGCTAATATAAGCCACTAGAGTAGATCCACATGAGGGGCGCTCCTCTCCAAGTTGTCCACATGTATGGTGTTTCAAGGTAGTTGTGCTCCAACACCCATGTGGTATAATATGTAAGCTAAGGCTCCACATATCAAGCTCTCCTCATCACAAGTCTTCCACTCCACAAGACAAGCTCCTAAGATCCATTTCTTCTCCACATATGTGGATTGGGTTCACAACAACCTCCAAGTGGTACAAACTTAAACCAAGACAACCTAAAGCCAAGTTTTCAACCTCATAGATTGTGCCTTGTGGTCTTGATGCTCATAGGGCTAAGAGCCCTTCCTCTTAGTGCCAAACACTCCTCCATAAGATATCTCCACATCATATGCCAAGGCACCTCCACATCATATGCCAGAGCACCATCCTTCCCAACACATGTTCCATGTAGAAGATGCTAATGCCACAATATAACTCCTCCATAAGAAGATCAATATCAATGCAACTATACTCGATTCTCATCATAACCATCTGAATTTTGATCAATATTCAGACCCTTCACTAGAAATTAATGCAGTTTGCATAATCACCTTCAAATGACTGACCATTTTCACACAAATGATTCGATCTCTCACCAATAGTCTAATAGTAATTGATTATGATTCCCAAAAAGCATTCAAACCTTTCTATAGGAAATTCCTATAGCTAGTGTCTACTAGAATCATAATTGTAGAACCAATTACTAACTTTGGGCACATACAAATTTTTCTGTATATATTCACACTCAAATGTCAATGATCACACATAAACTGATCTAGAATGTAAATTGTTAGCATCCATCTGATGAGATCTTATTCCATTTGCATAGGTTGATAGAGGCATTAGATTGAGGGGTCCAATCGAAGTTTCAATACATCAATATTTGCATACTAGGGCTTTGAAGGGATGTGCAAGATAAAGCAATTGCTAATGTTCAGATGGGAGAGCATAGGAACTAGAAATGTGTAAACTTCCTTAGTTGCCCTTTATGTGTGCATATAATGGAGACCTATGAATTATTTTGCCTCAAACATTCGAATCCATGTGTATATATTAATTGGAAAGGAGCAAAATTATTCCAACATACTCCAAACTTGGTCAATTGTAAATGGGACAAGTAATTTATCTGTTTCTTATACCTTACAAGTTTTATTTTGAAACTGCATGATTGTAGTTTTCAATCAACTTCTTCTTGTTAGAGATAAAATTATTTTTCGAGATGAAACACATATTTTCACCATAGCAAAACTTACCTCGGTTGTAGAGCCAAATTTTCTCCTGGAAACAATGTATTTTTGCCTATACTATTTTCTAAGTTACAAAGTTTCACATAGGGTTTATGAAAATCCAGGTTCTGGATTTCTCATGAATAAGGCTTTATGGGCTAAGCTCTTTTGGAGATTCTACTCAGATAAGGATAATATTTGGAGCAAAATTATGAGAAGCATGTAGACAATATGACAATAGAGGGATTTATTGCTAATTGATTCATGTCTGGTCTGTTATTTGGAATTTCTTGAAATCTTGTGATGAAACTATCCAACCATAGAAGTTTGACTCTTGGAAGACTCTAAATTCTTCCAAGAATGTTTAGTGTGAATCACAATCTCCTATGTCTATCCCTTTGTGTGGATCATGTTTTTGACATACCCTGAACTAATTTAAAGGAAACAAAGTATCTATATCTATTGTTAATTGGTATCAGAGAAGAACAAGAGAAATCAACATCAGATAAGATCAAGAGAAGGAGAAGAAAATCAATCAAGCAAGCCATAACGTATAATGTATTAAGCCAAAAATAAAGGGATTTACATGGAATTATTGATGAAACCCAAATACATTAAAGAGTTTTACCTGGATTTGCTAGATCTGGAGAAAGTGTTGGGGAAAGATCAAATTTAGGAGAAAGTAGCTAGATCTATTAAATAGGGAGAAAACACCCACCTGTTTGATCAAGGACTTACTCCCAACCTCCCTATATGATTAATTCTTGTTATATTTGTTTGAAATTAACACTAAACATTCAAAGGAGTAATCATTTGACAATGAATTAGAATGTTGAGGCCTTTGAGGTACAATATAAAGAATTTTTTTTATTTCCTATCCTTGAGAAGATTCCATAGTTTTCAAAGAATTTTTGTTACTGCATATCCTTGAGCAGATTCTGGAGTTTACGTTAGGTAGGTTTTTATTTGCAAGTCTTACCAGTAATTCCTAAGTTCACTGTTGTATCCTTGGGGGAGTGATTCAGAAGTCTGTGGTGTCAGAGAATAAAATTCAGACATTGCAACATAGATTGACAGTGTGTTTTTAAGAACAGATTAATTGTTGTTCAAATTTTTGGAGCCTTAATAGGTTCAATGTGCAAAAGAATTTTCAGATGGAAACCAATGTTTGAAATCTTCTCAAGTTCAAACCCTAAGTCAAAACTTTGTTTTTGGACAGAGTAGGACAAACTAAGTGTAGAGTGTTGTGGAGTAAGTGGTGGAGTGGACTGAGTTATTGGGATGAAGTGAGTCAATGTTGATGGTGTGCAACAATGAGGAGATGAATGAGGATGAGTTTTTTTTAGAAATTTCCAAACTTTTACTCTTTTTGTGAAGAAGATAGAGTGGTGTGAAGTCTGATGGATGAATTGGTGCTACAGAGTTTGTCGGGGTGTGAACGAATGGACTTGGACTCCTTTTGGTAACTGACCTAGGAAAAGATGAACATGGAAAGTTGCATGCAATTCCTAATCAAACCTACCACACTATTCTTTGAATTTGTGAAAGAATACAGGGAGTTTTTGGTTCGGACTATTCACCATAGTTGGGACTATAACCTTCTCTTTTCTTACATGATTAATCCAGAACAAACTAGTTAAAATGACATTGATAGGATCATTATAGGCCCTTCTCTCTTGAAAATTTTCACCTTCACCATGTTGGCTCTAGAATAATTACTCTGAGAAAAGAACAACATGGAATAATTTCTCAAATAAGACTCTATAAAGTGGCTGAAGAAACATGGGAATCAATAGATAAATACCAATGATAATTTGTATCCTTCACATATGCATAATAATGAGTAGTGTCCTGTGAGTATCCTGAATGGAAAGTGGTGCCAAATAGAGTATTATCTATGTACACATTCTGATTATATTTGCACATGTGGATAGAAAATGTTAAGCACTCATAATGTTGTGAGCTATTTAACACAATATATATCCTCAAATATCTCAAGTTGAATGGAAAGAACATTAGGGTCTTGAAAGATTGACATTTTCTTGTGTGTTGTGGACACTTCTTGCAATTTTTGCAATGGTACTTGTTGTTTCCATCAAGTAGTGAAAATAAGAACAAAATGATTCTTTCAATATGCTTGCATGAAATATATAACAAGGTTGACATGCATAATATTTTTCATCTTGCTTCACTATGCATTGTAGGAAAGGCACTTGACTTGGCTTGGCAACACAATACCAAAAATATCTTTGGAAATGGTATCATGGTCACCCTTTGATGCCATACCTCTGTGACTATTCCATTCTATATAGAACTTAACACAAACATCATTGCAAGCCTCAATCAAGTAATGTTGAAATTCATGAGCATCTTCCTACCTCCTAAAATGTGTTGCAAATAGCTCTCAAGAGCTCTATATATTTATAGGATCAACATGAAAAATGTGAAATTTTAGATTCCTTGATATCCACTTGTTTCCATATGACTAATGTGTTGTCCTTGATGGAAACCTACTTGATAAAGATGTCATAACTTGATAAAGATGTCAACACGATGGTTATGCAAATGCTATAGGAGAGATGGATAAAGGAATGCCTGTTCAAAGAAAAAAGAATGATAAAGGTGAATTTTAGGAAAGTATACACACATCCTATGATGTGAATCCATGTACATACACAGGTATGATGAAGAGAAGTCGCCTACAGTTTCAGTACTATCGTATTATAAATACCAAGGGTGTTAACCATGGTATTGGGCCATAGTAATGAGTGTGACAACGAATATTTTATCCCGTCAAAGCATACCATCATCATTAATAAGGGATTGGCCTAAGCTATTGGCTAAGGCATATATTATATAAGGATATGGAGATCAATTTTTAGAGTGTGAATGTGATGGATTATTTATGAATGACTTGATCTGAAATAGATGTGCAATAGGGAGCATGGAGATGGATCCAATCTAATAAATCTGAAATGACCACATATTGAATAATTAGTTTATGGTTTGATAGATCTGTGATGATGATATTATGATGTGAGTCTTAACAGTTTTCATACCAAGATTTGGGTTTGACAGATGTTGTGCTGCAATGAAGGTATGGCTTAGTGACTAGAAATATGTACAGTGGTTTTCCATTGAAAAGTCGCGCACATATGTGAATCTTCTTCTGGGTAGTCATGCACATATTTTGTAGTATGGGAAGATATATACGTAGGTGTGGTGAATGATAAGCATGTACATACACATAAGTGCTTGATAAGTGTCACGTACAACTACTAAGGTTTTCTAGTATGAGTTGTTAATGATGTTTGATCAGTTCTGTTATGTTTCTTTTTGTTTGTCGATGAAGTCTCTCTTATGATAATTTGTGTTGGATAGTGTTGGATGGGTTGACTTGTTTATGGAATGATAAGTTGACTAGGGGTGATGCTACTATGTGATGATCTGCATTTGGTTCAGTGATCCATGATGGGTTCAACATTGTTTTAGTGGTTGATTCAATGTGATAGTTATTCAGATTCAGGTATCAATATTTTTAGATATATATGCGGATATGCTTTAGCAGAAGCGCGAACATACACAGGTATGACTAAGAAGAGTAGACTATACAATCTGATGTATGGTTGATCACGGTTTGCAGTAGCAGCAGTTGGTTTCTGTAACAGTGTTTGGGTTAGTATATTGATAAGTAGTTGTGCATTGACATGATATGTCCTGGTTTAGTTTGAACTAGTTTTATTAGTTGATTAAGTGACTTGATACAATGATTGGTTTCAATATTGTTATTTAGTATTGGTCTTAAATGATGGTAGTGGGTCCAGTATGAAAGGTGGCCTACAAGTTTGATGTTTTGGGTCATGGGGATCCGGTTTGAAATATTATGAAACCTGTTCTGCAGAGATGTTGAGGGTTGAAGCCTTTAGTAAGAGATTCATAGCTTCCTTCAAGTGGTAGATGGTAAATATGATTAGGGGGTAGGAGCTCCCTTCAAGTGGGTGTCGATAAATGAGATTAGGGGTTGGAGCTCCCTTCTAGTGGGTGTTGGAGAATGAGAGAAGGTTGTAGCCTTCTATAGGTGGGTGCCTACATGGTGGTATGAGTCTTTTCCAGTACAAGATTGTAAGGTGTTTTATTTTATAATAAAATATGAAGACATATATGACATCAACACTAGTTTTCTTCCACATTGGATTTCCACCTAAAAATCATAGTGTCCTCATGTGTTGTTGTGTTGCTTATGTGTGATGGTTTATTCTAGTCTTACTTCTCATGGTTACTATTTAATTAAAGGAGAATGAAGTAATGATACATTGGTTAAATTAGAATAGATGATGAAATATATGAAAAGTTAGTTAACTGGATATATGTAGTTTTCTTACATTATAGTTACGTACATAGGCGGTTTTACTTAATGACAGTAGCATACAAAAATATTAATAATAAATTGAAAGGTTTAAGTGAGTTTTAAAATATTGATTCACCCCCTCTCTCATTATTTTTGCCAACGCCACTTTTCCACTAATAAGAAGGGGAAGTGGCAGTTCAAAGATTTGCATAGAGAAAAGCGTTAATTTATGGGGAAAAAAACTACCAAAGGATTGATGAAAGTGAGACACTAAAGCACACTATTGATATAGCATGCATTACTGAGATTTTTGAATCCCATGGAAAAGGTCCATAAAAATGGTTGTTGCCATGTCATCTCCAACGCCATTTATGGCTCTACTTGAAACCCTAATTTCAGCACCTACCATGCAATGTCTTATGATTCTTGGATAGTTTCCATGGCTATTGTTAAGTGAAGAATAATGAGCATAGAAAAAAAATTGCTTCTTGTTTTCTTGAGGGGGCTTGGACCCAGATTTAGAGTTAGTTGCACTAACCAACAAAACCCTACATTACTGGCCCTTTCGGCAACAACCCGTGTAGCCCAAGCTATAGTCTTGCCCGAGGTAGTATTGGGGGATGCTAGAACCAGGTTTCAGCATCCAAAGGACTATGTGATGTGTTTCTGTTAAACTTACGGCTTTATTTCGACCTCTGTGAACCCTAATCCTTAAAACTGGGAAATTACAACAACTAACAGTTAGCAGATTTATGCCATTCACTAATTGCGCTAAACATGCATAACATCATATAAATAAACAGATATACCTCTTTGCGAATCTATTAAGTACTTTTCTAGGTTAATTTCATTCAACAGATCAACAATATAGTAAATTCATAGATAAACAATAATACACAGATGCACAGATAATTCTCCAAAATAAGTCTTTATTATGCTTTAGTATAGTCCTTTCAACCCTGCACACACAGCTGCAGGGGCCTTCCCACTCAGTTACTGACTTACCAAGGTCTTCGCACACACAGCTACAGGACCCTTCCCCTTCACCTAAGTATAGACAAAACATACCCAAATCTTGCACTTCTATGCTCTTTCGATATGATATCTCTATAACTCTTATATGCCTCCTTTTTATATCCTTCTTCATTACAATACCATGGTCTACGAACCATGGGCGGGTCACAAAACAACTTGAATCTTAACAACTAAGGGGCTTTGACATTCTAACAACCCCTTTGACTCCTATAGACCTGCGCTACTCGCGCTCCACTCCTCAAAATCCAGAGACTTTACAAAACTTTACAAAATTTCACCCGAGGGGACCCCGTCCCAACAGCCCCCCAACACAAAGTCATGACTTGTCCTGATTAATTCTGTTGTTGTTCCCTAGATATTTTCTTGTAGACCGCTAAACTTTGTCTTCAATTCTTGAAGATCCTCTATTCCTTGTGGAATATCCTCACGAACCTCTTCGACTAATTTTTGTGTGGTTGGACCTTCAACTGTAAGGCCCGTGGTTTGCCGTGTCTGCTACAGAGCTTTCAACTTGGTCTAAATTGTTTGTGATAGCTGGCTTGCCTCATCAGCCCATGGTTGCATCCTTGAGGAGATAAGGGAGGCCTTCCGACGTAGCTCATCAATCTAGGTCTAGATGAACTTTCCTTCGTGGAGTCTAGTGAACCTTTGCACATGTGTTAAGGTCCACATTATCGCCTTGATCTCATCAAACTGCAATTGTTTTTCATGGATATCTACTTCGATCTTCTACAAGTGTGGATCCTCCTGCAGCGAGGTCCACATTTCCATTGTTTTCTCAAAAAATTGACCATAATATTTTACTACAGCGCCCAGAGAGGTCATATCTTCTTTAATAGTAGGCTCTACTGCTCTCTGATTTCCAGAGGAGTGGTTGGTTGTCGCTTAAGCTTAAGCTATGATATTAGCAGCTGCAGCTAAAACCATACCTTACCAATTTCCTCTTTAGATTCCTTTATCGTAGCAACTAACTTCATAATTTTTTCTATTGAGGCCACTTCTACTGGAATTTGGAGCTCAGGGAGCTCACCGCATATCTGGGTGAGGGCAGTATCTAGCTATTGATTCTTCTGTATTGCCTCATTGCGGGCCTGCAAGGCCTATGATTTCTCTTCAAAAATTTGCTTATTGTTATTTTTAACATCGTCAATAATCAATAGTGCATGCTTCTCCCGGACGCGAAGCTCATCTAAAACTCCTTGGTGCAGCTCATGCAAGGTCTGAATCGGTAATGCTGCAAGGTTGATACTCAGCTTCTTGCAAAACTATGTGCACTCCTACCCTTCGTTTGTCTCAAACTAGAGAGACCTCCTCGTAATGGTATTGGGTGAAGCTAAGACGTGATATCCATTATACTAATGCTTCGAACGCTCGTTTGATCCATGCTCGCTTGTCCCACGCTCGCCTGGATCACCGTTGTCTGCACCTACAATTCCTTCGGGCCCTGCTATACCTTGTCCAATACCTGGTGGTACTGGTCCTCAACCTATCCCGAGATAGTCTCAGTGGCATTATGGAAAAAATCATTGATCTCATCAAGGTCCCCCTATGTGAGGACCAATGGTGTCGCACTCACAGATTTATCGGACTTATGCTTCTTGCGAGGTCCCATGGAAGTTTGCTTTTGCCTCTTCTTGACCCTGAAGGGGTACTCCAAGTCTGTGCCCCCTTCCTCTTCACCTTTAGTCTCGACCTCAACATTGGTGCGCTCTATTTCAAGTTCATCGAGGTCAATAGCGACCTAAGACGTGGTTGTGAATTTCTCCTTTGGCGCTTCTATCTCTTTTGTAGAGGCCTTTTCTTTCTGTGCTTCCCTCTCTTTGGTATAAATATTTGTTAACTCATTATAGTCATGACAACTCCTGTGAAGGATTCGTGAATTTAATAAAGTTTAGGCCCCGAATATCTAGGAAATTTGGTGTCTGAAGGAATTGTTGACCAAGAATGGAAGTTTTATTGCAGTCACAGTTCATCACATTAATCATATGGTTTAGTGGTATGATTGTAATTAGTGCTAACCTTCACCACACCTCCCTTGATAAGAAGCATGTGTGGATTGCTTTGGGAATGGGCATTGTTGACGGAGGGTGCAGAAAGAATATCCCCCCATCAATTAATGAGAAAGACCATGTCACGTTGCGCCAGGGCTGGCATGAGGCCTTTCTATATTGTGGTGTTATGGTAGGATAGGAATATTTTTGTCTCAGGAGAAAAAGATATGAAGTGGATTTTAATGGAGAAGGTGTGTCTTGGGCAATAAATTTAATATAACGACAAAAAATGAATTTGCACAGAGGACTTGGCCTAGTGAGACCCACTACCCAAGCTAAGGTGGTAGAGTCCATGATGGCCTGGAAAGGTTATGTGGATGGGTGACAAGGAGAGTGATTTGATGTGGTGCCTCTGTGGAAGTGACACATGACAATTGAAAATGATACTTTTGGATGTTGAATCGGCCAAATCCACTTGGCATGTGGCAATGGTAATGTGGTGCCACGTGGCTTGGGAGGGATATTGGGTGCCAACATGGAATCTACGTGGCCAAGTGAAATTTCACTGTGGAGCATGACTCCTCGGTAGTGATTTGTTGTTTTTTATGTAATGTTGTTGTAGTCAATGGAGGTGTAGGATGAGAATATGCCCATCACTTGACACATAATTTTTTTTCATGCCACAAAGGGTCAATAGTGGAGGGCCATGGAAGCATGTAACAATGGATCAGACTAATGGAGAGTGCTAAACATGAAATCCCTCCAGTTTTTAATGTGAAATTAATTGTTTTGTCATAGAGGCATGGAACAATGATGTAGTGCCATTATGGCATGATGATGTGGTTGTAACCACATTATATTTTGAGCATGTGGCAGAGCCACGTAAGCAATTTGGGATTGCCATGTTGCCATGCTTACTAATGTGGCAAGGTTTAATGAGAAAATCCTTAAATGAGCATAACTTTCAATCCAGGGGTTGGATTGAGATAAAAATTATATTGTCATAAATCTCTCAACAAGCCAAACATGACGGTGGTGTTTGTTTAAGTTTTGATGAGGCTAGAAAAAGAGGATTTTGTGATCCCGTATTCATAATAAACCTTGGATATTGGGTCAAAATTTTAATGTAACACATTCCACAACCCAATAAACACACAAGGCGTTGGGAGGGTCTGTTATAAAGTGGTATCAGAGCAAAGGTTCAACACTAGACCTGAAGAGGTTCACATGCACACACTCCCAGGATGAGTATTTAATCTATTGGTTCTTTTCTGTATACATATATGGTTTCACATCAACGTGCTTATTGCAAATAATCCAAGGTGATGGGTAAATGTGTTTATTTTCATTATTAATTGCCTAAGAGTTATGTGTGTGTAATAAAACATAAGTAGACAATAAGGAACAACAAGGGAGTAAAATGGATGAGTAGAAATATGGAGTAGTATGACACAAATATATTCTAGCGTGATTAAGAAGAATTTTTAGTTGGTAAAAAATAAATAAGAAGACTCTCCTCATTGGATGGACACCCTTAGAAGCCTAAGAGTTGAACTCAAAAGCTTCAAAGAAGATAATGAAAAGATTGTTAGAGAACAAGAAAAGTAAGAAAAGGTAAATTTTGTGATATTGTAGAGCCTGTAGACCTGCAAAGGTAGAAATAACAAGAGCTTGGTGTGAGCTACCTAGACAGGCACAAGTCTAAACCTAGTCCATCAGAGGTCCAAAAGAAAAGGTTTGATGCCAATAGGGCAAGAGGAACCAAGTCAAGGAAAAAAAATAGGCATGCAAATGAAGGCACGTTCGTGCAACCTGAAAATAGAGTCAAGCAACCCTAACCAATCATTACATACTACAGTTAGAAGAAACCATCATCAACAAAAAAGGAAAGGGAAAGGTTGGGTGCTAGAAGAATTTGAGAAGGAAAAACCTCTTGCATTTGATGGAGAGGTGAAGAACATCAAGGAAGCATAAGCATGTTTATTGAGGATGAAGAAGAATTTTAGGGTGCATAATTACTTCGATAATATGAAGACGAGAGTAGCCATATTTTTGGGAAAAGTACCTATACTAAAAGTATTATGACAGTAAGGTCAAAGAATTCTCTGAGCACAAATTATGGAAATTGACATTTGATGAGTACACAAACATATCCTTCGAGTTGTTGAGGTATGTGCCCTACATCAAAGATGAGAAGGTAAAAATTTAGAGTTATCTTAGTGGATTGCCACAAGCTTACTAGGACATAAAAGAGTTTGATGAGCTAAATCCCCTGAAGGACACCATCTAAAAGACGAGCTACTACTATGAATAGTCCAAACAAAAAACTAGAGTCCGAATAGATTGGAAGAAGAAAGATAAGGTAAAATTCAAAGGAAAAGGGTCTAAGTCCTCAAGCTATAAGTAAGGAGCGAGAAATGGGAATTTCACCACTTCTACCAGGAATGAATATCAACAAAATTCCACAACAATAACTAGAAACAAACCCCAAAATATGCAAAAGAAGAGGTCGAAGGGTCTAAGAAAGGGCATGTACAATGTTGGACTTGTGGAAAAAACCATATGTTGAGGAATTATCCTTGACAACAACAGATCGGTACAAAGTTGTACAATGTAAAAGAAGCAACAACGGTGAACAATGTGGCTCAGAATATACCACAAATTTATGTTGCATCGGATAGGTAGGTAGACCAACAAGTTGCAGCAATCCAAAAGGAAGGTATGGTCATTAACCAACTTGTTTAAATTTTAATTGACTAAGCTTCTAATTTCATCTATATCATCCTGAATATTATAGAGAACTATGAATTTCCAAAGAAAACTCATGAAAAAATCTTGGCTAGTTCAAGTGGATATGGATACTAAGAGGTGAGTGACAAACATAATGGAGTCATTCCCTTTGGAGGTTAGTGGTATGACCACCACAACTTCTCTCAAGTTATTACCATTTGGATCATATGATGTTTTAATTGGATGAACTGGTTAGCATCCCACAAAACTAATATTCATTGTTATAGCAAAGCATTGGAATTCCTTAGCGATGCTGGTGAGAAGATAAAATTGCAAGGGATAAAGAAACCAATCATGCTCAAATAAATAATTGTGCTTCAAGTAAAGCAATGCAACAGAAAGGGTTGTGTGTTGTATATTCTCCATGTGACTAAGGAGTTGGAAGGTAGTGAGGACCGATTTGAAAGTCACCCAGTGTTAAAGAAAATTAGTGATGTATTCCCAAAAGAAATCTCGTGATTACCATCCATAAGAGATATTAACTTTACCATTGATTTAATTTTGGGAACAGTACCAGCAACAAAATCTCCATATCTCATTAGTACACATGAACTTGTGGAATTGAAGATACAACTAAAAGAGATTTTAGATAAAGGGTACATTCAATCTAGCGTGTCACCCTGGGGAGCCCCAAGATGTTTGTAAAAAAGAAGGATGGCACGTTGTGGTTGTGTATCGACTACTGGTAGCTAAACAAAGTTATAATGAAGAAAAAAGTACCCATTATCTAGAATTGATGACTTATTTGACCAATTGAGAAGGATTGTAATGTTTTCCAAAATATATTTGAGGTATGGCTACCATCAGGTTATGATTAAAGATGAAGATATCCACAAAACAAACTTTAAGATGATATATGGCCGCTATGAGTTTGTAGTGGTGCCATTTAGGCTTATGAATGCCCCAACCACATTCATGTGCTTGATGAACAATGTCCTCAGACCTCATTTTGAAAAATTTGTATTGGTTTTTGTATATGATATCCTAGTATATTAAAAAAACGAAGAAGAGCATGATGACCACTTGACAACAATATTAAAATTACTACGGGAGCATAAGTTGTATGCGAAACTCAGTGAATGTGAATTTTTCCAAACCCAGGTTCATTACTTGGGGCATGTCATTTCAAATGGAGTGGTTGTAGATCTAAAAAACAACAAGGCTAGCCCACTCCTTGAAATTTCATGTAGAAGTTAGATATTTCATGGGATTAGTTGGATATTATCGAGGTTCATTTCAGACTTCTCAAGGATTGAGCATCCAATCACTGCTTTGCAAATGAAAGGAGTTTAATTTCAATGGACACCAGAATGTGTAGCCAATTTTGAGCAGCTTAAGAAATTACTCACATGCTTTCCTATTTTAGGAATAGTAGATCTAGATAAGGACTTTGTAGTTTTCATGAATGCTTGCAAGGAAGGACTTGGTGGAGTCCTGATGCAAGAAGGACATGTGGTTTTATATGAATCAAGAAAATTAAATGAACATGAGAAGAATTATCTCACCCATGCTTTAGAGATTGCAACAATATTGCACGCTTTAAAAATGTGGAGGCATTATTTATTGGGGATAAGGTTTGTGTTAATGACAGACCATGGGGCACTAAGATATTTGTTTGACCAACCTAAGTTAAATGTTAGGCAAGCATGATGGTTATATTTGATCAACAAAATTGAATTTGAGATAAAGAACATCAAGGGAAAAGAAAATAAGGTGGTAGATGCACTTAGTAGGAGTCTACAAGAGGTTCATTTGGCAGCCTTGAGTACTTATGCAGTTGACATCAAGGAAGGGATTAAAGAGGTGATGTCTCATGTTGAACACTACCAACATGTAAATAAATGCGTGTAGAAGGAACCAAAAGGATTTGTGAGCAAGATTTACCAGCTCACTGATGATGGTATGTTTCTATTCAAGAATAGAAAGTATGTGCTTGATGAAGTTGATTTAAGGAAGCTCATCATGGATGAGTTTCACATAATACCTTGCTTGGGTCATCCTGGTTATTATAAAATGATAACATCCATAAGGAAAATGTATTGTTGTCCAAGATTGAAGAAGGATGTTGTTGAATATATTTCCAAGTGTTTGGAATTCCAACAAATAAAGGTAGAATGTAGGCATCCGGTAGGATTGTTGCTACCAATCCCAATCCCTGAGTGGAAACGGGAAGTCATATCTATGGACTTCATTACGGGATTTCCAAAGACAGCTAAACAACATGTTGTCATTATGCTAGTAGTGAACAAGTTGAGTATGGTATCTCACTTCATCATTGTAAAGTCCACTCACAAAGCTATTGATATAGCCTAGATATTCATGAAGGAAATATTTAGGTAGCATGGTGTGCCCAAGAAGATCATAACAGATAAAGATGCTTAATTCACATCCAATTTTTGGAAGGCGTTGTTTGCTAGTTTTGGAACCCAACTAGATTTTAGTATTGCTTATCATCCTCATACATATGGCCAAATGGAAAGAGTGAATAGAATTTTGGAGGAAATACTGAGAATGTATGTCATGCATCATCCAAAGAAGTAAGAAGATTTCCTACCATTGGTGGAGTTTGCATACAACAATGGATACCATGAGTCACTATGGATGATTCCTTTTGAGGCACTATATGGTTGGAAAAGCAACAATCCTATCATAGGTATGATCTAGTCAACATAGTAGCTATTGGACTTGATATGTTGAAGGAAATGGAATATGAAGTGGTCAAATCAGACATAAATTGAAGGCATCTCACAATAGAAAAAAGAGTTATGTATGCCAACAAAGGATGCACAAGGAATTCCAAGTGGGAGAGCATGTGTAACTTCGCATCAGACTAAGGAAGAGCTCACTGAAAGTGGGGTCTTATGCTAAGTTGACACCTAGATTTTGTGGACCATTTTAGACCTTAGAAAGAGTGGGGCTAGTGGCTTATAGATTGGCCAGGCTTGCTACCCAGAGTGAATGCACATAATGTTTTTCACATTTGTTTGCTTAAGAAGTATGCACATGATGCTAATCATATTGTTGATTGGTTTGTGATACAGGTGGAACCTGAGGAAGAGTTCCAACCAGAAACATTGTGCATCCTGAACCAAAGGTAGACTATGCTCTAGAATCAAGTAATAGAGCAATTCCAGGTGCAATGGAAGCACCTTGGACTAGATGAATCCACCAGGGAGATGGAAGAACAAATTAGGTTGTTATACCCATTTTTCTTTAATGAATAAGTGGATGTAAGAGCAATAATACAAATCTCAATTTTTGTACTTTTACTTTTTAGTTACAAAAAACACCAAGAACAGTGTTCGTTTAAGGGGGTGTAATTTGTAACACCCCTTATTTTAGCCCCTAATTTTGTAATGATAAATGATGGTTGTAATTATAAATTAATTTTATATTTGGTTCGCTTGAAGTGTGGGATATGCAAATCCACAATCTAAGGGAGAGTTGTGAGTGGTGTTGGCTAGCACAGTTGAATGCCCACCACCAACTAATTGGAAAAGACCCGATGGGGCAAAGGATATTCCCACGTTCTTCCTTGCTTCCATGTTGTGAAGGGGATGGGAAGCAAAATTTCTTGTGGGGACACCATGAAGAGCCTAGAGGAAAAAGAAAGAATGACAAGAAAAACAAAGGACTTGAACAACATAATGTTGGAAAAACAAAGTGAGATAACTTTGGAGAAAATACAAGGCCAAGTGTAGGAGTAAGCAGTTGTACACTTAAGAAAATATGCTCAGATTGATTTGTTGTGATTCCCGGTTTTAAGCATGGAAATTGCTTGGATTGTGGTGTCCAAGCATGAAAGGTCAGTGGGAGGCTTAAAGGATAAATTGGGTGATGAGTGCTTGCTTAAAAGGGTTGATAAACCACTAAGCTCTTGTTGAGAGGGTGATATACCACTTATTTCTTTCCAAGTAAGCTGATAAACTACTCACGTGATTGTTATAAGGCTGATAAACCACTAAGTGCTTTCCAAGAAGGTTGATAAACCACTTAGTTCTTGCCAAGAAGACAGATAAAGCACTAGGCAAGGTAGAAATCCACTAGGGTGCTTACTGAAAATGATTGATAAACTATTATGTGCTTGTTGAAGAGGTTGATAAACCACTTAGTGCTTGCCAAGTAAGTTGATAAACTAGCCAGACAATAAGCTACAAGATCCTGCAATCCTTTCCTTGAAGACACAGTTGATACACCACCTATAAAGTAAATCTATAATCTTGGAAAACTGAGCAATACCCCAATTAAACCTTGTTAAAATCCATGAGAAAGGAATCCCTAGGATCATGGATCTGACTCAAGGGTGGACAACTGCAAGAAAGACTGTGGTACAACTGACCTATGGTTGGGTGGAGAGTTGAAGTCCCACCTTCAATGTCCATCCATCTTTAGGCATTCAGATAAGTGCCATGACTTGTGTATATTTGATTGTGAATGATTAACATACCAGTATGTTATTGGTTAATGTATTACTCTATATTATTCCTAAATGGTCATCGAAAATTGTTGCATGTCTTTGAGGAAAATATGCCTTGTATGTTCTTTTGGCTAAGTTGGAAAAACCAACCTTATTTGGATTATATTAATGTTTCTTGATTATAAATGCAATTGTGATGAGTTTCATGAAGTCATGCAAATAACTTCTAATACTAGTGTTTTGATTGTTGGCATGCTCATGAAATGAATGGTTCATTATCTTTCTTAATGTTGTAGTGTACATTGTTTATCAAGATGATATATTATGCATTGTGTGTTGCATAAGGACCTTGCCAAAGGTATGGAGCTCTGGTTTTAAAATAAGGTGAATGGTCTATGCCCTTAGCTTCATAGAGTTATCAGGGTTGTGGGTTTCTAGTGAAATGTGGTCTAGGAGCTAATCCTTTTCTTTCTTTACTTAGAATCTAACAAAGTGTAATTTGTGGGACTTTTGATCTCGCTTTGGTTTGATGACATTCATTAATTCATTATAGTCATGACAAATCCTTTGAAGAAGTTAGGAATTTAACAAGTTCAAGCCCTAAATATTTGGGGAATTTGGTGTCTGAAGGAATTGTTGACGAAGAATGGAGATTTTCTCGTAATCACGGTTCATCACAATAATCACATGGTTTAGTGTTTAATGATTGTAATTAGTACTAACCCGCTCCACGCACCCCTTGCCAAGAAATATGTGTGGATCAATTTGGGAATAGGAATTTTTGATGGAGTGTTTGGAACAAAGATTCCCCCCTCAATTGAAATGAAAGATGACATCATGCCACACCATGATTGGCATGAGGCCTTGTTGTATCATGGCACTATGGTGGGATAGGAATATTTTTTTCCTGGGGTGCGAAGATATGAAATGGATTGTAATAGAGAAGATG
Source organism: Pinus tabuliformis (assembly GCA_031772625.1). Taxonomy (NCBI): domain Eukaryota; kingdom Viridiplantae; phylum Streptophyta; class Pinopsida; order Pinales; family Pinaceae; genus Pinus; species Pinus tabuliformis. The sequence continues at coordinate 1,574,936,861 of CM062818.1, forward strand.
TGCCTTGGGCACCAAATTTAATATAATGAGAAAACCTGAATGTGCATGAAGGACTCAGCTTAGTGGGACCCATGACTCAGGCTGTGGTGGCAAAGGCCATGATGTCCTAGCAAGGTTACGTGGATGGGTGACATGGAGAGTGAGATGACATGGTTCCTCCATGGCAGTGACATGTGGCAACTAAAAATGGTAGTTTCGGATGTTGAATCGACCAAATTCATTTGACATGTGGTCATGGTCATGTGGTGCCACATGGCGCGGGAGTGATACAAGGAACTAATGTGGAGAGCGTTAAACGTGAAATCACTTTGTTAATTAACATGAAATCAATTGTCGCGTTGCGGAGGTTTGAGCAAGACACTTCTAGAGGTATGGCACAATGGAACGATGACGCTATGGCGTGATGATGTGGTAAAAGCCACACTAGATTTTGAGCATGTGGTAGAGCCATGTATGCCATTCGGCATTGCCATGTGGCCATGCTTGCTCATGTAGCAAGGTTTAATGAGAAAATCCTTAAATAGGCATAACTTTCAATCCTAAGGTTGGATTGAGATAAAAATTATATCATCGAAAAGCTCTCTACAATAAAAACACGATAGTGGTGTTTTTTTTTTAAGTTTTACGGACTTTGGAAGAAGAGGATTTTTTGACCCCATCTACATAATAGACCTTGGAAATTGGGTCAAAATTTTGATGTAACACCTTCCACAACCTTAGAAATACCCAAGGGGGTGGGGGGTGTGTTATAATAACCCTAGGGTCTCATGCCCAAAACTAGCCTAATACTCTCATGTTCAGTTGTTTCGATTGAATCTTGACCAACTCTCTATCTTTAAGAATGGGTACATAAACGAATGTTGTCATACCTAGAAACAATAAATTTTCTCCACATAGCACAAAAAAGAGTATCCACTAGGAAATACATTTCCTTCCTATTCAAAATTTGAATATGTTACATGTGATGATTAAGAATGCTTGATGGGTTATTTTTTTTTTATCTTATTGGCTCCTTATCATTGAAACCTACTACTCTTGCATGGTCATAGCCATGACTTGAAACCAATTCCCATAGGAGATTTCAACCTGATTACTACATATTAGGAAGACAACCAAGGATCATGCATTTAGTTGCAAGGAGTATTGTATGTTGTTAAATAGTTGGAACAATGGCCTTGAGAATATAGTCAAGCCTCAAGGAAAGCATTAGAATTAGCACAAGAATAAACATATGCCTCCATCACTATCAACTGAACCTTGAAAATGCGGGAGAAAATACAGAAGGATGAGGTTAAGTCAATGGAACAATGTCAACAACAAATGGTCCTGAACTCATTTCTAGTTCCATTGAAGAGAGAATGTGTCAATATTCTCCCAACACATACCAAAATTCCTTAGAAGACCATGTTTGCATGGAGGTCTTTCCACATGGAAAAGACAAAATGATCACATCACACTGTAAAGCCCAAGTGGCATACCTTTAGGTCATCATTATATTCTCAACTAAAGATTCAGTCGAAGTGTGACAGATGCCAACCTCACTCTTAAGAGTTTCCAAATAATTTCATTTATTATATTTGTAAATTATGAGAAGTTGAAAAGCTGTACTAACCTGACAAGAAGTTGAACAATTAGAAAGGAAGTTACTAACTCAAGTTTATAAATGTATAGCTCTATGTAAGGAAGGATATTTTGGACTTTTCACATAGGAAAACTCATAGAAAGAGTTCACATTTTTAGGATTTCTTATTCTTCTTTGAAACCACTGAAGATCAACAATTGGAAGCTAGCGACTTTATATTTTGGCTAATAATATAGGGAATCTTGGAAAGGCCATCACTGGAACTATATGATTACATGCATCTTGTCCTTGTTTTGGTCTACTCTTAAACAATTCATGTATGTATGTGCATTATGGGATGAATATTGCTAGGTTATGGACTATTCTGTAAATTAGATGGTTTCTCACATACTTATTATTTCAGTTTCTATACTTTCTTTTTTTGCTTAAGCAAGAGATGGTCCTTCTATTAACTTAGGTAAAATATATATATATATATCTATATATATATATATTACACATGTTACAACATATGCCCATAGGCACAAACTCCCACAAAGGGGAGTGAAAATACCCTAAGTACCCAAAAAATCCTCCATAAATCAGACAGAGACAAGGTCTAGACTGCCTTGGAACTAAGAGTGACCAAGTGGATCCGAAGTCCACTCCCCAAAACCGATCGAAGATCTGTCTTCTAACAATCCGACGGTCAAGATTCAACCCGCGCAGGGGCGAAGCCCCCCAAAAAACCCTAAAGTTTCCCGATCAACGCTGACCGTTGATCTTCTCCTTCTAATCCAACGACTGTAGTCCATATCGCGTGGCTTAAAAAGCCCGCTGAATACCGCGCAATGAAGGCGGTTTGCTTTGTCGGTCCTCCGCCACGTGTTGCTTCCTGAGTGGAATCGCTGGCTTTTCCTTAAAACCATCTTTGGTTTGGAAGGCGCCTGATGAAGGTGGTAAACCATTAGTGGTTTTATCCTTTCGGCCCCACCAACATGCACACCAAAAGGTGGTCATTGATCTTCCCTCTCTAGATCTGATGGCCACAGACCAAATTGGACCACACAACTGCTCACGAAAAACCCTAAAGTTGCACGATCAACGCTGACCGTTGATCTTTTCCTTTTGATCCAACGGCTGGAGTCCATATCGCGCGGCTTAAAAAGCCCACTGAATACCGCACGATGAAGGCAGTTTGCTTTTTTCGGTCCTCTGCCATGTGTTGCTTCCTGAGTGGAATCGTTGGCTTTTCATTAATACCATCTTTGGTTTGGAATGACATTAAATATTCAACGTGATTTCATAATTTGTTACATCCATGGGTTCATGTGTAGCTAATATGGCATTCTCTCTCCAAATTGTAGCTTGGTGGAGTCCTCATTTGATTTTAGATTTATAATTTCTTCTCTACAGAAAAAATTGGTATAAGCCAAATGATACTACAAAGTCCTTTTCCTTTTTTCCAATCATCTAAATCTATCTTAGAAATGCCCCATTCTATCAAAGATAACCAACAAAAAACAATGAAAATTATCTTGAAATGTATTCTATGAAGTACTAAGCCATGTTTCATCCATATACTTCATTGCCCTCTTTCTTGCAACTAGAGAAGACAACAATTAATTAACAAGATTGAAGATAAGACCTAACTATCATTATATTCTTTCTTACGACTAGACAATACATCAATTAATTAAGAAGAATGAAGATAATATTTAACCACTGAGCTATGGTTAGGAGTCATTTATCCTATAATATAGTATTTAAAGGTAGTTCTAATTTTCCATTTGGAATATCATCATTTTATCCAACTATGCCAAGTATCTTGCACTCTCCAATTTGAGGTTTTCAGATATTCTTATGATAAAATTTCATAGTATGATAAGAGGTCCACAAAGTTGGACAAAACCTTACTCTTTAATCCAATGTATATAATTTTAATGGGCTGAAGACTATGACAAAGGCCATTAAATTAAATTTATAGTAAAATCTACCATTGTGAAGCATCTCAAAGATGAGAAGATCATAGATCTAAGCTTTTTTTATCTTGTTTTTAGAATGTCATCGCAATTGACCAAAGTTGACAACCCCATAAAATTTTTCCACTCTCTTAAAGAACCAAAATAAATAAGAAGCATAGTGCAAGGAATGTGTTTCCATTCCATTAGAGAACCAAAATAAGTAAGAAGCATAGGGCAAAGAATGTGAACTATAGTAGTATTTGGATGCAAAGTTTGACACAATACGAGTCCACATAAATGCTTCTACAAATCTTCTGAATTTGAAGTGAGCATTCAAAATAATGTTTCTATGTCAAATTTCAAGCCAGTTGACATCCATGTTGGAACCAATTATTTCTCAATGATTAGACTTAGGTCATTTTTTTCATGAATACAAAATATATCCTTAGTCATATTCTAAATTCTCAAAATTTTCATGGGATTTTCGTCGTTAGATGCAATCAACTTCATAAGCTTTGGAAATGGGACTCGTGTAAAATATGGAATTGTACATGTTACAATGTGCATTAGCCAACATGTAACCTGAATAGATGGAGTAATTTGAGAGGGATGATGATTAAGAAAAAATATCTACGTTACATTGCATAAAGACTGATAATGTCTAGTGGAAGCAATGCACATTTCAACAGGCTTGGAAGAAACACAACTTTCAACGAGCTAGGAATTCCATTAGTAGGAACGACACCTAGATGAGAAGTAGTTCTAAGGTAGAGTGGTCAAGGATTCTTCTCAAATGGGACAATTACATTTTTTAAAAAAATTGGATCACGTCCATACAATCCCCTTAAGTGGAATGAGCCTTAGAGTGGTCAAGGCTTCTCCTCAAATGGGACAATTACATTTCAAAAAAAATATGCATCAAGTCCATACAATTCCCTTAATTGGAATGAGCCTTTTCCATATGTTTGGTTGTCATATGGACCCATGTGAATCAAGATGGAATCAAATTTCATTGAAAAACTAATGTTATGAACATAATTGGGTGTTTGGAACATGGATAAATCCCTGTTTGGTCCTTGTCATTCTTTTACAACCACCTCTCTTGGAATGTACTGGAATTTACATGAAAAAGATGAAAAAGAGTGATGTCAAATTCCACTTTCAATAATGGTGAGGTCGATAAATGAGTAAATTTCTAGAATACTAGGTGAAGAGGTCTAGGGATTAATAAGTGATAATCCCAACATAAATAATTTGTAGAGAATACTAGTGAAATATGGTATCACTAAAGTTTGGAACTTATACAATCCTAATGAGTCCAACCAACTTGGGAAAAAGGACTTCTCCAAAATAGAAGATGGAACAAAAGGACTTCTACAAAGTATAATATTGCTCCATTTCCCTAACCACATTCCAATTAAAATCTCTATACTTATAAGGATGTAATACATCATACTCGTCCTAAGAGAATGATAAGTAATCTACATTTTATGGGTGTCAAAACAACTTGTTGAAACATTTAATAGTATGTTGCATGCAAACGTATAACTTTGCACGACATGCATAACTTTCTTCTCTCTCATAATATGAGATAAACAAGTGTCCAACAAGTACCAAGTCAGTCCTCCAAATTTTTTCCACAAATTATCTACCAATTATCCACAATGAACTCAATCAACATATTAACTTAGATTTGTACTAGGGCCATATTTAGGCCTTCTTTACCCTCCCAAAAAGCTCAATCTTCACCACATAATAGACTCTAATTCCAACTCTAAATGGGCTCATATATTATCACAAACAAGGCTTGAACTTCACTCTTAAAATGGGCTCATAATTCATCACAGAATAGGATTGGAATTTATCTTAGATAAGCTCGGGCTTCACAAATTCCATAGAGATGGTGTTCCACTGGAGGTTTGTTCAAGTCTTGACCTACTCACCATAGGGTTTCAAAGCAAGATATAAAATGAGAAGAGATATCGTTTGTTGTGGGTGAGAGAGCCAATCAATTACCTCCAATCTGTACAAAAACTATTCTTCTCAGTCAAACACCTTAGCCTCTATGATGGCACCATCTATAGAGATGCCCATGATATAGTCTACATCCTCTAGTGTAGGTGTCATATTTCCCCATGGGAACACAAATGTGTGTCTACTAAGATTCAAATATGACATTACCTATACTAACTACATATGAGATGTATAGATATATTGTACTTGGATGGACCTCTCCTATCTTATTTTTTGTCTCATCCATCATAGTGTGATCCTAATCTGTTTTCTCCCTAAGCTCCATAGACTCTCTTTATCTAGCCACTAGCCAAGATGACATTACCTCTCTACCTGGTTTCTACGAGTTAAGTGGAAAAAGAGGTAGTGTCTCTCTGACCTCTCTTGTGCTAACAATTGTATCCTTTATTGTCTTGTCCTCCTATATACCTTCCTCATCATCACTTCTCAAACTATCAATTGTAGGTATATACCTCTCCATTAGCATGTCCCATAGCCAATCAAAAGAGACTAAGATCAACAGATTTTCCAAATCACCCCTAGTGAACACTTATTCTAGAAACAACTTTTGTTTGCCATACCAGTAACCCTACCTTATTTACCTTCACCTCAACCATAGGCATCAAAAGTCAACTCGTAGATACTCCTGCCTTTGCTAGTGGTACATTTGTATCTATCTTTGGAAAATATGGTTCCCAAATTGTCTTTGTATCCTAGGAGATATGTTTTAAGAATGAAATCGAAAGGGAATAAAGGGCCAATATGCCATATGTTGAAGTTGTAGGGTTTTTATGTAGGTATGAAATCATACATTTAATGGGAGCTATTAGTGTATTTATGTCTAATCCAAGGAAGGAGCGTTGGGTCATTGTGAAAATAATTTTTTGGTATTTGAAGGAGACCAAGGACTATGTTTTATTTCAAAAGAAAAATCAAAATGAATAATTATATTTATGATATTTTATAGATATTGATTAGGCTAGAGATGTAAATAGCGTAAATTCTACAGGTGGTTTTGACTTTTTTGGGTGGAGCCATAAACTAGATGGATAAGAAGTAGTCTATTGTCGCTTTTTCAAGTGAAGAGCATGAAGACATTGCTATTAAAGGGGCTACCATGGAAGCTATAAAGAATATTATGTGGACATTTTTTTCTATAGTCAAAGTGTCAATACATTTAGTAGATCATTGACATATCATATAAAGACTAAACATAGTATAGTTTAGTTTCCTTTTCTTAGAGAAATGATTGAGCTTGGTTTGGTGTAGCTTGTAAACTGTGAGACTAAGTAAAATGTAATAGATTTTGTCATTAAGGTTGTTGAAGCTATGAAATTCCATTTTTGTTGCTTAACTATCAAATTACACGAATGTGACAAAATGTAATATCAATTTGTTGGAATCAATTTGTTTCCACATAATTTTCTAACATACTAGTTGTGTTCTTGTTCATAGTTACTTATGAGTGTAAAATCCAGTTGAGTATTGATGTCAGAAGCTACCTAGTTGAGTATTGATGTCGAGTTAGGGTAATCAGTCAAGGTTTATGGGCAGATTTTCACAAAAATTGGGATTAGTAGCATACAAACCATTTCTTTCTATTATTTAAGGATGCTTCGCAAAAAGTTAGTACAAGCCACAAGTGCCAACTTCAACCTTCAACGCCATGGAGTAAACAAAGGGAAACCCTTGCTGAGGGTTTTTCTCTTCGCAGGTAATTAATTATTAACTTGATTTTTTTTTCCTTTAATATTTTATTTGAGGGTTTCCATCCTAATTGGAGATTTATTAAAGGGTTTCTAACCTAACTTGAGGCTTCCCAGGTAGAGAAAAACCCTGATGTCTTGATCACAACCCTTGCTGACAAGGAATGGGCATGTTGCGTGTAACAATAAGATTCCCATATTCAGACACCAAGTTGGGTGCTTTGGATCCAAAAAACTTGCCAAATGCGTAGCAGTTTGATAAAGCAAGGATTGGCATGGATGAGTTCGTATGCACACATTACACAAGTAAGAGAACAAAAACACTTATTGTTCATTGAAGGTTGAAAGTCGAATCCTTTCATTCTGCCTTTCCCAAGTATGATGTATCTTGACATTCAACTTCACTTCAACTAGGCTTCTTATGACATACTGTTATCCATAACCCTACCATCCATTAGACATAGATACAAATAAAATATAGATTAAGGAGAACCAATAGACCATGTTGGTGTTTTGAATGATGACGTAGATAGTGGAAATGTAGATCTCTTGATATTGGGTCCTTTAATGCTATGGGATATGGTGGATGAGCTTGGTGAATCACTTAACTTGAATAAGGTATTTCCCAACACCAGCTTTCAGCATTGTCTGTTTTTCTATTGGAGGAATCGTTTTATCCTGGATGAGATTTTAAGAGATCTTGGAGTTTCTGAATTTTTCTACTGTATTGGTAGTGGTGCCAGATCTTTAAACCTCTTCTAGATATTCTCCAATAGTATAAGACCACTTGTTGGGTTTCATAAAGAGGCATCCTCACCGAGAAAACCTTGTCATACTACTCTGCTTCTGAATAATTGAAACATCAAAGCATCTTTCCTTCAATGCAGGTTTCTCCTAGGTTTTTTTTGGCATACAAAAAATAACCTCCTTCCTAATATGTAGTTGGATCTGCATCTTGACTTTAAATTTATTAATGATTTGTTTCCAAATACAAATATTTCCCAGCATGGGCACATTCCTCTTATTCCATACCAAACCCACGGTATCATAGAAGTGCAACAAATTTCCATAAAGTAATCACAATTCACCTTGCTAAGACAACATTTCCATTACAACTAAGATTTAACCAACATAAAAATTCCAATACTTATTATGAGAGATCCAATCACTGGAAACAATTTTGGAATCCTTCAGCTGCGGGTGCCTTACTTCAACACTTGACCACGTTTTTTGACTAGGAAAATTTAGCGAGAATAAAGTGGCCCTAAATGTATTTTTGATACAATGCCGAGGGGTACCAATTCCCTCCTTTGTACGTTTTCCACGAAGACCTTAAATCATAAAGTGTTGCTTGGAATTGGGAGGGGAGTGCGGATAGGGAAGGCAATGATTTTATTAAACATGGAAGTATGGAGACCTATTGGCTCTCCAATGGCTCTTTGATAAATAAATCTAACCATCCCTAGTCTGGGTATTGAAAAAATACAAAAGAGTGTTCGAGGACTCTCGTAAATATGTTATCATAGTAACATATAAATGACTTTACCTTGTTCTTTTCTTACTAGACTTTTTTCTACAAATTAGCCATCTAGAACTTGAACATTATTGATTCAATTGCTAGTTTTCTTTCCATTTCACAAATAGTGGCAGATGATCACTTTGTAATAAATCCATACATGTTTGACATATTGGGTTGAGAAGTTTACTCACTATCTCTCGATCAACTAGTTAAGTTATCTATGCTTGTAATTGTAAATGGATCTTCCACCTAGCACAAGCTTTACTTGTAGTTTATTAATTCCATTTTTCTTTTATTAGGTGTCATTCAGCTGGTTAATTCTAATCTTGGAGCATCTCCAATATTTGACAACATAATGCCTCTAGAAGCTCATAGAATCCAATTTTTAGAGTATTTTAAGCCTTTTATCACTAGGGATGCTTGATTAAAATAATTTTGAGAACATCAAGACGTTAGAAACCTAATGCTAATTTCTATTTGTCTCATATCTAATGAATATTAATATTGAGGAAAACATATTTGAACTAGATTTATGGTCAATTAGTTAAAGCTTCTCTTAGATAAAAAGATTTATTATTTATTACTTGAATTTGAATTACCTCAATTTTTTCTTCAACACAGTATTGATATTTATTAAGCAAAAGTACAATGCACATGTCAAGTTAGTTGTGAATTGTGCAATGTAGGACATGCATGCATATATTGATGCATGATATGGATTATACACATCTGACCTCAATTGTTCATTAGGTTGTGGTAGGGCTATGGAGGGAATATTGACTTTTGTCAAGGCCCTTAGGATAATGTTATAAACTGAAAGTATGCAGTGTGTAGCTCACATGAATTTAAAATGACAAATAAACTAATTTGTACATTTAGTATTTATTCTGCTAACCTTGTCTCTTCAAAATGGATTTAATTACTAGATAGTGCAATCTTTGATCTAGTGGGGCTAATGATACTTTTCAAAATGAGGGGAAATAGTTTATTTTTGAGTTATGATTTATTTTGATTGTTGTGACTTGATTTTGAAAATGTTTGGAATTTTATTTCTTATTTTTGTTTGTAGGTTATTGCAACTTGGGGAGTTCGCAACAACATTGACTTTCTTTCTTTGTCATACACACGACATGTTGAATACAATAGAAAAGTAAGACAAATGATATAAAACTACATTCTTGATTGTGCTTTGAGGTTGGGATGTTACTTCTAGCTACTATGATGGATCTCACTTATAAAAATATCTATCAAACTGTGTTTTTGGAACTAAATTTGTAATGCTACTATATGACTTTTAATTTTTAGGTTGATCTGTTTCTATGGTACTTGTTTCTTCATATCGTTTGAAAACGTTTCAAGTAGATGCACTATAATAAACATCAAATATGAATACATTATCATATTTACTTCTAATGCTCATTCTAATTTGAAAATGAAACAATGGGGCAAATTTTTCTACTGAAGGCTTCATTAGTAAATGACAACAAAAAATTGTTTATTTTGTTTCTATGACCTAGATTGTCATTGATGTCAATATGGCAATATTCTGGATGAGTAAGCAATGATGTGAAGCTAAGAAGAGTGGATCCATGAAGAAACAGGAGCAAGAAGCCAAGGAGCAAAGCCATCAGGGAAGCCATCAGAAGAGGAACACATCAAAGCAGTATTGCAGAATATCAGAGCAGAGAATATCAAAAGTCACAGGAGCTATCAAGAGAAGCATATTGGAAGAGTTCATCAGAAACAGGTTATCGGAAGCCATCATGAAGCCAAATCATAAGAGGAAGAGGTCATTGGAAGCAAAGAGGAACATATCAGAGCAGAGAATATTGGAAGTTGTCAACTGTGGAGTCGTATTGGATGGCGTTAAGAGATGAACGATGGAGATGAGTTTTTCATTCTAGCGGAAAAGGAATCTAGAGGAGAGTCGTGGAGCCGTCGATGGTAGAAGATATACGGTCATCGAAAGCGAATCAATTCAGGGCATTAACCAAGACGAAGGGTGGATTTAAAGCTATAAGCGGGATTTCGGGCGGATGCAAAATGGTAAGTGGTATTTAGAGGAGAGCGCCCGATTCCATTCAATGGGTGACACGTAGCACTTGGGTGGAGAGAGAAAACCACCTTTTTCGGGTGGTTATTTCCCTTGCAAGTGGCTCACCCGAAATGCATGTAGGCCGTTGGATCGAGCGTGAGTTGATCGACGACAAAGGATCAACGGACGGTTTTGGGTTGATCGACGACAAAGGATCAACGAACGACTTTGGCTTGATCGGGTTAAGTCGGGACCGTTAGATTTTAAGAGAAGAGATCTACGACGTAGCAAGCTTCTGATGGATTGTGTTGATTGGACCGAGTGTTGATCGTCGGATCTAATACAGAAGAAATCAACAGTGTGGAACGAGGACCACTATTATAACACGCCCTAATGTTATATCGTGTCCGCTGTGTTGGAAGAGGAAGCCATGGACCGGGAAGCCGAAGAATCAAGCGAGCGTAGATGGACGAGCGAGCGCAGAGGAAGCTAAAGCGACCAGAGGAGGGAAGCCAAAAGGTTGAGCGAGCATTGAGGAAGTCGAAGGTCGAGCGAGCGTTGAGGAAGCCGAAGCTCAAGCGAGCAAGGAGGAAGCCAAAGGTCAGCATATCAGGCTTATATAACAGAGGAAAAAAAAGTGGTTGTTGCTAGCGAACTGTAAGAAAAAAAAAGGAAGCCGAAGTTCTGGCAGAAGTGGAAAGAACAGGAGGACAGAAGTAACTCATAGGTCTAGTAGGGTTGGGAGCAGATAATTACAACCAAACAGTTTACAGCAGAGGGTTGGAGCCTTTGAGGTTGGTGCCTCAGAACTGAAAGGATTGGTGTCCTGGGAGTTAGTGCTCATAAATTCAAGGTTGATGCCTCGACAAGACAGAGTTGGTGCTTTGGAGGTTGGAGCCTCAAAAAGAGTCCAAGTTGGTGCTTGGTAATTGATTGAAACCATATATATATCTATATATATATATATATATATATATATATATATATATATATATATATATATATATATATAGTACTTGATTTATTGCAGAGATCATATTAATAAAAGCATCTATTCCTGTTATCTATTTTTGTGTTCCAAATATAAATGTTTTAACTGATAAAAATGATAATTGAAAAGAAATACTGATTCACCCCCCCCCCCCCCCCCAGTATTTCCAACAATTGGTATCAGAGCGGGCTTCTTCATATCAGCCTAACAGCTTGAAGAAGGATTCTTAGTCATGATGAGAAATCAAGAAGTGTCAGGAAGACCTCCTCTGTTCGATGGCACAAATTTTGGTTTTATGGAAAAAGAGAATGTCCTACTACTTAATGTCCCTTGGACCTAAAGTTTGGCATTTGGTCTTAAATGAGTACATAGCTCCTTCCACTCTTCCAATAGATCAAGACGAGAGGAAAGTCTACGTTGAAAATGCAAAAGCCTTAAACTCCATCACTAGTGGAATCACTGATTCTGAATTTACAAAAGTCATGAATTGTAACTCTGCCAAAGAAGTATGGGATAAGATAATTGGCTTATACGACGGGGACTCCAAAGTCAAGAAGGCAAAGCTTCAAACTCATAGAAGGAAATTTGAAAGTCTGAAAATGGATGATGAAGAAGATATTGCATCATACTTTCTCTGAGTAGCTGAAGTGGTCAACTCTCTTAAAGGATTGGAAGAAAACATTGAATAAAGCACCATTGTTCAAAAGGTCTTAAGATCTTCCGAGGCAGGTTTGACTCCAAAGTAAGTGTCATAGAAGAAATGAAGGATCTAGATACTCTCAAGATGGATGAACTCCATGGAATCCTCATTGCCTATGAGATGAGAAAAGGTTGCCCAAGTTCCAAAGATGCAGCGTTCAAGGCCTCAAAATCAAAAAAGGGGAAAGAAAGGAATGTCAGTAGTGATGACTCCGATGTTGAATCCGAATTGGCGCAATTTGTACGAAGGCTGAAGAAAGGATCTAAGCTAAAAGGTAAATACCCTCTTATTTGTTTCAAATGTGGAAAAATAGGTCATTATGCTACAAAATTTCCTCATAAGCATGATAGTGATGATGAAGAAAATTCTAAAAGGATGGTATATAAAAAGAAAGGGTTCAATAAGAAGAATTTCCTCTCTAAGCAAGATGAGTTTGATGAAGATGAATTTGTAGTCATAAAAAAGAAATCAACTAACCAATTCCCTCACCGCAAAGGAGGTAATGAAGAATCAAATGAAGAAAATGACCATGCTGGAAGCCAAGAAGTATTATTCATGGCATTCACAAATGATGATGACTCAGGGCTAGATGGAAATGTAGATGAATTGTTAATAAGTGCCATTGAAGAAAATGAGCAATTACAAAACAAAATAATTTCTCTCAAGGTAGAAAATTAGGAAACAAAAAGAAGGGAAGATCTCTTGAAAAATAAGCTAAAAGAAAAAGAAGAAGCTTGTGAAGAACGTGAAGCCGAAATAGTATCTCTGAGGAAGGAATTGGAGCAAGTTAAAAAGGGTTGGAAAAGCTCTCAAATACTTGACACTATCCTAAATAATCAAAAACCTCAACATGACAAATCTGGAATAGGTTTTAAAGGAGAATCATCAAGTACTAAGAATAATGCGAAAAGCTATGCCGACATACTTTCCAGCAACCCAAAAGAAGAAATATTATTTCATCAAAGGCTCATCCCAGATCCAAAGAATGAAGAGAGAGTAACTCCAAGGAAGAATGTTGATTCGAATAATGGATGTTACAACAGATACAAAACAATATTTCATCAAAGGCCCATCTCAAATCCAAAGAATGAAGCAGGAGTAACTCTAAGGAAGAATGTTGATTCAAATCATGGCGATTACAATAGGTACAAAACTATCTTTTTTGGGCATTGTTTCCATTGTAAAAAAAAATGTCATCAAGCTAGACATTGCATGGCTTGTAAGAATGACCCACCAAAACTAAAGGATCAAATAAACAAACCATATGACCCCAAAGGGCAAGGAAAAATCAAGACCTATAATTCTTTTGATCCCTTGGCCAAATTTGATCTGATTTGCTCATTATGTAATAATAATGGACATAATGAACAAAATTGCCCACTCAAAAGAGGAAAAGCAAGAAGTGAAAATCCCAACACAGATAAATGTGGCCTAGCTCTATATGCTCAAAATAATGAAAATCATTGGTTTGTGGATAGTGGGTGCCCTAGACACATGACAGGGGACAAAAGGAAGTTTGTCTCATTGAACAAAAAGGAAGGAAATGTATCCTTTGGAAGTGGATCTGCCAAAATTGTTGGAAAAGGAATTGTTACTCTTATTAATGGAAAAGGAAAATCTCAAAATGCATTGCTAGTAAACGGGCTCAAACACAACCTCCTGAGTGTGAGCCAAATCTGTGATCAAGGACATAATGTTGTCTTTAGCACCAAAGACTGTGAAATAAGGAACTCTTCCTAAGGGGAACTTGTGGCGAAAGGGGTTAGAACACCAGAAAACATCTACATTCTGAACAAGATTCAAGAAGATAAATGCTACTTAAGTCAAACAAATGAAAGTTGGTTGTGGCACAAGCGACTTGGACATACAAGCTTCGATAACTTGATCAATATCAACAAGATTAAAGCAATAAGAGACATTCCAAAGTTATTCAAACCAAATCAAGGAATATGTGGTCCACGTCAACATGGAAAGCAAACTAGACCAGCCACAAGACCAAGGAGTTTTCTACATCAAAGCCTTTGGAGATCATCCATGCTGATTTATGTGGACCAACTAGAACTTCGGCAGTCCAAGGAGAAAGGTAATTTGCTTTATTTGTTGATGATTATACTAGAATGATGTGGATATATTTTATGAAATATAAATCCAAAGCATTTGAGTGTTTTAATAATCTTAAAGCTCTTGTAGAAAATGAAAAGGACTCAAAGATTAAGTGCCTCAGAACAGATAGAGGGGGAGAATTCACATCAAAAGAATTTAATGAATTTTGTAAAATACATGGAATTAAAAGAGAACTCTCTGCTTCTAGAACACCCAAGCAAAATGGGGTAGTTGAAAGAAGAAATCGAACAGTTCAAGAAATGGCAAGAACAATGTTAATAGTAGTTGACTTGCAGCCAAAATTCTGGAGAGAAGCAGTCGGGACAGCTGTCTATACCTTGAATCGAACTCAATTAAGACCAAATAATGAAAAGAATCCTTATGAATTATGGAAAGGAAGACCTGCTTCAGTAAAATACTTCAAGATTTTTGGAAGCAAGTGCTTCATAAAAATCAATGATGGCTCACCAGGAAAGTTTGATTCTTGGGTTGATGAAGGGATCTTCCTTGGATATTCTACACGGAGTAAAGCTTACAAGTGCTACAATAACCGACTACAGAAAATAGTGGAAAGCATTAATGTGAAGATTGATGAAGACATTCCAAAGAAAGAAATTTAAGAACATGAAGTTGATCCTCTCATTGAAGAAGAACCTGAAGAAGAAGAAAAAAATCAAGAAATACCCAAGGAAAAAGAACCATCTCAAACTCCTTCAAAGATGAAACTTCTCCAAAAATATCACCCGGAAGAGAAGATTATTGGCAATATAGATGAAGGGATGCAAACCCAAAGAAGAATGACAAATGCACCAAAGAAAAATGATATTGCTCTTCTATCCATGATAGAACCAAAAACATTTACTCAAGTAAGGATCCTCATTGGGTAAAATCCATGGAAGAAGAAATGTCTCAAATCGAGAAGAATGAGACATGGGAGCTAGTACCTCGTCCAAAGGACAAAAACATAATAGGAACCAAGTGGGTGTTTAAAAACAAAATGAATGAAGATGGACAAATCATCAGAAACAAGGCAAGGCTTGTTTGTAAAGGCTATTCACAAATTGAAGGAATTGACTTTGAAGAAACATTTGCACCAGTAGCTCGTGTGGAAGCTATCAGGATGTTCTTGGTATTTTCTTGCTCAAAAGGATTCAAAATCTATCAAATGGACGTAAAATCAGCATTTCTGAATGGGGAACTCAAGGAAGAAGTCTACATGGAGCAACCAGAAGGGTTTAATCTAACAGAAGGAAAAGACTTTGTTTGTAAGTTGAAAAAGGCATTATATGGGTTGAAACAAGCTCCTAGAGCTTGGTACGCAAGATTGGATCACTATCTACAACAACAAGGCTTCAAGAAGGGGGTGGCAGGAAGTAATCTCTACATAAAGACGGATGAGGATAAGTTACTAGTCACACTTGTTTATGTTGATGATCTGATTTTTGCTAGTAATAATGATGAGATGAGCCATGAGTTTTCTCAAAATATGTCAAAAGAGTTTGAGATGTCAATGATAGGAGAGTTATCTCACTTCCTTGGACTACAAGTATCTCAAACCACAGTAGACATGTTTATATCTCAGCCAAATATCTTAAAGACATGCTTAAAATATATGGAATGGAAGATTTTGCACCCATGAGCACACTTATGACCACAAGTTGCAAATTGAGCAAAAATGATGACTCCCCTCCGGTATATGCAACTCATTACAGGTCAATAATTGGAGCCCTTCTGTACTTAATTGCTACGAGACCCGACATTATGCAAGCAGTAGGAATGGTGGGAAGATTTCAATCAGCTCCTAAACAATCCCATTTGTTGGTTGTAAAAAGAATTCTCAGATACCTGAAAGGAACTCCTGATTTCGGTCTCTGGTACCCTAAGAGCTCAACTCTTACTTTGACTGCATACACCGATGCTGATTGGGCTGGAAGTGTTGATGATCGAAAAAGTACTAGTGGAAATGCATTCTTCCTGGGAGACTATTTAGTATCTTGGCTCAACAAAAAATAGACATCCATATCACTATCTACAGCTGAAGCTGAGTATATAGCTGCCGTAGATTGTTGTACTCAAATACTATGGATGAAGGAAGCTCTAAAAGATGTCAACATAGGTACAAATCAACCAATTACCATCTATTGTGATAACACAAGTGTGATCAGCCTCAACAAAAATCTAGTGATGCACTCAAAGACCAAACATATACCAATCAAGTATCATTTCCTTCGTGAACAAGTAGCTGAACAAAACATCATCTTGGAATATATCAATACTAAGGAGCAGATAGCTGATATTTTCACAAAACCTCTTCCTCGAGAAGCATTTGAACATCTTCGTCAAAATATGGGAGTTATCTCTTTAGCATCACTTAAGTTGATTCATAAAGATGTTGCAGGACAGGGGGAGCAGTTCGACAGGGGGAGTCCTTGTGCACTCCTTTGCCACTGATGTCAAAGGGGGAGAGAAGAAGAATATTGCCATCAATGACAAAGGGGGAGATTGTTGACCTAGATTGTCATTGATGTCAATATGGCAATATTCTGGATGAGTAAACAATGATGTGAAGCCAAGCAGAGCAGATCCATGAAGAAACAGGAGCAAGAAGCCAAGGAGCAAAGCCATCAGAAGAGGAACACATCAGAGGAGTATTGCAGAATATCAGAGCAGAGAATATCGGAAGTCACAGGAGCTATCAAGAGAAGCATATCGGAAGAGTTCATCGGAAACAGGTTATCGGAAGCCATCATGAAGCCAAAGCGTAAGAGGAAGAGGTCATTGGAAGCAAAGAGGAACATATCAAAGCAGAGAATATTGGAAGTTGTCAGCCATGGAGTCATATTGGATGGCGTTAAGAGATGAATGACGGAGATGAGTTTTTTGTTCTAGCGGAAAAGGAATCCGGAGGAGAGCCGTGGAGTTGTCGATGGTAGAAGATCTACGGTCATCGGAAGCGAATCAATTCGAGGCGTTAGCCAAGGCAAAGGGGGAATTTAAAGCTATAAGTGGGATTTCGGGCGGATGCAAAAGGGTAAGTGGTATTTAGAGGAGAGCGCCCGATTCCATTCAATGGGCGACACATAGCACTCGGGTGGAGAGATAAAACCACCTTTTTCGGGTGGTTATTTCCCTTGCAAGTGGCTCACCCGAAATGCATGTAGGCCATTGGATACAGCGCAAGTTGATCGACGGCGAAGGATCAATGGATGGTTTTGGGTTGATAGGGTTAAGTCGGGACCGTTAGATCTGGAGAGAAGAGATCTATGGCGCAACAAGCTTCCGATGGATTGTGTTGATCAAACCGAGTGTTGATCGTCGGATCTAATACAGAATAAATTGACGATGCGGAACGAGGACAACTATTATAACATGCCCTAATGTTACATCACATCCGCTGTGTCGGAAGAGGAAGCCATGAACCGGGAAGCCGAAGAATCAAGCGAGCATAGATGGACGAGCGAGCGCAGAGGAAGCTAAAGCGACCGGAGGAGGGAAGCCAAAAGGTCAAGCGAGCATTGAGGAAGCCGAAGGTCGAGTGAGCATTGAGGAAGCTGAAGCTCAAGTAAGCAAGGAGGAAGCCAAAGGTCAGCATATCAGGCTTATATAATAGAGG
This sequence comes from Pinus tabuliformis, assembly GCA_031772625.1. Classification (NCBI taxonomy): domain Eukaryota; kingdom Viridiplantae; phylum Streptophyta; class Pinopsida; order Pinales; family Pinaceae; genus Pinus; species Pinus tabuliformis. The sequence continues at coordinate 1,574,955,066 of CM062818.1, forward strand.
AAAAAAAAGTGGTTATTGCTGGTGAACTCTAAGAAAAAAAAGGAAGTCGAAGTTATGCCAGAAGTGGAAGGAACAGGAGGACATAAGTAAGTCATAGGTCCAGCAGGGTTGGGAGCAAAGAATTACAACCAAACAGATCTAGACAATTTGCAACAAAGGGTTGGAGCCCTTGAGGTTGGTGCCTCAAAACTGAAAGGGTGTCCTAGGATTTGGTGCTCTGGAGGTTGGAGCCTCACAAAGAGTCCAAGTTGGTGCTTGGCAACTGATTGAAACAATATCTCTCTCTCTCTCTCTCTCTCTCTCTCTCTCTCTCTATATATATATATATATATATATATATATATATATATCGTACTTGATTTATTGCAGAGATCATATTAATAAAAGCATCTATTCTTGTTATCTATTTCTATTTTCCAAATATAAATGTTTTTAACTGATAAAAATGATAATTGAAAAGAAACACTGATTCACCCCCCCCTCTCAGTATTTCCAATAGGCTCCACATCTGAAAAGGACAGTATACTGAGAGTTAAACCATAAATTAACATATTGTTTTAGATGTATTTGAGACCACCTTGAAAATCATTTGCTTGATGTTAATATAGAATTGATATAAAATACATTTCTTCTTTTGTCTTATATAGATCTGTGCTTATGTTGATGAGCTTGGGAATCTTCAACAAATAGATATTTGATAAGATTGAAACTATCAAGATATTTTTTGTATAACCGAATGAATTGTGTCTTAATATTCTATTTTCATGTTTAAATGATCTTAAATAGAACACGTCACAAGAAGTGGTTGATTATTATAGTCTTGATACATGCAACTTGTGTTCAAGGGTCTGAAGCATTTTGATGAGATATTGCAAGAGGCAAATGGTATTTTTCTTTCATGTGGTAATTTAGGGATATATCTTCAACCATAGAAGGTAACCTTTGTTATTTGTCGTAAATGTTTTTCACATATCCATTAACTAATGTTTTTCCCATACAAAATTGAATGTCGTCATAATTGTAATCTAACTATGACTCTAGTTGTGTTCTTGCATGGTGATGTTTTAGTGTTTTTACTAAATCCAAACATGATATGGTTCTGAAGAATGTTAATGACAATCAGGATTGTTGGAATTCTCTAATATGCTCTCTAAGTAAATATTATTTTATTATGGATTTTAATTTGTTTGTTATATTTTAAATACCAGAACAGATTTACTTTTAACCCAACAATGTTTTATGCCTAGAAAATTATTTATTCTCAAATAATTTTGAAGCTGCTGAAAATAAACATACTGGTAATTTTGACTTTAGAAAATAAAAATTATGCAATGGAAATAAATAGGAAAATGAACACAATATCAACAAAAACTTTTTCTCACAAATCTCCCTTCAGTTTTACTAATCTAGAAAATTTAGGGACTTTCCCCATAGAGAATACATACCAATTGTTCAAACTTGGAAATGGCCCACTAGTTTTTTGACCTAGAGAAAAATTGACCTCTGCAAATTGGATTCCTGAAGAAAAAGTCAACCTTGGAAAATTCTTGGCTTGTACCTTCAAGTCTTAGCCTCCTTCTTGTTGTATGGTTGTGGCTTGGAATTCCCAGCCTACTTGGTAAATTGTTCCTCCAATTCTTAGCCTCAAAATCAACTAGAACTCAGCCTCATGTCTCATAGTCTTAGCTTCTCATAATTTCAGCCTCCCCTTCTCCAAGTATCCACCCCATCTCTTAGATTCTTGGCTCCACAATTTTTCTCTCTATAAAAAGTTGTTGCACACCTTACCCTCTCTTCTGTCACGTAAGCCTCTCACTCCTTGAGAAAATCACTTCCTCAATTGTAATGTGTCTTCATTTCCCTAACTCTCAATATGCAAAGTGGTAGATGGTTAGGATTAATTCCAAACAAACTTATATTAATGGTAGATATTAGATCTAAGTCACTTTAATAATTAAATTATTTAGCCTTAGAAACTTAGACCAATAGCCAACTTTAATAAATTAAATTAATTAATGTGCTTTTCCTATGTTAAACTTAGGAAAGAAATCATAATAACAATTACACCTCTCAAGAAAACACCTAAATAGGAAATCTAACATCTTTTACATGCTAATGCACCAAGCCCTTGCAGGAGCACCTGTCTGAGCTAATAACATCAACATTATTGATGTGAAAGGAGGCTCCAAATTATGTACAGCTTCAAAGAAGGGATATTTACCTAGGTAATAGAGACAATATAGTAATGTGAATATGTATAGGAAAATCATATTGTTTGTAAAACCATCAGTAAGTTGTTGATGTTGTCTTTTCACTGTCAAAATTTTTCATAGGTCAGATTAGCTACAAGGGAATTTGTAAGCTGGAAGGTAGGAGACTGTTTGTAGTAGTATTGTTGGTTTATGTATTATAAGTTCTTGTGGAGTATTATCATCTTTCCTATTAAAATTTTAATGCTTATGTTCTCTCTTGAATCTGGATTATGTTATTATACAAGCTCTTGTTATGATTGATAGAATGAGCAATGTTTTATTTAACTGGGACTTTGTATTGATTTTGATTAGCAAGAGAGTTTCATCCCTCAAATTCCAAGCCTATAGTACTATGAGGGATTTATGTTATGATTGAAAGCTTAGTTTAGTTTTTATAATTGAAACAAGTATTTGAATTAAGTCAAAATCAGGGGCGTTGGTCTTACCACATGAAAATCTAATAAGGGCCTGAGTATTGTTTCTGTACTTAGCAATTTCATTCCTATGCGGGGAGGTGAATGTTCCAGCAATTACATTTCCACGGAAATTTCTAAAATATACACTTTATAACACTCAAGAAATTTCACCTCATTTACTTGAGGTTCCTTGGATCTATTTCATAGAACTTTCAACATTATAGCTGAATTTCAAATATAAATTGTAGTAGCAATATACTTCTTCTATCCAAGAAAATCACTTGGCAAGCTCAAGAAATAGCCACAAAAATATTTAGCTAAAGGAGAGAAGATTCACAACCCTTAGGGCACAATCTCCTTCATCAACTAGATCTAAGAATTACTTTAGTTAAAGTAGATTTATTTCAACAATAAATATGATTTATAGTTTCTTCATAGCATGTTAAATCACATAACATATCAGTCAAGCTATCATGATAAATCAACCTATAGAAACAACCAAGAAACCACTCAGAAACATAAAAAAACACAAGTCTGATTTTTAGATCTGCAATGGACAACTTTGGACAATAATGAAACAGTGCAGATTACAACATATCCAAAGAGAATACAATATCTCAGCTCATTCCAAGATGGTACATGTCCTTTCAACTCATGTAAGAAAGGACATTCCAGTTGCTACCAAACCCTAGATAAGGCATCCACTATCAACAACAAACCCTAACCAACAATACCATAGCCTATCAAGGTTCTTACCAAGTTGTTCTAGCCATAGAAAAGGCTACACAACAAACTAGCATCACACCAAAAGGTCCACCCTTCAATCTCTACACAAGTGTTCAAGGAGATTAACAAGCTCCACTAGCATCAAGTGCTCCAAGTCTTCCCTAGGTTTTCAAGCTGCAAACCCAAGGTCTTATTCACACAAAGACTCAACCCTTTCACTCCAATTATTTACCTAAGCCTTTCAATTCTTGCATCACACAAGCAGAAAGACTACAAGGCAAGTACAACAAGATGTGAATGATCTAGAGACTAAATTTTTAATACAAAGACACTTACCTCACTTTATACAATATATGTAATAGAGGTGAATAACAAAAAGTGGTATAAGTCCACAAGTAAGCTAATATAAGCCACTAGAGTAGATCCACATGAGGGGCGCTCCTCTCCAAGTTGTCCACATGTATGGTGTTGCAAGGTGGTTGTGCTCCAACACCCAAGTGGTATACTCTGTAAGCTAAGGCTCCACATATCAAGCTCTCCTCATCACAAGTCTTCCACTCCACAAGACAAGCTCCTAAGCTCCATTTCTTCTCCACATATGTGCATTGGGTTCACAACAACCTCCAAGTGGTACAACCTTAAACCAAGACAACCTCAAGCCAAGTTCTCAACCTCATAGATTGTGCCATGTGGTCTTGATGCTCCTAGGGCTAAGAGCCCTTCCTCTTAGTGCCAAACATTCCTCCATAAGATATCTCCACATCATATACCAAGGCACATCCACATCATATGCCAGAGCACCATCCTTCCCAACACATGTTAGAAGATGCTAATGCCACAATATAACTCCTCCATAAGAAGATCAATATCAATGCAACTATACTCGATTCTCATCATAACCATCTGAATTTTGATCAATATTCAGACCCTTCACTAGAAATTAATGCAGTTTGCATAATCACCTTCAAATGACTGACCATTCTCTCACAAATGATTCGATCTCTCACCGATAGTCTGATAGTAATTTATTATGATTCCCAAAAAGCATTCAAACCTTTCTATAGGAAATTCCTATAGCTAGTGTCTACTAGAATCATAATTGTAGAACCAATTACTAACTTTGGGCACATACAAATTTTTCTGTATATATTCACACTCAAATGTCAATGATCACACATAAACTGATCTAGAATGTAAATTGTTAGCATCCATCTGATGAGATCTTATTCCATTTGCATAGGTTGATAGAGGCATTAGATTGAGGGGTCCAATCGAAGTTTCAATACATCAATATTTGCATACTAGGGCTTTGAAGGGATGTGCAAGATAAAGTAATTGCTAACGTTCAACTGGAAGAGCATAACAACTAGAAATGTGTAAACTTCCTTACTTGTCCTTTATGTGTCCAGATAATTGAATCCTATAAATTATTTTGTCTCAAACATTGGAATCCATGTGTAGATATTACTTGGAAAGGAACAAAATTCTTCTAACAGACCCCAAACTTGGTCAACTGTAAATGGGACAAGTAATTTATTTGTTTCTTACACCTTAGAAGTTTTATTTTGAAACTACATGATTGTAGTTTTCAATCAACTTCTTCTAGTTAGAGATAAAGTTATTTTTCGAGATGAAACACATATTTGCACCATACCAAAACTTACCTCGGTTGTAGAGCCAAATTTTCTCCTGGAAACAATGTATTTTTGCCTATACTATTTTCTAAGTTACAAAGTTTCACATAGGGTTTATGAAAATCCAGGTTCTGGATTTCTCATGAATAAGGCTCTATAGGCTAAGCTCTTTTGGAGATTCTACTCAGATAAGGATAATATTTGGAGCAAAATTATGAGAAGCATGTAGACAATATGACAATAGAGGGATTTATTGCTAATTGATTCATGTCTGGTCTGTTATTTGGAATTTCTTGAAATCTTGTGTTGAAACTATCAAACCATAGAAATTTGACTCTTGGAAGACTCTAAATTCTTCCAAGAATGTTTAGTGTTGATCAAAATATCCTATGTCCATCCCTTTGTGTGGATTATTTTTTGACATACGCTGGACTGATTTAAAGGAAACATAGTATCTATATCTATTGTTAATTGGTATCAGAGAAGAACAAGAGAAATCAACATCAGATAAGATCAAGAGAAGGAGAATAAAATCAATCAAGCAAGCCATAACGTATAATGTATTAAGCCAAAAATAAAGGGCTTTACATGGAATTATTGATGAAACCCAAATACATTAAAGAGTTTTACCTGGATTTGCTAGATCTGGAGAAAGTGTTGGGGAAAGATCAAATTTAGGAGAAAGTAGCTAGATCTATTAAATAGGGAGAAAACACCCACCTGTTTGATCAAGGCCTTACTCCCAACCTCCCTAGAAGATTACTTCCTGCTATAGTTGTTTGAAATTAACACTAAACATTCAAAGGAGTAATCATTTGACAATGAATTAGAATGTTGAGGCCTTTGGGGTACAATTCAAAGAATTTTTGTTATTTCCTATCCTTGAGAAGATTCCATAGTTTTCAAAGAATTTTTGTTACTGCATATCCTTGAGCAGATTCTGGAGTTTACGTTAGGTAGGTTTTTATTTGCGAGTCTTACCACGCATTCCTAATTTCACTATTGTATCCTTGGGGGAGTGATTCAGAAGTCTGTGGTGTCATAGAATAAAACTTAGAAATTGCAACATAGATTGACAGTGTGTTTTTAAGAACAAATAAATTGTTGTTCAAATTTTTGGAGCCTTAATAGGTTCAATGTGCAAAAGAATTTTCAGATGGAAACCAATGTTTGAAATCTTCTCAAGTTCAAACCCTAAGTCAAAACTTTGTTTTTGGAAAGAGTAGCAAAAACTAAGTGTAAGTGTTGTGGAGTAAGTGGTGGATTGGATTGAGTTATTAGGATGAAGTGAGTCAATGTTGATGGTGTGCAACAATCGGGATATGAATGAGGATGAGTTTTTTTTATAAATTTCCAAACTTTTACCCTTTCTATGAAGAAGATAGAGTGATGTGAAATCTGATGGATGAACTAGTGCTACAGAGTTTGTCTGGGTGTGAACGAATGGACTTGGAACCCTTTTGGTAACTGAACTAGGAAAGGATGAACATGGAAATCTACATGCAATTCCTAATCAAACCTACCACACCATTCTTTGAATTTGTGAAAGAATAAAGGGATTGTTTGGTTCGGTCTATTCACCATAGTTGGGACTATACCATTATCTTTTCTTACTTGATTAATCCATAACAAACTAGTTAAAACGACATTGATAGGATCATTATAGGCCCTTCACTCTAGAAAACTTTCACCTTCACCATATTGGCTTTAGTATAATTACTCTGAAAAAAGAACAACATGGAATAATTTCTCAAATAAGACTTTCCATAAAGTGGCGGAAGAAACATGGGAAACAATAGATAAATACTAAAGATAATTTGTATCCTTCACATATGCATAATAATGAGTAGAGTCCTGTGAGTATCCTAAATAGAAAGTGGTACCAAGTAGAGTATTATCTATGTACACATTCTGATTATATTTGCACATGTGGATAGAAAATGTTAAGCACTCATAATGTTGTGAACTATTTAAGACAACATATATATTCACATATCTCAAGTTGAATGGCAAGAACATTAGTATCTTGAAATATTAACATTTTCTTGTGTGTTGTGGACACATCTTGCAATTTTTGTAGTGGTACTTGTTGTTTCCACCAAGTATTGAAAATAAGAACAAAATGATTCTTTCAATATGCTTGCATGAAATATATAACAAGGTTGACATGCATAATATTTTTCATCTTGCTTCACTATGCATTGTAGGAAAGGCACTTGACTTGGCTTGGCAACACAATACCAAAAATATCTTTGGAAATGGTATCATGGTCACCCTTTGATGCCATACCTCTGTGACTATTCCATTCTATATAGAACTTAACACAAACATCATTGCAAGCCTCAATCAAGTAATGTTGAAATTCATGAGCATCTTCCTACCTCCTAAAATGTGTTGCAAATAGCTCTCAAGAGCTCTATATATTTATAGGATCAACATGAAAAATGTGAAATTTTAGATTCCTTGATATCCACTTGTTTCCATATGACTAATGTGTTGTCCTTGATGGAAACCTACTTGATAAAGATGTCATAACTTGATAAAGATGTCAACACGATGGTTATGCAAATGCTATAGGAGAGATGGATAAAGGAATGGTTCAAAGAAAAAAGAATGATAAAGGTGAATTTTAGGAAAGTATACACACATCCTATGATGTGAATCCATGTACATACACAGGTATGATGAAGAGAAGTCGCCTACAGTTTCAGTACTATCGTATTATAAATACCAAGGGTGTTAACCATGGTATTGGGCCATAGTAATGAGTGTGACAACGAATATTTTATCCCGTCAAAGCATACCATCATCATTAATAAGGGATTGGCCTAAGCTATTGGCTAAGGCATATATTATATAAGGATATGGAGATCAATTTTTAGAGTGTGAATGTGATGGATTATTTATGAATGACTTGATCTGAAATAGATGTGCAATAGGGAGCATGGAGATGGATCCAATCTAATAAATCTGAAATGACCACATATTGAATAATTAGTTTATGGTTTGATAGATCTGTGATGATGATATTATGATGTGAGTCTTAACAGTTTTCATACCAAGATTTGGGTTTGACAGATGTTGTGCTGCAATGAAGGTATGGCTTAGTGACTAGAAATATGTACAGTGGTTTTCCATTGAAAAGTCGCGCACATATGTGAATCTTCTTCTGGGTAGTCATGCACATATTTTGTAGTATGGGAAGATATATACGTAGGTGTGGTGAATGATAAGCATGTACATACACATAAGTGCTTGATAAGTGTCACGTACAACTACTAAGGTTTTCTAGTATGAGTTGTTAATGATGTTTGATCAGTTCTGTTATGTTTCTTTTTGTTTGTCGATGAAGTCTCTCTTATGATAATTTGTGTTGGATAGTGTTGGATGGGTTGACTTGTTTATGGAATGATAAGTTGACTAGGGGTGATGCTACTATGTGATGATCTGCATTTGGTTCAGTGATCCATGATGGGTTCAACATTGTTTTAGTGGTTGATTCAATGTGATAGTTATTCAGATTCAGGTATCAATATTTTTAGATATATACGCGGATATGCTTTAGCAGAAGCGCGAACATACACAGGTATGACTAAGAAGAGTAGACTATACAATCTGATGTATGGTTGATCACGGTTTGCAGTAGCAGCAGTTGGTTTCTGTAACAGTGTTTGGGTTAGTATATTGATAAGTAGTTGTGCATTGACATGATATGTCCTGGTTTAGTTTGAACTAGTTTTATTAGTTGATTAAGTGACTTGATACAATGATTGGTTTCAATATTGTTATTTAGTATTGGTCTTAAATGATGGTAGTGGGTCCAGTATGAAAGGTGGCCTACAAGTTTGATGTTTTGGGTCATGGGGATCCGGTTTGAAATATTATGAAACCTGTTCTGCAGAGATGTTGAGGGTTGAAGCCTTTAGTAAGAGATTCATAGCTTCCTTCAAGTGGTAGATGGTAAATATGATTAGGGGGTAGGAGCTCCCTTCAAGTGGGTGTCGATAAATGAGATTAGGGGTTGGAGCTCCCTTCTAGTGGGTGTTGGAGAATGAGAGAAGGTTGTAGCCTTCTATAGGTGGGTGCCTACATGGTGGTATGAGTCTTTTCCAGTACAAGATTGTAAGGTGTTTTATTTTATAATAAAATATGAAGACATATATGACATCAACACTAGTTTTCTTCCACATTGGATTTCCACCTAAAAATCATAGTGTCCTCATGTGTTGTTGTGTTGCTTATGTGTGATGGTTTATTCTAGTCTTACTTCTCATGGTTACTATTTAATTAAAGGAGAATGAAGTAATGATACATTGGTTAAATTAGAATAGATGATGAAATATATGAAAAGTTAGTTAACTGGATATATGTAGTTTTCTTACATTATAGTTACGTACATAGGCGGTTTTACTTAATGACAGTAGCATACAAAAATATTAATAATAAATTGAAAGGTTTAAGTGAGTTTTAAAATATTGATTCACCCCCTCTCTCATTATTTTTGCCAACGCCACTTTTCCACTAATAAGAAGGGGAAGTGGCAGTTCAAAGATTTGAATAGAGAAAAGCATTAATTTATGGGGAAAAAAACTACCAAAGGATTGATGAAAGTGAGACACTAAAGCACACTATTGATATAGCATGCATTACTGAGATTTTTGAATCCCATGGAAAAGGTCCATAAATATGGTTGTTGCCATGTCATCTCCAACGCCATTTATGGCTCTACTTGAAACCCTAATTTCAGCACCTACCATGCAATGTCTTATGATTCTTGGATAGTTTCCATGGCTATTGTTAAGTGAAGAATAATGAGCATAGAAAAAAAATTGCTTCTTGTTTTCTTGAGGGAGCTTGGACCCAGATTTAGAGTTAGTTGCACTAACCAACAAAACACTACATTACTGGCCCTTTCGGCAACAACCCGTGTAGCCCAAGCTATAGTCTTGCCCGAGGTAGTATTGGGGGATGCTAGAACCAGGTTTCAGCATCAAAAGGACTATGTGATGTGTTTCTGTTAAACTTACGGCTTTATTTCAACCTCTGTGAACCCTAATCCTTAAAACTGGGAAATTACAACTAACAGTTAGCAGATTTATGCCATTCACTAATTGCGCTAAACATGCATAACATCATATAAATAAACAGATATACCTCTTTGCGAATCTATTAAGTACTTTTCTAGGTTAATTTCATTCAACAGATCAACAATATAGTAAATTCATAGATAAACAATAATACACAGATGCACAGATAATTCTCCAAAATAAGTCTTTATTATGCTTTAGTATAGTCCTTTCAACCCTGCACACACAGCTGCAGGGGCCTTCCCACTCAGTTACTGACTTACCAAGGTCTTCGCACACACACCTACAAGACCCTTCCCCTTCACCTAAGTATAGACAAAACATACCCAAATCTTGCACTTCTATGCTCTTTCGATATGGTATCTCTATAACTCTTATATGCCTCCTTTTTATATCCTTCTTCATTACAATACCATGGTCTACGAACCATGGGCGGGTCACAAAACAACTTGAATCTTAACAACTAAGGGGCTTTGACATTCTAACAACCCCTTTGACTCCTATAGACCTGCGCTACTCGCGCTCCACTCCTCAAAATCCAGAGACTTTACAAAACTTTACAAAATTTCACCCGAGGGGACCCCGTCCCAACAGCCCCCAACACAAAGTCATGACTTGTCCTGATTAATTCTGTTGTTGTTCCCTAGATATTTTCTTGTAGACCGCTAAACTTTGTCTTCAATTCTTGAAGATCCTCTATTCCTTGTGGAATATCCTCACGAACCTCTTCGACTAATTTTTGTGTGGTTGGACCTTCAACTGTAAGGCCCGTGGTTCGCCGTGTCTGCTACAGAGCTTTCAACTTGGTCTAAATTGTTTGTGATAGCTGGCTTGCCTCATCAGCCCATGGTTGCATCCTTGAGGAGATAAGGGAGGCCTTCCGACGTAGCTCATCAATCTAGGTCTAGATGAACTTTCCTTCGTGGAGTCTAGTGAACCTTTGCACATGTGTTAAGGTCCACATTATCGCCTTGATCTCATCAAACTGCAATTGTTTTTCATGGATATCTACTTCGATCTTCTACAAGTGTGGATCCTCCTGCAGCGAGGTCCACATTTCCATTGTTTTCTCAAAAAATTGACCATAATATTTTACTACAGCGCCCAGAGAGGTCATATCTTCTTTAATAGTAGCCTCTACTGCTCTCTGATTTCCAGAGGAGTGGTTGGTTGTAGCTTAAGCTTAAGCTCTGATATTAGCAGCTGCAGCTAAAACCATACCTTACCAATTTCCTCTTTAGATTCCTTTATCGTAGCAACTAACTTCATAATTTTTTCTATTGAGGCCACTTCTACTGGAATTTGGAGCTCAGGGAGCTCACTGCATATCTGGGTGAGGGCAGTATCTAGCTATTGATTCTTCTGTATTGCCTCATTGCGGGCCTGCAAGGCCTATGATTTCTCTTCAAAAATTTGCTTATTGTTATTTTTAACATCGTCAATAATCAATAGTGCATGCTTCTCCCGGACGCGAAGCTCATCTAAAACTCCTTGGTGCAGCTCATGCAAGGTCTGAATCGGTAATGCTGCAAGGTTGATACTCAGCTTCTTGCAAAACTATGTGCACTCCTACCCTTCGTTTGTCTCAAACTAGAGAGACCTCCTCGTAATGGTATTGGGTGAAGCTAAGACGTGATATCCATTATACTAATGCTTGGAACGCTCGTTTGATCCATGCTCGCTTGTCCCACGCTCGCCTGGATCACCGTTGTCTGCACCTACAATTCCTTCGGGCCCTGCTATACCTTGTCCAATACCTGGTGGTACTGGTCCTCAACCTATCCCGAGATAGTCTCAGTGGCATTATGGAAAAAATCATTGATCTCATCAAGGTCCCCCTATGTGAGGACCAATGGTGTCGCACTCACAGATTTATCGGACTTATGCTTCTTGCGAGGTCCCATGGAAGTTTGCTTTTGCCTCTTCTTGACCCTGAAGGGGTACTCCAAGTCTGTGCCCCCTTCCTCTTCACCTTTAGTCTCGACCTCAACATTGGTGCGCTCTATTTCAAGTTCATCGAGGTCAATAGCGACCTAAGACGTGGTTGTGAATTTCTCCTTTGGCGCTTCTGTCTCTTTTGTAGAGGCCTTTTCTTTCTGTGCTTCCCTCTCTTTGGTATAAATATTTGTTAACTCATTATAGTCATGACAACTCCTGTGAAGGATTCATGAATTTAATAAAGTTTAGGCCCCGAATATCTAGGAAATTTGGTGTCTGAAGGAATTGTTGACCAAGAATGGAAGTTTTATTGCAGTCACAGTTCATCACATTAATCATATGGTTTAGTGGTATGATTGTAATTAGTGCTAACCTTCACCACACCTCCCTTGATAAGAAGCATGTGTGGATTGCTTTGGGAATGGGCATTGTTGACGGAGGGTGCAGAAAGAATATCCCCCATCAATTAATGAGAAAGACCATGTCACGTTGCGCCAGGGCTGGCATGAGGCCTTTCTATATTGTGGTGTTATGGTAGGATAGGAATATTTTTGTCTCAGGAGAAAAAGATATGAAGTGGATTTTAATGGAGAAGGTGTGTCTTGGGCAATAAATTTAATATAACGACAAAAAATGAATTTGCACAGAGGACTTGGCCTAGTGAGACCCACTACCCAAGCTAAGGTGGTAGAGTCCATGATGGCCTGGAAAGGTTATGTGGATGGGTGACATGGAGAGTGATTTGATGTGGTGCCTCTGTGGAAGTGACACATGACAATTGAAAATGATACTTTTGGATGTTGAATCGGCCAAATCCACTTGGCATGTGGCAATGGTAATGTGGTGCCACGTGGCTTGGGAGGGATATTGGGTGCCAACATGGAATCTACGTGGCCAAGTGAAATTTCACTGTGGAGCATGACTCCTCGGTAGTGATTTGTTGTTTTTTATGTAATGTTGTTGTAGTCAATGGAGGTGTAGGATGAGAATATGCCCATCACTTGACACATAATTTTTTTTCATGCCACAAAGGGTCGATAGTGGAGGGCCATGGAAGCATGTAACAATGGATCAGACTAATGGAGAGTGTTAAACATGAAATCCCTCCAGTTTTTAATGTGAAATTAATTGTTTTGTCATAGAGGCATGGAACAATGATGTAGTGCCATTATGGCATGATGATGTGGTTGTAACCACATTATATTTTGAGCATGTGGCAGAGCCACGTAAGCGATTTGGGATTGCCATGTTGCCATGCTTACTAATGTGGCAAGGTTTAATGAGAAAATCCTTAAATGAGCATAACTTTCAATCCAGGGGTTGGATTGAGATAAAAATTATATTGTCATAAATCTCTCAACAAGCCAAACATGACGGTGGTGTTTGTTTAAGTTTTGATGAGGCTAGAAAAAGAGGATTTTGTGATCCCGTATTCATAATAAACCTTGGATATTGGGTCAAAATTTTAATGTAACACATTCCACAACCCAATAAACACACAAGGGGTTGGGAGGGTCTGTTATAAAGTGGTATCAGAGCAAAGGTTCAACACTAGACCTGAAGAGGTTCACATGCACACACTCCCAGGATGAGTATTTAATCTATTGGTTCTTTTCTGTATACATATATGGTTTCACATCAACGTGCTTATTGCAAATAATCCAAGGTGATGGGTAAATGTGTTTATTTTCATTATTAATTGCCTAAGAGTTATGTGTGTGTAATAAAACATAAGTAGACAATAAGGAACAACAAGGGAGTAAAATGGATGAGTAGAAATATGGAGTAGTATGACACAAATATATTCTAGCGTGATTAAGAAGAATTTTTAGTTGGTAAAAAATAAATAAGAAGACTCTCCTCATTGGATGGACACCCTTAGAAGCCTAAGAGTTGAACTCAAAAGCTTCAAAGAAGATAATGAAAAGATTGTTAGAGAACAAGAAAAGTAAGAAAAGGTAAATTTTGTGATATTGTAGAGCCTGTAGACCTGCAAAGGTAGAAATAACAAGAGCTTGGTGTCAGCTACCTAGACAGGCACAAGTCTAAACCTAGTCCATCAGAGGTCCAAAAGAAAAGGTTTGATGCCAATAGGGCAAGAGGAACCAAGTCAAGGAAAAAAAATAGGCATGCAAATGAAGGCACGTTCGTGCAACCTGAAAATAGAGTCAAGCAACCCTAACCAATCATTACATACTACAGTTAGAAGAAACCATCATCAACAAAAAAGGAAAGGGAAAGGTTGGGTGCTAGAAGAATTTGAGAAGGAAAAACCTCTTGCATTTGATGGAGAGGTGAAGAACATCAAGGAAGCATAAGCATGTTTATTGAGGATGAAGAAGAATTTTAGGGTGCATAATTACTTCGATAATATGAAGGCGAGAGTAGCCATATTTTTGGGAAAAGTACCTATACTAAAAGTATTATGACAGTAAGGTCAAAGAATTCTCTGAGCACAAATTATGGAAATTGACATTTGATGAGTACACAAACATATCCTTCGAGTTGTTGAGGTATGTGCCCTACATCAAAGATGAGAAGGTAAAAATTTAGAGTTATCTTAGTGGATTGCCACAAGCTTACTAGGACATAAAAGAGTTTGATGAGCTAAATCCCCTGAAGGACACCATCTAAAAGACGAGATACTACTATGAATAGTCCAAACACAAAACTAGAGTCCGAATAGATTGGAAGAAGAAAGATAAGGTAAAATTCAAAGGAAAAGGGTCTAAGTCCTCAAGCTATAAGTAAGGAGCGAGAAATGGGAATTTCACCACTTCTACCAGGAATGAATATCAACAAAATTCCACAACAATAACTAGAAACAAACCCCCAAAATATGCAAAAGAAGAGGTCGAAGGGTCTAAGAAAGGGCATGTACAATGTTGGACTTGTGGAAAAAACCATATGTGGAGGAATTATCCTTGACAACAACAGATCGGTACAAAGTTGTACAATGTAAAAGAAGCAACAACGGTGAACAATGTGGCTCAGAATATACCACAAATTTATGTTGCATCGGATAGGTAGGTAGACCAACAAGTTGCGGCAATCCAAAAGGAAGGTATGGTCATTAACCAACTTGTTTCAATTTTAATTGACTAAGCTTCTAATTTCATCTATATCATCCTGAATATTATAGAGAACTATGAATTTCCAAAGAAAACTCATGAAAAAATCTTGGCTAGTTCAAGTGGATATGGATACTAAGAGGTGAGTGACAAACATAATGGAGTCATTCCCTTTGGAGGTTAGTGGTATGACCACCACAACTTCTCTCAAGTTATTACCATTTGGATCATATGATGTTTTAATTGGAATGAACTGGTTAGCATCCCACAAAACTAATATTCATTGTTATAGCAAAGCATTGGAATTCCTTAGCGATGCTGGTGAGAAGATAAAATTGCAAGGGATAAAGAAACCAATCATGCTCAAATAAATAATTGTGCTTCAAGTAAAGCAATGCAACAGAAAGGGTTGTGTGTTGTATATTCTCCACGTGACTAAGGAGTTGGAAGGTAGTGAGGACCGATTTGAAAGTCACCCAGTGTTAAAGAAAATTAGTGATGTATTCCCAAAAGAAATCTCGTGATTACCATCCATAAGAGATATTAACTTTACCATTGATTTAATTTTGGGAACAGTACCAGCAACAAAATCTCCATATCTCATTAGTACACATGAACTTGTGGAATTGAAGATACAACTAAAAGAGATTTTAGATAAAGGGTACATTCAATCCAGCGTGTCACCCTGGGGAGCCCCAAGATGTTTGTAAAAAAGAAGGATGGCACGTTGTGGTTGTGTATCGACTACTGGTAGCTAAACAAAGTTATAATGAAGAAAAAGTACCCATTATCTAGAATTGATGACTTATTTGACCAATTGAGAAGGATTGTAATGTTTTCCAAAATATATTTGAGGTATGGCTACCATCAGGTTATGATTAAAGATGAAGATATCCACAAAACAAACTTTAAGATGATATATGGCCGCTATGAGTTTGTAGTGGTGCCATTTAGGCTTATGAATGCCCCAACCACATTCATGTGCTTGATGAACAATGTCCTCAGACCTCATTTTGAAAAATTTGTATTGGTTTTTGTATATGATATCCTAGTATATTAAAAAAACGAAGAAGAGCATGATGACCACTTGACAACAATATTAAAATTACTACGGGAGCATAAGTTGTATGCGAAACTCAGTGAATGTGAATTTTTCCAAACCCAGGTTCATTACTTGGGGCATGTCATTTCAAATGGAGTGGTTGTAGATCTAAAAAACAACAAGGCTAGCCCACTCCTTGAAATTTCATGTAGAAGTTAGATATTTCATGGGATTAGTTGGATATTATCGAGGTTCATTTGAGACTTCTCAAGGATTGAGCATCCAATCACTGCTTTGCAAATGAAAGGAGTCAAATTTCAATGGACACCAGAATGTGTAGCCAATTTTGAGCAGCTTAAGAAATTACTCACATGCTTTCCTATTTTAGGAATAGTAGATCCAGAGAAGGACTTTTTGGTTTTCATGAATGCTTGCAAGGAAGGACTTGGTGGAGTCCTGATGCAAGAAGGACATGTGGTTTTCTATGAATCAAGAAAATTAAATGAACATGAGAAGAATTATGTCACCCATGATTTAGAGATTGCAACAATAGTGCACGCTTTAAAAATGTGGAGGCATTATTTATTGGGGAGAAGGTTTGTGTTGATGACAGACCATGGGGGACTAAGATATTTGTTTGACCAACCTAAGTTAAATGTTAGGCAAGCAAGATGGTTATCTTTGATCAACAAAATTGATTTTGAGATAAAGAACATCAAGGGAAAAGAAAATAAGGTGGTAGATGCACTTAGTAGGAGTCTACAAGAGGTTCATTTGGAAGCCTTGAGTACTTGTGCAGTTGACATCAAGGAAGGGATTAAAGAGGCATGTCTCATGATGAACACTACCAACATGTAAATAAATGTTTGTAGAAGGAACCAAAAGGATTTGTGAGCAAGAGTTACCAGCTCACTGATGATGGTATGTTTCTATTCAAGAATAGAAAGTATGTGCTTGATGTAGTTGATTTAAGGAAGCTCATCATGGATGAGTTTCACATAATACCTTGCTTGGGTCATCCTGGTTATTATAAGATGATAACATCCATAAGGAAAATGTATTATTGTCCAAGATTGAAGAAGGATGTTGTTGAATATATTTCCAAGTGTTTGGAATTCCAACAAATAAAGGTAGAATGTAGGCATCCGGTAGGATTGTTGCTACCAATCCCAATCCCTGAGTGGAAACGGGAAGTCATATCTATGGACTTCATTACGGGATTTCCAAAGACAGCTAAACAACATGTTGTCATTATGCTAGTAGTGAACAAGTTGAGTAAGGTATCTCACTTCATCATTGTAAAGTCCACTCACAAAGCTATTGATATAGCCTAGATATTCATGAAGGAAATATTTAGGTAGCATGGTGTGCCCAAGAAGATCATAACAGATAAAGATGCTTAATTCACATCCAATTTTTGGAAGGCGTTGTTTGCTAGTTTTGGAACCCAACTAGATTTTAGTATTGCTTATCATCCTCATACATATGGCCAAATGGAAAGAGTGAATAGAATTTTGGAGGAAATACTGAGAATGTATGTCATGCATCATCCAAATAAGTAAGAAGATTTCCTACCATTGGTGGAGTTTGCATACAACAATGGATACCATGAGTCACTATGGATGATTCCTTTTGAGGCACTATATGGTTGGAAAAGCAACAATCCTATCATAGGTATGATCTAGTCAACATAGTAGCTATTGGACTTGATATGTTGAAGGAAATGGAATATGAAGTGGTCAAATCAGACATAAATTGAAGGCATCTCACAATAGAAAAAAGAGTTATGTATGCCAACAAAGGATGCACAAGGAATTCCAAGTGGGAGAGCATGTGTAACTTCGCATCAGACTAAGGAAGAGCTCACTGAAAGTGGGGTCTTATGCTAAGTTGACACCTAGATTTTGTGGACCATTTTAGACCTTAGAAAGAGTGGGGCTAGTGGCTTATAGATTGGCCAGGCTTGCTACCCAGAGTGAATGCACATAATGTTTTTCACATTTGTTTGCTTAAGAAGTATGCACATGATGCTAATCATATTGTTGATTGGTTTGTGATACAGGTGGAACCTGAGGAAGAGTTCCAACCAGAAACATTGTGCATCCTGAACCAAAGGTAGACTATGCTCTAGAATCAAGTAATAGAGCAATTCCAGGTGCAATGGAAGCACCTTGGACTAGATGAATCCACCAGGGAGATGGAAGAACAAATTAGGTTGTTATACCCATTTTTCTTTAATGAATAAGTGGATGTAAGAGCAATAATACAAATCTCAATTTTTGTACTTTTACTTTTTAGTTACAAAAAACACCAAGAACAGTGTTCGTTTAAGGGGGTGTAATTTGTAACACCCCTTATTTTAGCCCCTAATTTTGTAATGATAAATGATGGTTGTAATTATAAATTAATTTTATATTTGGTTCGCTTGAAGTGTGGGATATGCAAATCCACAATCTAAGGGAGAGTTGTGAGTGGTGTTGGCTAGCACAGTTGAATGCCCACCACCAACTAATTGGAAAAGACCCGATGGGGCAAAGGATATTCCCACGTTCTTCCTTGCTTCCATGTTGTGAAGGGGATGGGAAGCAAAATTTCTTGTGGGGACACCATGAAGAGCCTAGAGGAAAAAGAAAGAATGACAAGAAAAACAAAGGACTTGAACAACATAATGTTGGAAAAACAAAGTGAGATAACTTTGGAGAAAATACAAGGCCAAGTGTAGGAGTAAGCAGTTGTACACTTAAGAAAATATGCTCAGATTGATTTGTTGTGATTCCCGGTTTTAAGCATGGAAATTGCTTGGATTGTGGTGTCCAAGCATGAAAGGTCAGTGGGAGGCTTAAAGGATAAATTGGGTGATGAGTGCTTGCTTAAAAGGGTTGATAACATAACTACTAAGCTTGTTGAGAGGGTGATATACCACTTATTTCTTTCCAAGTAAGCTGATAAACTACTCACGTGATTGTTATAAGGCTGATAAACCACTAAGTGCTTTCCAAGAAGGTTGATAAACCACTTAGTTCTTGCCAAGAAGACAGATAAAGCACTAGGCAAGGTAGAAATCCACTAGGGTGCTTACTGAAAATGATTGATAAACTATTATGTGCTTGTTGAAGAGGTTGATAAACCACTTAGTGCTTGCCAAGTAAGTTGATAAACTAGCCAGAAAATAAGCTACAAGATCCTACAATCCTTTCCTTGAAGACACAGTTGATACACCACCTATAAAGTAAATCTATAATCTTGGAAAACTGAGCAATACCCCAATTAAACCTTGTTAAAATCCATGAGAAAGGAATCCCTAGGATCATGGATCTGACTCAAGGGTGGACAACTGCAAGAAAGACTGTGGTACAACTGACCTATGGTTGGGTGGAGAGTTGAAGTCCCACCTTCAATGTCCATCCATCTTTAGGCATTCAGATAAGTGCCATGACTTGTGTATATTTGATTGTGAATGATTAACATACCAGTATGTTATTGGTTAATGTATTGCTCTATATTATTCCTAAATGGTCATCGAAAATTGTTGCATGTCTTTGAGGAAAATATGCCTTGTATGTTCTTTTCTCTAAGTTGGAAAAACCAACCTTATTTGGATTATATTAATGTTTCTTGATTATAAATGCAATTGTGATGAGTTTCATGAAGTCATGCAAATAACTTCTAATACTAGTGTTTTGATTGTTGGCATGCTCATGAAATGAATGGTTCATTATCTTTCTTAATGTTGTAGTGTACATTGTTTATCAAGATGATATATTATGCATTGTGTGTTGCATAAGGACCTTGCCAAAGGTATGGAACTCTGGTTTTAAAATAAGGTGAATGGTCTATGCCCTTAGCTTCATAGAGTTATCAGGGTTGTGGGTTTCTAGTGAAATGTGGTCTAGGAGCTAATCCTTTTCTTTCTTTACTTAGAATCTAACAAAGTGTAATTTGTGGGACTTTTGATCTCGCTTTGGTTTGATGACATTCATTAATTCATTATAGTCATGACAAATCCTTTGAAGAAGTTAGGAATTTAACAAGTTCAAGCCCTAAATATTTGGGGAATTTGGTGTCTGAAGGAATTGTTGACGAAGAATGGAGATTTTCTCGTAATCACAGTTCATCACAATAATCACATGGTTTAGTGTTTAATGATTGTAATTAGTACTAACCCGCTCCACACCCCTTGCCAAGAAATATGTGTGGATCAATTTGGGAATAGGAATTTTTGATGGAGTGTTTGGAACAAAGATTCCCCCCTCAATTGAAATGAAAGATGACATCATGCCACACCATGATTGGCATGAGGCCTTGTTGTATCATGGCACTATGGTGGGATAGGAATATTTTTGTCCTGGGGTGCGAAGATATGAAATGGATTGTAATAGAGAAGATGTGCCTTGGGCACCAAATTTAATATAATGAGAAAACCTGAATGTGCATGAAGGACTCAGCTTAGTGGGACCCATGACTCAGGCTGTGGTGGCAAAGGCCATGATGTCCTAGCAAGGTTACGTGGATGGGTGACATGGAGAGTGAGATGACATGGTTCCTCCATGGCAGTGACATGTGGCAACTAAAAATGGTAGTTTTGGATGTTGAATCGACCAAATTCATTTGACATGTGGTCATGGTCATGTGGTGCCACATGGCGCGGGAGTGATACAAGGAACTAATGTGGAGAGCGTTAAACGTGAAATCACTTTGTTAATTAACATGAAATCAATTGTCGCGTTGCGGAGGTTTGAGCAAGACACTTCTAGAGGTATAGCACAATGGAACGATGACGCTATGGCGTGATGATGTGGTAAAAACCACACTAGATTTTGAGCATGTGGTAGAGCCATGTATGCCATTCGGCATTGCCATGTGGCCATGCTTGCTCATGTAGCAAGGTTTAATGAGAAAATCCTTAAATAGGCATAACTTTCAATCCTAAGGTTGGATTGAGATAAAAATTATATCATCGAAAAGCTCTCTACAATAAAAACACGATAGTGGTGTTTTTTTTTTAAGTTTTACGGACTTTGGAAGAAGAGGATTTTTTGACCCCATCTACATAATAGACCTTGGAAATTGGGTCAAAATTTTGATGTAACACCTTCCACAACCTGAGAAATACCCAAGGGGGTGGGGGGTGTGTTATAATAACCCTAGGGTCTCATGCCCAAAACTAGCCTAATACTCTCATGTTCAGTTGTTTCGATTGAATCTTGACCAACTCTCTATCTTTAAGAATGGGTACATAAACGAATGTTGTCATACCTAGAAACAATAAATTTTCTCCACATAGCACAAAAAAGAGTATCCACTAGGAAATACATTTCCTTCCTATTCAAAATTTGAATATGTTACATGTGATGATTAAGAATGCTTGATGGGTTATTTTTTTTTTATCTTATTGGCTCCTTATCATTGAAACCTACTACTCTTGCATGGTCATAGCCATGACTTGAAACCAATTCCCATAGGAGATTTCAACCTGATTACTACATATTAGGAAGAAAACCAAGGATCATGCATTTAGTTGCAAGGAGTATTGTATGTTGTTAAATAGTTGGAACAATGGCCTTGAGAATATAGTCAAGCCTCAAGGCAAGCATTAGAATTAGCACAAGAATAAACATATGCCTCCATCACTATCAACTGAACCTTGAAAATGCGGGAGAAAATACAGAAGGATGAGGTTAAGTCAATGGAACAATGTCAACAACAAATGGTCCTGAACTCATTTCTAGTTCCATTGAAGAGAGAATGTGTCAATATTCTCCCAACACATACCAAAATTCCTTAGAAGACCATGTTTGCATGGAGGTCTTTCCACATGGAAAAGACAAAATGATCACATCACACTGTAAAGCCCAAGTGGCATACCTTTAGGTCATCATTATATTCTCAACTAAAGATTCAGTCGAAGTGTGACAGATGCCAACCTCACTCTTAAGAGTTTCCAAATAATTTCATTTATTATATTTGTAAATTATGAGAAGTTGAAAAGCTGTACTAACCTGACAAGAAGTTGAACAATTAGAAAGGAAGTTACTAACTCAAGTTTATAAATGTATAGCTCTATGTAAGGAAGGATATTTTGGACTTTTCACATAGGAAAACTCATAGAAAGAGTTCACATTTTTAGGATTTCTTATTCTTCTTTGAAACCACTGAAGATCAACAATTGGAAGCTAGCGACTTTATATTTTGGCTAATAATATAGGGAATCTTGGAAAGGCCATCACTGGAACTATATGATTACATGCATCTTGTCCTTGTTTTGGTCTACTCTTAAACAATTCATGTATGTATGTGCATTATGGGATGAATATTGCTAGGTTATGGACTATTCTGTAAATTAGATGGTTTCTCACATACTTATTATTTCAGTTTCTATACTTTCTTTTTTTGCTTAAGCAAGAGATGGTCCTTCTATTAACTTAGGTAATATATATATATATATATATATATATATATATTTATATATATATATATTTTACACATGTTACAACATATGCTCAGAGGCACAAACTCCCACAAAGGGGAGTGAAAATACCCTAAGTACCCAAAAAATCCTCCAAAAATCAGACAGAGACAAGGCCTAGACTGCCCTGGAACCAAGAGTGGGCAAGTGGATCCGAAGTCCACTCCCCAAAACCGATCGAAGATCTGTCTTCTAACAATCCGACGGTCAAGATTCAACCCGCGCAGGGGCGAAGCCCCCCAAAAAACCCTAAAGTTGCCCGATCAACGCTGACCGTTGATCTTCTCCTTCTAATCCAACGACTGTAGTCCATATCGCGTGGCTTAAAAAGCCCGCTGAATACCGCGCGATGAAGGCGGTTTGCTTTGTCGGTCCTCCGCCACGTGTTGCTTCCTGAGTGGAATCGCTGGCTTTTCCTTAAAACCATCTTTGGTTTGGAAGGCGCCTGATGAAGGTGGTAAACCATTAGTGGTTTTATCCTTTCGGCCCCACCAACATGCACACCAAAAGGTGGTCATTGATCTTCCCTCTCTAGATCTGATGGCCACAGACCAAATTGGACCACACAACTGCTCACAAAAAACCCTAAAGTTGCACGATCAACGCTGACCGTTGATCTTTTCCTTTTGATCCAATGGCTGGAGTCCATATCGCGCGGCATAAAAAGCCCACTGAATACCGCATGATGAAGGCGGTTTGCTTTTTTCGGTCCTCCGCCATGTGTTGCTTCCTGAGTGGAATCGTTGGCTTTTCATTAATACCATCTTTGGTTTGGAAGGCGCCCGATGAAGGTGGTAAACCATTAGTGGTTTTATCCTTTCGGCCCCACCAACTTGCACACCAAAAGGTGGCTGTTGATCTTCCCTCTCTAGATCTGATGGTCACAAACCAACTCGGACCACACAACTGCTAACGAAATACCCACTAATGAAGGTGGTAATCATTGTCCATCCACCTCCACGCGTCGCCTGCTAAATGGCATCGCTTGTCTTCCAGGAAAACTTCTCCTGGGTCAGAGGTTTCCCGAAGCAAGTGGTATGTCTCGGGCAGTTTTTGACCCGAGTAATCTCTTCCTTTGATGCCTTTGTCTTCCATGGAATAATTCTTCCTGTGAACAGATATCTTCTGTCTCAATTACTCCCTCTGTTTCTAGAAGCTCCCTTGGAAAACCGATAATGCCTCTCCACTGATAGGCCATCTGAAGTGAACTTATCCATCGTTTTCATGAAGTAAAATTATTTCTCTTGATTTTTCCTGATACTACTGTCTGTCATTGAGGGCCCAAGATGAACATTCCTCCTTCAACCTATCATCTGTTACATCCTCCCACCAGCGGCACAAGTCGATATGCTTGTTTCGTACCCCCTCATTGGCCAGCCAGTCCACAACTTTGTTGGCTTCCCTACGGACATGCACTAACCTAAGAGTTCTCAGCATTCTTAGGTGTGCTTGGATTCTTTGGTAGACTTGCAGAAGCCGCCAATGTCCTGAGATTTTCTCTGGTGCAGCGCCAACATTGATCCTCTTCACTGAGTTAATGACTAATTACGAGTCAGCCTAAATGATGACATTGTGAATGTTGTACTTGAGCAGTATTTCCATGCATAATTCCATCGCCATGAGCTCAGCCATATTATTGGTTGCTTTTCCTAGATAACCATGGAAGATGACTTGTATGTTTCCTTCCTCATCCTCATGACCCCTCCATATCCTACTTCTCTCGGATTCCCTTTTGAGGCCCCATCTATGTTAAATTTTAAAAAACCATGTGAAGGGGGTTGCCATGAAGCCTTTTCTGTTGAGGTATTCTTGTTGATTTGCATAGAACCTAAGGGGGATGAACCTTGAGCTCTAACTTCTCTAGTATTATGGCTTCTCTTTGGCCGATGGGTTTGCCAGTAGCTACACCTCCCAGGATATGAACAGTCTCTTTGAGTTGTTTAAGGATTAGCTTAAGGATGCTGCTCACCGAACTCACTTTATCCTTGAAAATCCTGTTGTTGCACTCCTTCCAAACATTCCAGATTATGAATCCTAGGGTCAGCATCCAGGTGGAGTTAATGATCTCATTATCCAAAAAAAATTCTGCCATTTTTTCAAAGTAGCAATGATGTCATTTACATTTCTGTCTGTCTGCTCGAAGACTTCTCCAACCCAATTCCAAAGTATTGTAGTGAAAGTGCATCTATTCAGGAGATGATTTGTAGTTTCTTCCTGTTGTCTACATAAGTGACATCTTGAGGGGCCAACAAAGCCTCTTTTTCTTAGGTTATCCCATGTCAGAATCTTGCCCTGTTGAACCAGCCACTTGAACAGTTTGACTTTCATCCAATGAGGATTATCCCAGAGTTCTTTCCACGTCTTATCAGTGTTTGGAAGGTTAAGCCCTGAATCTATCCTTTTGGCCTCCTTAAGGTTGAAGAGACCTGCCTTGTTCTTTCCCCATCTTAGTTGATCGTCCAAGGTTGAGTTTAAGATTTGTCTCTTGTCTAAAAGACCTTTAAGGGCTATAGCTTGAGTATGCAACATGCCCATTCCACTGTAATTTGGAAGTTTCCATGTTCTCCATTTCCCATTGTTCCTTGATTGGTCCCAATAGTCACTTACCCACCTTAATCCTTTGTTGATGGTATCGGTGTGAATGTCTGCTAATTCTTCACTTCAGAGATTGTCCTCTTGCTGCCAATTATCCTCCCAGAACCAGGCCAGATTTCCATTTCTTATCTCCCAGAAACTGTGATTTTGGACTAGGGCCTTGTTCTCCCATGCCCTATTCCAAATTGCAGAACCTTTTACTTGTCCTGTCATTCTGATGAGGTTCTTCTCCTACCACTCTCTTGCATATTTTTTCTTCCAAAGTTTTTCCTAGGGGGCTTGTATTTCCTTTAGCCATCTCCACCAGATTTTGGCACCAAGAACTCTGTTAAGAATTCCTGGGTCATGAAGACCCAAGCCACCATGGGACTTAGGTTTGCATACCCTGTCCCATGCCACAAGGGCCCATTTCTTCTTTTCTTCACCTTTCCCCAAAGAAAGTCTCTCTGAATGTTTCTTATATTAGTAATTACACCAGTTGGTGCCAGAATGGTTGATAGCATATAGATAGGGATACTTTGGAGGATAGCCTTAGTTAGAATCAGTCTCCCTGCTAGATTTAGTGCTCTATTTGTCCATTTGCTAATCTTATCTTTTAGCTTATTAAGAACAGGCTCCCAGATATCCTTGTGTAGCAGTTTGTCGGTGAGGGGAACTCCCAGGTACTTCACAGGCAGTGACTCCCTTTGAAAGCCCAAAATTCTGGAAAGATTTCTTTGTATTGAAATATCTGTATTGAAAAAGAAAATCTTTGATTTAGTAAGACTTACCTCTGTGCTTGTTGCCCTAGCAAACTCACTCAGAATCTGCTTGAATGCTTTGGCTTCCTTGACAGTGGGTGTGCCTTGAAGCATAGTATCATCCACAAATTGCTGATGTGTCACCATGTCCCCACCTTGAGTGAGTCTCAGACCCTGAATTCTCCCTTCCTCCTTAGCAGCTTTGATTGCTCTCCCTAACCCTTCCATCATTAGAATGAAAAGGAAAGGAGAAAGAGGATCGCCTTGCCTGAGACCTCTAGAAGGCTTGAAGGTTTTGGAGGGAGAGCCATTGAGAAGAATTGAACAGCTGGCGGTGGTAACTAGCGCCATAACCCATTTAATCCAATTGTAATCAAATCCATAGGCTTTTAATATTGCTCTTATGTATGACCAACTAAGTTTGTCATAGGCCTTTGCTATGTCCAACTGAATTATCATTCCTGCCTATTTATTGGTAATGAGTGAATGAACCATTTCATGTGCTTGAATTATGTTATCTAGAATTTGTCTTCCTTCCACATAGCCTATTTGCTCCTCTGACACTAGGGTTGGGAGGAGTGGTTTGAGACGGTTGGCAATTAATTTGGATATTATTTTGTATACCACATTGCATAATGCTATAGGTCTAAATCTGTCTGGAGAGGTGGCATTTTCCTGTTTGGGGATTAAGGCTATGAAAGATTCATTGAGCGCCTTTAGAATTATCTTAAAACGTCGAGAGTCTTCCACTACCTCTAGGATGCCTTGTTTTACTATCCTCCAACAAGCTTTGAAAAAGTCCACATTGAAGCCATTCGGGCCTGGTGCTTTCCCATTGTGCATCTCTTTAACGACTTCCTCAATTTCTTCCTCTGTTACTAGTTTGTTGAGATTATAATTATCTTCTCTAGGAACCAATTTAGGAATGTACTGAGTAAATTTTTTCATAAACTGGTATCTGTCTTCCGAGGTTCCTCAGCAATTTTCTGAAAATGCTGGACTAGAACCTTCTCCATCTCTTCATGAGTGTTTCTTTCTTTCCATGTTGATCTGTAAGCTTCACAATTCTATTTTTGTTTCTGTGAGCTAAAGTGGATCTGTGAAAGAATTTGTTGTTTCTCTCCCTTCTTTAATCCATTGTACTCTGGATTTCTGTCTCTAGAATATTTCCTCTTGAAGACATCTGTTGTCCCATTCTTGTTGTAGTAACTCTACCATCTCTTTCCTTTCATCTGTATAGCCTTCTATGATGAGAATATGGTTTATTTCCTTTAGTTTCTTTTCCACATCCCCTTAGCTTTGAATATATTACCAAATTCCTTTTTATTCCACTCTTTGAGTCTGCCTTTAATGTGTTTGAGCCTGTAGTGTAGAAGGAACATCTTTGTACCTTGAAGGTGTAGCTCTTCCTTCCACCATTTTTCGATGTTTGTGAGGAAATCTGAGTGTGTAAGCCAAGCGTTCTCAAACCTGAAGGGGGAGTTCCTTGGTTTACCAAAAAGAGAAGCTTCCAATTGGATAGGCCACTGATCTAAACCTCCAAAAGGTAGTATGAGCGCATTAATGCTGCTTCCCATGAGAAGGAGTTCCTCTGAAACAATAAATCTGTCCAATTTTGAGGCTACTTGGGTAGGGCCCCCTCTTTTGTTATTCCAAGTGAAGATTGGATTGCTTGTTTCCATATCAACCAATTTCATATTGGTGATGAAGTTCTGGAAGGCAATTGAATCTCTACCAAGTGTTTTGGTTCCTCCTTTCTTCTCCATAAGTGATTTTTTCATGTTAAAATCGCCTCCAAGAATCCAGGGTAGAGCTGGGTATCTCTTCTTCATATCCTCCAGTGTTGTGAGAAGTTGAAGTTTGTCCTCCATTGGATGCGGACCATAGAAATTGGTGATCATGTAACATTTTCTGTCACCCACCGATTGGAAAATCAAAGAAAGGTGTTGTCTGGATGCCTCTGCATCAATCACACCAAATTTCTGTGGATCCCATAGAGTGAGAATTCCACCAGCAGATTTATTTGCCTTAACTTCAATGTATTCATATCTATTTAACCATTTGCTTTGTTTTTCGTGGATCCTCTCCACAGAGCATTTTGTTTCCTGTATGAGTACTATGTCAGGTTTTTCCTCTCTGATCTTGTTACCTAGATTCCTCTGTTTTCTTCCGCTCCCAAGTCCTCTAATATTCCAGGTTGTGATTTTCATTGAGGTGGGGTTTTAAAGGAGTAACTGGAAAGGTCTTTCATCCTTCCTAAGTCAATCATGAGTTTTCCACACTCCAACGGTAGTTCTTTCTTTCTTTTTCTTCCCCTCCTTTTGCCTGGATTTTTTGTTAGTTTTCCTGTTATTAATCTTATTGAGGAAGTCCCTTTATTTTCCTGGTTATCATGTCCTCTTTTAACTCCTGCAGCTGTTTGATGTGACTTGTTAAGGAATATCTGTTGTACCTTGTCCACATCCTCCTGAGGGATGGAGTTTATTCCCAGGTTTCCTCCGTGCTCTAGAAACTTTTCCAACTCTAGGATCTCTTGTAAGTCTTGGTCCTCTGTACCACTTTCACTTTGAGTCATTTCCTAGTCTTTTTTTATTTCCATGGTACTCAAAGGGTCCGTCGTGTGTTCATTCTATTCCTAAGTGAACTCCATGCTGGTCTCTTTTCCTTTCCCCCTTGCTGACTGATTCTTTGTACTCTCTTAATCACCTCCATCTACTTTTTTTTCTCCTAAGATCTCAAAACTATTGTGACTTCTTGTTTTGTAATCATTCGTAATAGGGTTCTTTTGTGTCTTCCTTCCCCCTCCTTTTCCTTTTC
This sequence comes from Pinus tabuliformis, assembly GCA_031772625.1. NCBI lineage: Eukaryota > Viridiplantae > Streptophyta > Pinopsida > Pinales > Pinaceae > Pinus > Pinus tabuliformis. The sequence goes on from CM062818.1 coordinate 1,574,983,850, forward strand.
CTCCTGCTTTGGTGAAACCTATCTGGTCTTTCCCTTTGTTGGTGTTTAGGTTTTCCTCCCTTCTATTAAGAGGACAATCTCTAGATAGGTGCCCATGCTTATGACATTTGTGACATCTGAACGGGATATGTTCACAGTCAACTGTTTGAACCCATTCCTCGTCATATACTTTTAGAATGACCTAATTTGGAAGGGCCCTTGATAGGTCCATCTCCACACATATACAAGCATAGGAGGTATATTTTCCCCGTAGAGTTGCCTTTGAAATTTTTAAGAAATGACCTAATTTATTGCCTATAGCTTTTAAAGACTCTAGCATCCAATAATCTAAAGGTAAGGAGTAGAGTCTAATCCATACTGGTACTGAAGTGAAGGTTTCTCATTCTAGCACAAAGTTCATCGTCCATGGCTGCATATAGAGACCAACAGCTGCAAAGAAGTATGGTCCTCCTTCAAAAATCCTGTCTCTGTCTTCCATGTTCGTGAACACCACTGTAAAAAAACCTTTGGATCCAAGATGTATATTTAACTCCCCCTTTGGTTTCCAGTTGTATTTTATCCAGGTGTACAACGCTTTCTCTGACGGCCAGATTCCCATAAATTTGCATATGATGGCATAGTTTGCCATGTGATCCCTGTGCTTGCAGAGCTGGATCATTCAGAATAACCCGAGGTTTAGTTATGGTCTTGGGTTTACAGGGCCCCATCTTGGCTCTGTTCTCTGTTCCCTGACCTCTGTCTTCCGCTTTCTCCTCCTGTCGGTCTTCTTCATGGGCCCTTGATCTGCATGGGTTTTGCTGCCTTCCGCCTTCTGAGTTTCTATGTTTTTTGTCTTGACCTCCAAGGGTTGTGGAGGTTTGTTCTTATTCACTCCTCTTCCTCTATTTGAAACCAAATCACTGTAGGAGGGAGTGGAGCTCCCTCCTCCCTGTGCCTCCATGGGTACTTGTTACCCTTTGTCACTCTCTCAGATGAACCCTAGAACCCTCTGTGGAACCAATCGAGAGCCGTCTCTAGGCTGCTCAGTTTCTATACTTTCATTTATGAGTACTTGTTAGATTTAAATGCTGACAAATCTTCATTTGTTCTAGCAAGTTGAACACATGTTATTGTCCTATATTATAGTTAAATATTTCTTTGCATGTGCAACTATGTGTTACTAGCTCATTCCTTCCTATTTCTTAACTATATTTTCATTACTGCTAGCATAGTGTAGACCATTTTCAACTTAGGGCATTAGTTAGCTTTAATTTAGAGTTTGTATACCTCTACTGTGACGATTGCCCATATCTTATAACATTCTTAAAAATAAAAAATGGTTATCAGGCCACAATCCTGATGGATCTCTTATCGCAAACTATGTGAGGTTTGATAAAGACCTCATACCAAATAGAGCCGCTTGACTGTTGCAAGGACATTTTCCCCTATTAATGTCATTTTGTATAAACTTGGTATCCAACCCATATTAAGAAACTGAAAGAACAAAAATATTTTGTATAAAGAAACAATGATGAAGTGTTTGTTGACAAGATAAAAATAGTATCAAGGTTGGCAGTGCTTTCTAAAAAACAAAAGCCATAAATGCACATTTGGGCGGTAAAATATGTATAAATCAACATATTCAATATTTTTTTTAAATGGAAAATTTAGAGCTTAAAAATGAAAAAACATAGAACTTGTTTCTCTTAAAAAATATAAAATACAAATAAATCATTTAAGAAATTGGAAATATGAAATTGATTTATAAATAAGTTAAAAATCATTATAAAATAATGAAAATATAGTAAATTATAATCCAATAAAATTAATTTATAAATAAGTTAAAAATCATTATAAAATAATGAAAAAATAGTAAATTATAATCAATATATTTCATTTACAAAATAAAAAAATCAAAATAGAAATATGAATACTCCATGCCTATTATATTTTTAATTAAAATAGAAATACAAATAAAAAAATAAATCATTATATATAATATATATATGATATCACAATATGGAAAAGATAAATAAATCATTATAATAATATATATATGATATCACAATATGGAAAAAATTGAAATAAATCTATATATATATATGTTGTCATAATAGGTGTATTTATTTTAAAATGTAGAAAATATATATATGCCACGCTAATTAATGCATATCAGTTTTAATTAAAAACGTGGATAAAGATGGAAAAAAAAATGTTAGTTTTAAAAAACGAAAATATAAAAGTCATCGTAATTAAACTATTTTATTTTTAATCAAAATAGTGACGTGTCATCATAATCAACATACAATTTTTTAAGAATGAAAAATATCTATAACAACTTATTTTCCTAAAAGAGGATGTGTAAAAGAGGATGTGTGAGTCTTATTTGTAAGTTTTATAAAGAAAAGATAAGGATAATCATATGTTGACCTAGAAGTTGGTGAAAGGAATATGTGATATATCTATAATACACCAATTGATAAGGTACATCAAATAAGTTGACACAACCATGCTAGTAAGAAAAAAATCCATTAGTCATAATTTCATGTTCTAAATTATATGTTTGTGTGTGATTTGAATGTATTTATGTGAATAATATTTTAAACCAAGTAAGAAAGTTTAAAGGATGTTTAATTTTTAAAATTATTTATGAGATAAAATGTCATATTGAATAGAAATTTTTATAAAAATGAATGTTATATATTGAAGCTATAATGTTAGAAAGGTTAAAGTGAATATGTGTTTAATACTTTTTTATAAAAATGAATGTTAGCTAGCTATATTGAAGCTATAATGTTAGAAAGGTTAAAGTGCTATATATGTGTTTAATAGTTTTTTTATTTGTGTTGGTGTTTTAAACTATGACTTTCTTTCTCAATATTGAGACATTGTTAGAGGGGAAAGGGTTTGGTAAAGTATATTAAGTAGAGAAAGGAAATGTATTTGAGTATCACTAAGAATTTGTTTAGTAGAAAAAGAGTATATTCCTATTATTTTTTTGGGTTAAAGAAGAAGGTTTTTTTTTTCGGCTTAAGAAGAAGGTTTCCAAATAGTTTATAAGTATTAGAGATTTGGTTGGATAATGTATCAATATAAGTATTAGAGATTTAGATGGATGATGCATTGAAGCATTGGCTAAACCTTATTGCTCATCATGGTAGAATACATGACATACTAATATGGTATTCTTGTACCAATGTAATTATGCATTGACAAGATGTGCATGAGTAGATTATGTAAGTGTGGAAGTTATGGTTATGCACACATATATGTTGGCATATATGTGAATGCACTGTGTGAAAGCAAGCGTATGCCATATTTCACTGCATATAATGTTATTACAACTAAAAAGATGGAATTGTTGTCAACACATGAATTTTGAGATCATTTCATGAGTTGTTGTGGATGTAGAGAAAGAATTGTATACAAAAGTAGTCATATATTGATGCACTACATGAATGCTCTGTTTGGAGAAAAATTTACAAAAAGGGATGTCTTGGATATGGAAATGGAAGTAGCCATAATGAAAGTAGGGACTATTATCTACACAAATGAAAGCTAAGTATTATGTGGAACTTGTTATACATTTTGGAAATTTGAAGTAATCGTTTTTTCAAAAGCTGTTTGAAAAATAAAGAGATGACTCATAATATTTGTACATTTATGCCTATGATACAGGTTGTTGGCAAATCTACCTGGTATAAACAAATGATGGCTATTGTAGGTTGGAAAGCCTAGGAAGAAGGTCATTGTGATAACATTGGGGTTGTATGTTGACATTCTTCTTGCATGTGAACGTCTTGGCAAGATGCATTCCCTAAGGAACTATTTAGTAGAGAAGAGGATGCTTGAGCTTGAAAGGGAAAGTTGTTGCAAGAAAAGGGCAACCTGAGGGTGTGTTAGAAAATAAACAACCTTATCACTCAAAAAAATCCATTTCAATTGAGCTTCCTCTCCAACAGATTCAAGGGTATCTCATATGGAAGGAGTGAACATATAGAAAATCACCTCAGGGCCCTCTGGTTTGTTTTATGCATGAGTGATAGACTTGTAATGCAAACCTCACTTGTTATGACCCTTCTTTCCTTATGTTGTATGAGATGCTTAAAACAAATTGTGAATAGGAATAACACCAGAATCTTGTTAACAAGTTGAGGGAGAATTTTGTCGAAAATCTAGAGCAGAGTTAAGCATAGATGGAAGATTGCATATGACAATGTTGTGCAAGAATGAATCCAACAACAAATAGGAACAAGACTAGAAGCAAGTGGAAAGCATGAAGCCATCCATCAAAATTCTCGTTATAGTCCTTATCACCTATTACAAGGCATGGAAGGGAATGTTCTTGAAGACTAGTTGAGTATGGATAACAAGCCATGATAACTACGACCATAATGAAATGGTAATGCACCAAAAATCAATTAACTTCTTAGTATTTGAATATGAGAAGTGTCCTATGTTGTTGTCAAGTATCTCTTTGAAAAGCGAGAAAGTTAAAAATAAAAGTTATACTCTCCTTCAATAATTGTACTTCCCTACCACCAATTTAAATACCAATTTAAAAAAATTCTCATAAAATTATATTATATATTTATAATCATATTACAATTTAATTATTCAATTTAAAAAATTATCACATTAGATTGTATTATCAATATCAATTTAAAAAATATCACATTAAATTGTGATTTCAACATCGATTATTGTATTATCAACATCAATTTAAAAATATCACATTGGATTGTATTATCATATTATATGGAGTCAATAAGTATGAACACGAATATAGGAAATACCACATGGGATCCATTTATTATAATGAAAGAATATAAGAAATATCACATGGGATTGTACTATTATATTACATAGAATCAAAAAGTAGGAACAAAAATAGTTAATTCCACTCGAGAAATATTTGAATATTTATAAAGTGGTTAAGTTTATATTAATATATAATAATTTAACACTATAATTTAATTAAATAATTATAAATAATTATTTAATGATGAAAATTATTTATATGATAAATATTATTAAGTTTGTATTTAATATATGAAAGGGGGTAAATATTAAGTATGAATAAATTTAATTAATTTAATAAGAAAATATAATATCCATTAAAAAAATTATAAATTTATAATTATAATATTTATTAAATTAAATATTTATAGAATAATTTCTAATAAAAATTAATTTAAAAATTTAAACTGGAGATGTGATATGAATCATGTTTCATTGCATTGCTCTTTAATTTAATATAATAAAGATGAAATATAATATAATATAATGTAAACATTTTGACTCAGTCAAAAAAATAATAATCTAAGTTAAAATTAAAATAATGAAAATAAAAATTCTATCTTATTATTTTTATTTTTTTAATTTTTGTTGGGTAGTTACGGTAAATTTGATCTAGTCAAGTTATTGTGGTTTATGAGCTCTAGGTTTATGAGAACCCATGATATTGACCCATGGTATTCATGTGGAACATAGACTATTTAAAGGGGGAAATTAAACTAGCCTAGGTCCATCTTAACTTCGATATCTACCAATCATCCACATGGATAAAGCCTCTTTTCACTTTAAAAAAAGTTTGCATCTCAAGAAAATTGATCCTTCTCGGAGCTTGGTAGATCTAGATTAAAATGGATCTAGTTTGGTTATTAAAGAGATTCTTTTTTATAGATATTTTTGGGTACACATGACTAACTTGGTACATCCACAGTTAAAATGGATCTAGGTTGGTTATTAAAGAGATTCTTTTTCTATAGATATTTTTGGTACACATGGCTAATTATCAATCTCTTAGTAGTATGTAGGGTATAATGATATGGTACACAAAGGATTTGGGGGTTCAGTCTATAAGTGTTCTTTGTGTAATGACAACTTTACTACTACAAAGGCTCTTCTGCAAGTTTCAAAGCCCCAACTTAGTAATGAATACATTGGTATTTGATGGGAAGCGAAGACATGATGTCTTTAACCGTCTACAAAACCATTGTAGGCCTTCCTTGGAGGAAAGAATCAATCAATCTTAGCCACAACAAAGTAACATTTGGTCTTGTCTTTGGTTGTTTCTCTCTAGGTAAACATGACTATTATGTTATTTTCAAGTCTTTGCCTTGGTCTCTGGATTTGTGAGTTTCTTAGACCACTAGGGGTTACTGTCAGTGAGATTGGTTGGTTTGTGCATCCCTCATTGCTCTACATACCTCCAACAACTATCAATACCATTGGATGTTAATATGGCTAGAGACACCCCAATTGTGGAGGATGTAGGGCAAAAAGGAGGCAACCTATAACTAGAGCTCAATAGTGAGTAAAGGAGTCTATGTGGGTCTTTTCAACTTAGATGTTACTTAATATTTAGCCAAAGATAGAGATCGCAAATGTAAAGGCATGTATAGAGTGAAGGTTTCTCTTTGATGCGAATAGATGCAGTGATTGGCCCATGGGCCCTTGACATTGACACCGCAGATGTAGAGAAATAAAGTACCATAGGACAATGGGTCTTTACTGGAAAATTAAAATATTACAGGAAAAGTTTTGGTGGAAAGAATGAAGCTTATAATGAGATCTTGCTTCAATTAGATGCTAGACATCTTGAAGTTAAAGAGGTTGATTGAAAGGTCTTCATTCTGACTAAATATATTATTGGATTAGATTTTACACACCCTCAGGGCATCCATCAACATGTTTTTATGATGTTATTTTACTTTTTCTTTTTTTTTTTACTAAATATATTATTGGATTAAATTTTACACACCCTCACGACATCCATCCCTGTTTTATGATGTTATTATTACTTTTTCTTATTTCTTTTAAGTGTGTTACGATAAATAGATATTTTGTTTCTCATTTCTTAGTTTAAAAATTATAAAATTCTAAATATAATTATTTGAGTTTATTATATGAATAGATTTTTTATTTCAAATTATTTGGATTAAGACATTATACTGGTCTTTCTTTATTTAATATAAATTTGTATTAATGAAAAATAAATCAATGTGAAAAATATGATAATATTAAATATTAACGAGAATAATTAATATGATAGGAAAATTTCTCCATCTTCGTGAGGTAGTTGATGAATATGAAAAAGAATAATTAATATTTTAGAAAAGTGTTCATATATATGTAGTTGAGTATTCAATTGATTATATAACATAATATGACTTTTTTATTATTTTATATCTTAAAGAACTATTGAGATAAAATGTTAATTATTATATAGATATATGGGAAAATGAATAGATATCTGATAGTCAATGCCATAGTTTTTGGAAGAAGTGATACTGGAAAAGGCTTGTTCAGAAAGCAATCTGGTCGTCGAGGCTCTATCCAAAAAATAAGGGTTTGGGTTTTATTTGTCAAAGGGCATGGCCGTAGATGGATGTGCGGATTACCCAACTTTGTTGACAATTTAAAAGCCGAAAGTGAACCTGAAAGTGAGGAGGAGAAGATGATTACTAAATGCAAAATTTATAAACCAAGTTGGCCATTGATGCTTGCGTGGGTAATGAAATATGGATTGAATATGGTTATGTAAGCAGCCCAATCTTGGTCAGCGCCCTGTAAGAGAACTCGGGCTCCTTCATTTCAGGCGTATGTAACGTAATTGGATAGGCCAAAACTTCGTCAGCGCTGTGGGGATAAGTACAAGCAGTCATTCATGCAATGAGGAGTGGATATATATTTAATACAGAGCCATCCTGATTGAAACTATATGTACAGAGCTCTGTATAGAAGAAGCGAACAATCTTTTTTTCGTTGGAATCAACCATGGAGAAGGAAGAAGCATTGATAGGATCAATTGATCAGGGCACCACAAGCACTAGATTCATCATCTATGATCAATATGCAAAAGTTGTTGCTGCTCATCAAGTTGAATTCACACAGATCTGTCCTCAAGCCGGGTCGGTTTTTTTTCCCTGAATTCAACAGCATTTGTTTTTAAAGTCGATTTGAATATGGTTGTAAGGTGTTTAGGGTTGATGAATATGAATCCAAGGGTGTTGATTGCAGGTGGGTGGGCTTTAATTCTTTGATTTTGTTGTTGTTTGTGGTTATTGAGTATATGGGATTGCTGGAAAAAGTGTAAGGAATGATTTTGTTTATGGTCAATGGGGATTAATGAAAACTGCTAATATGGTATATGTGTGTGGTATTGCAGGTGGGTTGAGCATGACCCTCTGGAGATTCTGGAGACTGTGAAGATATGCATGCAGAAAGCGTGCGAGAAGGCGAAGGCAGCTGGCAGAGAGGTAGAAACAGGACTCAAAGCCATTGGTATTACCAATCAGAGGGAGACAACCATTGTATGGAGCAGAAGCACTGGCCTTCCACTTTACAATGCCATTGTCTGGATGGATGCAAGAACCAGCCCCATCTGCAGGTTAGTTTGACTATTGTGATGGATATTTGAATGAATTTGGCTTCCATGTCTTCGAATTCTTTTGTTTTTATATTTTGGGTATGTTGTTTTTCATGTTGTTGAAGACCAGTTTGTCCCCTATCAGATCATGGGAATCTATGGTTGACCAGTTCAATCCATTCTTTTCATGTTTTTGAAGCACTTAAGCGGTATATGGAGCTATCTTAGGCTAGTTTGGAGAAATATGCCCATTGTCAAGATTGCTTGCACATTTTTTGGATCTACTTCAAGAAACTTCCCGGAGGAGCTGCACCACATAGAGCAGACTTCCTTCCACCTAGATGCCCACTCTTGGCGGTATGTATTACACCGAAATCACCTGGAACTTGCACCTGCCCCATACCTTTCAAACTCATGCCTCACCAGCGGGACAAAGCACAGAGAGAATATAAGCTGGTGGGCCACTTAAACACTCTGTCAGCCTCACCAGCAAACCAATGCCTGGTTTGCATTGCCACATATTTTTGAAAACCCACCTCGGCAATTTGGTGAATTTTGTAAATTTTTGGATCTTCTCTATGCTTTATTGGCAAACAGTTGAGAATTATCGTTGAAGAAATATGACACTCCCTTACTCCGTTTTCACATTACACCGTTTATAGGGTGGGGGATTCTCTTGGCCCCTCTTGTTTAGGAAACAACCTGGTGGAAGGCTTAACACTGAGTTGACCTTACCACTAAACCAATGCCTTGTCGGCGATGCTCGCATATTTTTGAAAACCCACCTTTCCGATTTGGTTTATTCTGCGTTCTTTTGACCATTTCTAAGCTTGATCAGCAAACATTTGAGAATGGAGTTTGAAGGAATCAGACCCTTGCCTTTTTTCATTGTCATTTCGCCTCGCTTATAGGGTGGAATCTTCTATATTTTCTCAGCTCCTTTTCTTGAGAAATCCACAGAACTGGCAGGCACTTGTGGCTTCAAGGTTTTCATTGATTAGCAGAGGCAGAAGAAAAGCACCCTACTTTAGTCTAGAAAAATGAAATAATTAGTCCAGTATGTCTGACCAATAAATTCATTTTCTCAGGGGTCAACTGGTACTTAACAGCTACTAGAGGTTGGAGTCCTTTTCCCGAACTGGATCCTAGAATGGAACTCTAAATATCTCTTACAAGTTACTCCTATTCTTTAGTAGAGATTCTACTTCTTTATGAGAAGTTGATTAAGAAATCTTTGATTGTGGTTACTTAGAGCATATTTTTAGAACCGTAACCTTCAGTCCATCAGACAAATCTCAGGGTCTAATTATCTAGATTGCCAGGTTGAAAAAAACCTAATTGGAAAATCAATTTTAAAGCCATTTCCTCAGGTCAATTTGAAGAATTGTGCTAATTTTAAGCAACCTTATCTTTTCTTTCAAAGGATTACGTTCATTCATGGCCAATGATCTAAACGAATGGCTATTTTTCCATCTCCTGAATTTCTGAAGCTTATGTTTACAGTATATATAGTTGAATTATTATATAGCAAGTGAAATTTAAGGTTACAGAACGACCAATTCTTCATCTTACACTTGATTCATAATATTCATCATATATGTAGGAGGTTGGAAAAAGAACTACCAAATGGCAAGAATCATTTTGTGGAAACTACTGGCTTACCGATAAGTACATATTTCAGTGCCGTGAAGCTTCTGTGGTTGTTGGAATCAGTAGATGCCGTTAAGAGTGCAGTAAAAGATGGTGATGCCTTATTCGGGACGGTGGATAGCTGGTTGATTTGGAATTTAACTGGGGGCATCAAAGGATCTAGGAAAGATGGAACAGATGTTCAGGGCATTCATGTCACCGATTGCTCAAATGCAGCTCGAACCATGTTGATGGATTTTGAAAACACTTTCCTGGCATGTGCCTACCCTTGAGATTTGAAAATTCCGACAACTATTCTTCCTCGGATTATTAGTAACACTGAAGTGATTGGAGAAATTGTTCAGGGATGGCCTTTTACCGGAACCACAATTGCTGGGTGCTTGGGAGATCAACATGCTGCCATGCTTGGACAGTCTTGCAGAAAAGGTGAAGCAAAGAGCACTTATGGCACTGGATGCTTCATTCTTTTGAACACAGGTCAAGAAGTCGTTGCCTCTACCAATGGCTTATTGAGTACAGTGGCATTCAAACTCGGACCAAATGCACCTACAACTTATGCTTTAGAAGGCTCCATAGCCATTGCTGGAGCTGCCGTACAGTGGCTGAGGGACAGCCTTGGTGTAATCCAAAGTGCCAGCGAAATTGAAGATCTGGCCAGATCAGTGGAGAATACTGGAGGTGTTTATTTTGTTCCAGCCTTTAATGGTTTGTTTGCTCCCTGGTGGAGAGATGATGCCAGAGGAGTTTGTATAGGGATATCACGTTATACAACAAAAGCCCATATAGCTCGGGCTGTGCTTGAGAGTATGTGCTTTCAAGTAAAAGAAATCTTGAATTCTATGAGTATAGATGTCAAACAAGATGAGAAGAGCGAGGAGAATGAGCAGTTTCTTTTGAGAGTCGATGGAGGAGCATCAGTTAATAACCTTCTCATGCAGATTCAAGTAAGTTGAATATTTTCCCTCCGTAATTGAAACATAACACATTTAAATCCTCTTTCTTCAACATACTGTGCAGCCATGCAACATTTCGAATCATAATCATATTACATATTTGATATTATTTTGCTATTCAGATTGCGTCCTGTGCATAGGTGAGGTACACATGTAGATGTTTCAAATTTAGTTAAATCCTAATATCTTTCCATTGAAAGTATGTTTACAAAGCGAGCAGAATGCAACTCCTCCCGTTACTATAACATTGATATTGTGCCAAACAACCAATAAAGGTCAAACAATCAGGTCAAAACTAAAAGTCTAATTTGAAACTTTCTAGCTAATAGATATTGGCATTCATAGATTACAAAGTCTACAAACTATATATATATGGGGAGCATTTCTACTGACAAATGATAGAAATTCCCAAAGTGCATGTTGAAATCTTCACAATATAGGGTATGCTTTCTTCCATGATGAAGCTTGACTAGAGTATAGTGCTTGAACACTATTGTCAACCTTTAGGCTTGATCAGAGTGCTATTCCTTTTTGACACGAACCTATATTCATGGAATGAATTTTTGATATAAAATGCCATTAATTTGCA